>OY804605.1:13340950-13457518 GCA_963680895.1 Fragum sueziense | reverse complement strand
CCCAGTCTAAAAAATCGATTAGCCAATGAAAGACCAGGAAATAGGTCACGACCGGGTCACGACCTCGGCGTAAAATAAACAAACCACGCTTCTAGGACAGCGATCGTTTTTTGACAGATATCAATATTATGCATTTATAAAGCAAAGAAAGTAATATACTGTTATTTGTGTGGACATATTGTTTATTATGTTATAAATTCGACGAGCGAAAATTGTGAAGCGATTCCGATGGTGCATTTGTAACCAGACTGTCGTTAAACGGATCGTACTCAAGGTGTTTCGTTCCGAGATTTCGGGGAAAAGTTCGAAAAATGCATCAGAATCGGATGGATTTAAACATACGGACGCCCTCATGACATGCTAAATGTGAAAACTGTACAGGGAAATCAGATTGCTGTTTGTTTGCATGAAGGTGAGCAGAATTATCGTCGACTAATTTACCCCCCCCCCCCCCCCCCCCCCGTGTCGGTTCAAGTTCGGCTCCCGTCAGTCCCCTCAAGTAGATTTGTCTAGAATTGTGTGAAAACTACTAATTTATATCTAAACATTTTCTTGTGAAACTAGAAATGGTAACCATTTCCCAAAATGGGCAGTTTTGGACTGATCAATACAATGGGCTAAAATTAAACTGCTTATTTTACCTATGTCGATTGATGAATCATTGATGCTATGCAACATCTCGTAACTATAGCCTCGATCAAGATGTAGTTTGATCAAGATGTAGTTACGAATTTTTAGAATTACAAGGATGAAATAGCAAAATGAAAATGATGTCACAATTAACTGATTCCTATTTGAAACCAGTTGTGGACAACAAATATTCATTGTCAAAAGTATTAAATCTACATGTCATGCATGATAATATTAAGGAAATGAGAGAAATTGCTGTTATTCAGCAAATTCTTTTTTCTTTATGTTTTCAGAAGTTGCATGACAATTCGTCAAATAACAAAATGCCGAAAAGTGTTGAGTTTCGTTTACTTAGTATTAGTTGGGTCCAATACCCCAATCCCGTGACCATTCTTTGGCTAACATGTTTTGACGATTGATTTGACATCTATAGACCTTTTAGAAAAAATTTAGAAACCATGCACCTCGAGATTTTGCTGGCGTTTTTTGCTACAGGGCCAAATCCAAAATGGCCGCTGCTGCCATATTGAAAAATTAACTTTTGAACCAGATCACCTATAATCAAGTGTAAATACACTTTTCAGACTGAATTTATCACGAGAAATCCATTTCTGACATTAGTTTTACACTTAAATGTTGTTTTGACCAAAATTTTCAAGATGGCCGCCAATGTAATGTTGAAAAAATAAAATTTAAATAAGGTTTGAAGTAAATAGCCTAAAATCAAGAATAAATACAATTGTCTGACTGAATCTTTCATGGAAAATCCGATTCTGACATTAATTTTATGTTAAGATGTCTTTTTGACCAAAATTTACAAGATGGCCGCCAACACAAATTTGAAAAAGTAACTTTAAAATGATTACTTTTGAACAAGATCATCTACAATCAACTGTAAATATACTTCTCATAGTGAATCTATCACGAGGAATCCGTTTCTGTCATTAGTTTTGCTCTAAAATGTTGTTTTGACCAAAATTTTCAAGATGGCCGCCAACGTTATGTTGAAATAATAAAATTTGAATAACTTTTCAAGTAAATATCCTGAAATAATGTGTAAATACACTTTTCTGACTGAATCTATCAGGATATATCTGACTCTGCCATTTATTTTACACTAAATGTATTTTTGACCAAAATATACAAGATGGCTGCCAATGCAAATTCAAAAAATAACTTTAAATTGATTACCTATGAACCAGATCACCTACAATCAAGTGTAAATACACTATTCACACTGAATCAAATATGGGGAATCCTATTCTGACATACCGGTACGTTTTATTGATTCGGTCGGCACAATCCCTTCAGCCAATCAAAAACATGGTCAGTCATAAAAAGCGCACATGCACTCATTTGGAGGCAGTGAAAGCTTCGGCCTTTTTCGTTTAAGTATTACCAACTTCCAGCATTAATATCTCGACGACTACGCCTGATTATTAAAAATGTGTCGATTGTTAGAAAGTTTAAATCACATCCTTAAAAGAAAGAGTTTTGTTCATGAAATTAAACGATGGATTTTTTAAATATTCTGCCTCAAATATGGTATCCCGTAACGATAAAGATCGAGTAAATACCCTCGATGAAAAAATGAAAGTGAGACTATGATGTCATGCCGACTGATCTTATGCTAGAATGTTTTTTTTTTACCAAAATATGAACTACATGATATGAATACATACAGGTGTCCCAAAAGTAAGGTAACACTTGAAAAAGTGTAATAGCTTTGTTATTTCTTAACCGATTTCTTTCGGAAAACTATCATTATCTGCGGAATTCATTGAAATTATGTTTGCCATACACTTCAACGTTATGCACAAATTAAAATGGCGTCATTTTTGACGTCATCTGTACCACTATCAAAATGACGTCACAACCTACATTCTCACAGTGTATGTATGATGTAAAGAAAACTCATCTACTCAATAATAGATAAATTTGAACTATCTCGGCCATATTTTGATGAACATAGAAGCAAAAGACCAAAAATACCCCGCAGCGCAAAATTATCTCAGCTTTGAATAATTTGCAGATCAAGGTCCAGGAAAGTCGACGAGAAAAATTTCGCCAGGAAAAGATTCATTGAAATCTTTAGTACTATGCATTTTGAAATTTTGTTTGAAATTTCCCCCTACCTTATTCAAATTATGAAATAACAGTCTTTGGGAGATCAAGTAAAACGCTTAGAATGTTGTGGGAAGACACATGCCATATTTGGATTCACTGGGCTATTTTCTGTGGAGAAACGTGTTGTCTTAAGTGTAATTCCCAAAGCATGAACATGTTAAATTGAACATGTACAATGTTGCTATCAAATATTCAAATAGAATGTAGGAAAATGTCTATGGACACATGTGTAAGGCACTTATTAAAAACTTTAGCACAAGAATAAATTAAGGAAAGCGACAGAAGGGGCGTAATCCAGAGAACGTCATTTACTATCAAAATGACGTCATTGATAAAATAGGGTGTGTTTGATTCATCATGGATAAAATATACACATTTCATGATAATTTGATGAAATTTCTTCATCTATTTCTGCACATACCCTTCTGTACTGTCTGCGATATTAGGAATACACAATTGATATATTAGCCGAGATATATTGGATTTTATAGTGTTACCTTACTTTTGGGACACCCTGTACTTCTGAAACGGTGAAAAGTTGTCACGTTATCTAATCTGAATCGGAGTTTTCAGTATCACTGTATTCGGTAGAATCAGATTCGGATGAATTATCTCCCCTTTCTCATCATTTAATCCGTTTTCATCCGATTCACTCTCGCTTTCATAAGCTTCCTCGAGTGCAGGCAGGGTAACCGGAAGAGCAAGATGTGCATAGCGGACAGGACGACAGCGGCCACCCACCAACTCCAATCCATGTCCGAGTGGAGAGGGATGCTGCTTCACGGCAGGGTGACGCACAACCTGCTAGTGGGCCAAGTAGTTTGCACGGAGCACATGTTCTCCATCAGGAGAAAGTCGCATAAATGACTTAGTTTTCATGGTCTTCCACTTAATGGCACGAGCCTCAGCCATAGATGGACTTTTCTTATCCCAATAGACCACTTCTTGTGTAAACTGAAAGATTCCATCTATCACTTCTCCCTCCATGATAAGATTTACTCCGCACAGGCCGAGCTAGTGTCTCGCTAAGGGCTCTCCGCCACATTGTCATATAGGGATATCTTACCCTTGCCATAGAAACCGGAGTTTGCATCACAACCGGTCATACAAGGAAACTGCACAATAAAGTCTGCCATCTCGTCAGCAACCAGTCCACTACAAGAGATCGTATCTTGTTTTCTCTTAATGCAAAGCATACCATGTAGCTGGTGTGAGAGCAATGCAGCCGTTACATATGCATCAGTATCAGCTACATCAATTACATCAGGGTCATTACAGTCGGACTCGCGCAGCACTGCGTACATTGAGAATAATGTGGTATCCGCCTCTGATTGATCAAAGCTGTAGTCATCCATTGGTTGCTGGGTTGGCAGATTCGTACAGCAGATGCCAACGGAGTACACAATCTCTTTATCAACTGTCTGTGCTGCGGGAGTCAGGCTGAAATGACCCTGTCGTGAAGCAGCATTCATTTCCACTCAGACATAGATGGGAGATGGTGGGTGGCCGCTGTCGCCCTGTCCGCTATGCACGTCCTTCTCCTCCGGTTACCCTACCTGAACTCGAGGATGCTTATGAAAGCCAGTGTGAATCGGATGACGACGGATCAAAGTATGCGCAGGAGGCAATAATTCATCGGAATCTGATTCTACCGAATACAGTGATACTGAAAACTCCGATTCAGATTAGATAACATTACATGATTACAACTTTTCACTAATTCAAAAGTTTGTTTTCATATCATGTAGTTGCAGTTTCTAAATATAGATACAACTTGTTATCATGAACAATGACAATGAATTGCCGGGGTGTCATTTTACGTTTCTGTTCAATCCATCACATGGCTTCCATCGTTGATATTTTCGTCAAAATGTCATTCTAGCATCAAACTTATGTCAGAACAGGATTCCCAATATTTGATTCTGTGTGAATAATGTATTTACACTTGATTGTAAGTGATCTGGTTCAAATATAATCAATTTAAAGTTTTTTTTTCAAATTCGAAATGGCGGCCATCTGGTAGAGGATTTTGGTCAAAAATGCGTTTAGAGTAGAATAAATATCAGAGTCGGATTTATTATGATAGATTCATCCAGAAAAGTATATTTACACATTATGTAAGGATATTTACTTGGAAAGTAAATTTAATATTCAAATTTTATTATTTCAACATAACGTTGGCGGCCATCTTGAAAATTTTGGTCAAAACAACATTTAAGTGTTCAACTCAAGTCAGAAATGAATTTCTTGTGATAGATTCACTATGAAAAGTATATTTACAGTTAATTGTAGATGATCTTGTTCATAAGTAATCATTTTAAAGTTACTTTTTCAAATTTGCGTTACCGGCCATCTTGTAAATTTTGATCAAAAAGACGACTAAACGTAAAAATAATGTCAGAATCGGATTCCCTGTGATAGATTCAGTCAGAAAATTGTATTTATTCTTGATTTTAGGATATTTACATCAAAAGTTATCTAAATTTTATCTTTTCAACATTACATTGGCGGCCATCTTGAAAATTTTGGTCAAAACAGCATTTTAGTGTAAAACTAATGTCAGAAATGGATTTCTTGTGATAAATTCAGTCTGAAAAGTGTATTTACACTTGATTGTAAGTGATCTGGTTCAAAAGTTAATTTTTCAATATGGCGGCGGCGGCCATTTTGGATTTGGCCCTGTAGCAAAAAACGCCAGCAAAATCTCGAGGGGCATGGTTTCTAATTTTTTTCTAAAAGGTCTATAGATGCCAAATCAATCGTCAAAACATGTTAGCCAAAGAATGGTCACGGGATTGGGGTATTGGACCCAACTAATAGCAAATCTTCGAAATATTGTTTGAAAAGGAAATTTATCGTAAAATCCAATTCATCAGAAAAACAGGACACCCATTCTCGGCCAAATATTCTTCACCGGAGTTAAACCTTTCCCAAACAAGATTAGATTTTGATAGCAGGGGAAAACATTGTGACAAGACAAGAAATCCTTATTATAACTTGCGTTTTATCATTTTTCATTACTATCTGTGCTCTGCCACACCTTAATTTCGTCTTCAATCATCAACGTCATCTTTTTGTTTTCCGACTTAAGCTTTAGCTTTCAAGTCAGAACCATCTAAAACGTTGCTGTTTGGGAAAGCGTTACAAGGAGTTTTTACAACAGGTTTTCTTTCTTTCTACCTTCAGAATTTCCCAGAGGGCAGTCCAATAGACAATTATTACCCTGTTCCAGATCCAATTCCAGCAGATTTGACAGCAGAATTTTGCTAAAAGGCCTCCTGCGAAGAAACCAGCCCTATCAGAATCGACAAAATAAAAGATGCTTTGGCTTGAAGAAATTGCAAGGTACATACTAGGACAAAACCCAGTAACATGTATACACACAAATTTTTATCATTTGTTCACATGTTTTCAAGGAAAAAAACAACAAAATATGAAGCTATACACTTTTTATTCTTTTGCTCAGACACTACAGACAGCTATGTTGTGTCTTAGCATTGAACTGCTTTTTGGTTAATATGTAAATAAGTAACAAATTTCAAAGAAGCCATGTACTAAGGTAGTCAATCCAAATGAGATTTTAGCGACATCAAATTATTCGAACTGTGTCATAAGCATTCGGCGGTGGAACAATATATACAGCCGGATCTTTACGACACCCAAATAGATTGGGATACATAAAAAAAATTTAACCATGTCATGAAAAATTATGACCTTGCATGAATCTCATTTGGGATGGACTACCTTGACATAACTAAATCATTATAGGGATGTAAAGATTTTGGACTGTTCAGAATTAAAAGCTGATGCAGAGAACAAAATGCATTAAGGTAGTCCACCCATAATGTGATTCGCGCAAAGTCTGAATTATTCGGGCCCGCTCGAAAGCATTCGGCAGTTGAAACTTTCCACCGCCAAATGTTTAAGATATTGCCCGAATAGGTTCGGACATGAAAAGACAACACTCGAAAAAAGCTGATGTTTTATGAATCTCAAAATGGCCGCATTACGGATATTCTACCTTAAAACACAGACAATGTCCAGGCAAAAGTAGAAAATGTGTGTTATAAACTTGTAAGCATTTTTTTCTTTTCTCTCAATGTTTCCCGAAAACGATTTTATAAGGGATCTCAAAACCATGTCTTGTTTCAGAAAGGCTAACTTAAAAAAATAAGTAAACAATATCATGGTTTCCCAACATTTAAATGCTAATTATCAGCATAATTTTCTTTTGTCCCAATGTTTTATGAAGCCTTCGAAAAATGGAATGCCTACAAGAATGAATGACATCAAGAATTTGTATAAAATAATTTGTGTACTTTCAGCTGTATCACTACAAGAATTTCTGGTCCTGATGTCTAAAACAGCATATGAAAGGAGAAATTGGCCCAACAAAAACTGGGATAATAAGGATGCCAGGAGTACAGATAAAGAACAGTCTGAACAGAATGGCGCCAATAGACTGGTAGCCATTCGTGTAAATCAATTTACGACTGGGAACAGGTACTGCATTCTGTCCTTTGATTGGTCAATCGATATAATCGATAGACCAATGAAACGGCTCGGTGTATGGAAAGCGTCACCTGTCCAGGCCATCTGAGTGACCGTCAGATATTAGCTATTACCGTACTTAAATCCGTAGTAGATTTCAGGTACGGGAACCAGACTATGGCGCCAACAGAAGAAAATCCTCATAGTGTCTATGTTGTCTGTTTATTACTGTCAAAACCTACATGTATTAAAAATGCAAAAAAATATTGATTGTTTTGTATATTGAATTAGTTGCAACAGTATTGAATAAAAAGTTTCATTTCCAACAAAACCTCTTCCTGTTCAGGCCTCAGGGTACCAGGTTTTGCAATTACCATTGTTGAAACAGGTTCTGGTTTGATCCTTGACCCCTTTTGTTTATCTCACTGTTGTGTAGGACTTTGTGCATGAGTTGTTTTCTGTGACAGGACTTTGTGGGTCAAGTGAATTAAACCTTTCTCAAAAATTAAAATTTCAGACTGGTTCAATTTAAAAATTTTTGCTTATGACAATATATTTATAATCAATAAAAGTAAAATGCATTAAGACAAATGGAGAAATTGCTGGTTACCAAAATTTTCTTTTGCCTCATTGTTTTCCTAGATATTTTCTATTTGGACAATAAAAACATTTGTACCAGTTACCCTACCCCTTCACCCCCAACCCGGCCAAAAGATAGTTCTGGAAATTGCTTTGAAGATGAATGGGGCTGTACTTTTTAACCATTTCCCAAACATGACCAACAATACAACTGGATTGGGAAAAATATGCTGATGAAGAAACTGTTGATAATGAGCAACTTTTCATACTGGCACAGCCAAAAGTTTTGCTTTTGAGGAAAGGGTTTTCTTCTTTTGTCTGAATGTTTTCACAAATCTTGTTAAGAGTGTCAAAAGGCGTCATTGCTTGGGAAAGAATTAAATGACATGCTTAGTTTATAATATAATACAGGCCCGTAGGAATAGGGGGCTAAGGGGGTTGGGGGGGCTAAGCCCCCCCCCCCCCCCAAGTTGGCCAAAAATGCCAAATTTTCTCAATTTTACACTGAAAATTTTGGGAAAATCCAAATTAGCACCCCCCCCCCCCCAATGTTCAGGACAAGGGCTTTAGCCCCCCTCCCAATATGAAATTGCTTCCTACGGGCCTGTAATATGACGTTTGCGCTTCACTGATTCCTTACACAAATACGTGTAGAGTCTACATAATGGAGGAAGAAGATATTGATGTCCGAATTTCTTTACTGCCGAACAAAGGTACACTTGCAAAACAAATGTATGCGTGCTAAACGTGTTGGGACGAAGCTCAGGGAAATTTTCGTTTATTTGAAATGAAAAATAACAACCCTTGCAGCCAAAGAACGCTTCTGCAACAGCTTTCTTTTGTGTGTCAACCAACTTTGTGTTGATCTGCATTCCGTATCTTGCTTCGACAAACACTCGCCTTTATAGCGATGTTGTTGTTATTTTTTCTTAGAAATTTAAACCCATCAACGTAGCTTTCTTTAGCAAACTTCCTGCCCTATCGGCGTTGTTTAAGCATCGTCGATATTAGCACAAATAGCTGACATGTACCGATACCGGCCAGTAAATCCTTCAGCTTGTTTACATCCGCCATGCGTTAGTTGTCCTAGATTCCGAATCGATACGTCACGTGATATTGGGGGCGGAGCGATCTATCGATTGGCGTTTGGTCAATTGCCCTCTCTTCTATGTTGCTCTAGAAATTCTATGTTTATCAGTCATGTTTCACAACACAAAAGTAAGTCTAAATGCAAAACTACCCGGTAAAAATCTGTTCAAAGCAAACAATTAAAATCAAATGTGTTAACAAACCAGGGTTCATACAGACAGCCAATGCCAAAATTCAAGCACTTTGTAAGCACACAATTTCATTTTTCAAGCATGTTTCTTCGTACACCAGTCACTAATGATGGTCTTCAACAAAGAGTGCTGCAGTCCTAATATACACTGCCCTGCCAAATTTCTTTCTTTCAAGGGGCATAATTCTTGCAAAGAAGTTGGAGGGGGAGGAGGAATCGCAAATGTGTCAGTCTCAAATGAAGTCTTGTTCAAGATCCTAACTCTACTATTTTCAACAAAATAATTTTTAAGTGTAGATGTTTAAATCACCTTCGACACTTTTTACCATGAATTTAGTCATTCAATCATTTTTAAGCACATTTTTTACAAATTCAAGTACTTTTTAAAGCTACTATTTCCCAGATTTGGACCCAAAAATTGTCAAATACAAACGAAATGTACACTTTTTAAGCTTTATATGACCTGATTAAATGATTACGAGAAACTATTGAAGCAACGACTCATTTTTTCGCAATTTGATACCAAATTCATGAAGCGATGTCGAAAGTAGGTCAAAACAGTAGGACATGCGACTTTCTTAAATGACGTCACAACATACATGATGACGTCATATTGAAATTTAAGTATGAATCTCGTTTGAATCATGGTCCGCGCTGTATGCGCATGCGCAACAATTTAAAAATAATTCTAACCCCATCAGTGATGGGGTTGAATTTAGGCTTGGATTCACCCTAAATTCAGCTATCTGTCTTGTAATTTCGGCTCATTCTCTGTCTGAATCGCATATTATTAACCATCCCGAGGTGGTCAACACAAAAGTTTTGCATATTTTTTCAAAAAATTTCATTTTTTGCAATTAGACCATCTGTTACCGTCGCCCTTTAAGAGAAGGATCAAAATCAAGCACCTTTAACTCTTTTGCTGCCAATGTCGCCTTTTGGCGACCTATTACTAGACTGCCAATGTCGCCTTTTGGCGACTTCAAAACAATAGCTTAATTAGGTCATTCAAGGTCAAGGTCAGGGTCATCTGATCAAACTGCCTGATAAAAAGTAGGCTATTCAACAAAATAGTTTATGTGCAATCATTCCTGAAGGTTTCAGGTTAAAATTCATCAAATAATAATTTTACTATATTATAAACTGATAAGCCCTGTTATGAAGTCTAAAAAAAATTGGCACGAGAAATAGCACAATTCCAGGAAATTTGGCAACGAAAGAGTTAAGCACTATTTTTTTTTTATTTTAACCCTTTCCCAAACAAGACCTGGTTTTGACGTCTCTAAGCGAAAAGGCTTGGGAAAACATCGAGACAATAGAAGAAACTGTTGATAACCAGCAATTTCTCCTTTTGTCTCAATATTTTCTGTGCTACATTGTAAACAAATCCCTTCCTTTCCAACATCAATCTTGTTGTCTAGAGCAGCTTTTAAATATGACCGCCCTAAAATTTTGCTGTTTGGGAAAAGGTTAAGCACTTTTCAAGAAACAGGCTTAAATCTAAGCACTTTTCAAGACTGTGCGAACCCTGCAAACAATTTCTATATGGACTGACCAATCGACAGACACACACAAAACAGACATAGTGAGACCAATTACAGCACAGCATAAAACCTTGCTTTTAAAGCGCCCTGAAACTAATACCAAGTAATACTGAAAGCTCTTTGAATAACTTCAAATCTTTTTAAGGTAGAAAACCTCACGTCCTGTAATGTGGCCATTTTGAAATTTATAAAACATCTGAGTTTTTCTAGCAGCGTCACTATGTATTTGAACCTACATGGGCACAGCTGTAACATTTGGCGGTGGAGAGCTCCACAACTGAATGTTTTCAACGTCCCTCAAATTATTTTGACATCGCATGAATCTCATAAGGGATGGACTACCTTAACTCAGCTCCTTCATCAAACAATCCTAGGGATTCTGATTCTTTCTCAGACGGTAGTTTAGACTAGCATAGATTAAAATGAATTGCAGATGCAAAAAAATAAAAACTGAAAAAGTTGTGTAAATTTTGTTGTCAGAAACTTTGTTGAATTTAGACCATTCTAAATAAGTGTTGCCTAAAGAAGAGTTACGGAACCAATGAACAGAAATTGAGTAATTGACATTGTTCTTGGATATAACAAAAGAAAAAAACTTTGATTCTATATATATGTATAGATCTTTTTCATACACATGCAAGCATCATACATGATCTTTGAATTTCTACAATTTTGCTTCAAAATCAACTTTCTATGAAGCCAATTTGTGTGAAAATTCTTCTTAACCCTTTCCCAAACAAGACCTGGTTTTTACGTCCCTAACAGAAAAGGATTGGGAAAACATTGAAACAAAAGAAGAAACTGCTGATAACCAGCAGTTTCTCCTTTTGTCTCAATATTTTCTATACCATATTTTACTCAAATTTTAATCTTAAATAACTCCCATTTTGTCATTTGTGGCAGTTTTTGAAGTGGATGACCCTAAAATTTTGTCGTTTGGGAAAGGGTTAACCAATTACCACACAGTGACTCCTTTTGACTACCCACAAGATAATGGCTTTGGAAAACATCATGGAAAATGAAGAAATTGCTTGTAACAAGCAATTTCTTCATTTACCACATTGTTTTCAATGTAAAAAGACCAAAAAACTCAAAATTTCATTCACTTGATATTGTCGTCTGCATCCTCTTTGAATTTGGACTATTCTAAAATTTGCTGTTTGGTAATGGATTAATATTAATATAAAAGAAGGGATAGTTGGAAGAACCTAAGATGTGAACATAACATAACAGGCAATATAACATAATGTGTAACATAACATAATGTGTAACATAATGTGTAACATAACATAATGTGTAACATAAAAGGTAACTCAAATACACAATACACACCTAACATATCCTTCAGGCTGACTGCAAGCATAAATAAAACACAACTAATATGTCATACAAAAATGGTCAGATCATTCTTAGTCATATACAGTATAATCATATCAATATTCAAGTATTGTCAGCAGGACCCAACTATTTCAAGAGCTCTGTCAATGGTGTAAAAAATTTGCCTTAACTCATTACCAGACCCTCAGACTTGTCCAAATTCAAAGATGGTGCAGACAACAATTTCAAGTAAATACATGATGTGTTTGTGAAACACAAATGCCCCTGACAAGGCAAATGTTAAGTTTTAAAAATAAAAATTTAACATTTTTGGCCTTTTTAGGACGAGAACTTTGTGGAAATAAGAAATGGCTTGCCACAAGCAATTTCTACATTTTCCACTAGGCTTTCCAAAGCATTTATTTTGTAGGGTGTCACATGGGGTCAGTTTGTGTGAATGGGTTAAAACCTTAACTTATAATCAATTGACTCTTAGCAACCAATCAACAACTCAATTACTGGAATAACTCTCCTATTCTTAGTACAGCATATCTAAAGGCATCATATTTTTGTTGTTTGTTTTCAATAAATGAAATTCATGTTAAGTAATTTATACACTTAAGGTATTCACACACTAATGGGCATAAAATTCTACGGGGTGGATCACTTTATTTTTTCAATCTACATACAAAGAGACACCTTTTCTGAAAAAATAAGGGAATTTGACCGAAATTTTACAATTTTATGACAAATTTAAGATTTATCAAACCGATATGAAAAATGAGCTTTTCACGCACTGAGTAACAGATCCTTAAAACTCAATAAAAAGTGACATTTTCGAGAAACATCTATAATTTATGCACCAAACAAGAGCTTATTAAATACACTACTATAAAAAAAATTACTCTAGACATATTGTTGCAACATTAATATTGGAAAAATGCAAAAGTCGGAATGCATAGCAACAAAATTCTCTTGAAAATCTGTTTGAATTTTTTTGGGTTGTCATATTTAAAAAATCATTCTACATTAAGTATTAGTGGGGCCTTTCTAATCAGAACTTGAAAAATATCTACACATGCGTAGGAAGTAAATACATAAGAATATGGAATTTTCGCCGTCCAAAATTAAAGAAATCGCCATGGTAACATGCCTTGTGCGTTTTTTGACACACACAAAGAACATGTTAAATTTTATTTTGCTTTAAGTATTTTATTCTTTCGGACATTATTTTGTGAAGAGGTTAAACTGAAAATTGAATTATAATTCACTTACAAATCACCCACTTACAAATCTATTAACCGATTTCCCTACAATTTGGTTTTAGTTGTATGACAACAAGCTTTACACGCGTCGACGTCAATTATACAGAACGCGGGAACGACGTCGTATTATTTGGCGGCAACGTCATGACGTCATCAAAACAAATCCTGAACTGTAACTTTTGTTTCAAGATTAATGCATTAAGAGGTTTTTTTTTTTTCAACATTTTATCTTTAAAACTCTAAACTATAGGAACAAATGGATTTAATTATACTAACACAAATAATTTCCCTAGGAAAAAAAAATTGAAAGAAAATACGGAAAATGTCGACATATGTCGACATTTGCCGATGATTTTTGACGTTCATTAGTGTGCGAATACTAATGGCACACACCATTAATCTAATGATGGTTACTACACTGTCATTCTCAGAAATAAAGATAAATAAGCAGGCACACACATGACAACTCCAAATAGACTAAAAGTCTAGTCAGTAAAACTGTGTATGGATTTCTTCAATTCTTTTACCCATTTCCAAAACAATGATTGGTTTTGACAACCCTAAAATATAAAACTTAAGACATTATTGTGGAGAAAAAGGAGAAAACGCTGATCACCAGCAGTTTCTCCTTAATAATCATTGAGTTCTATGCTAGAACATATCAAACATTGCTTATTTGAAACATTTATTTCTTTTCTACATGTAACACTTCTCAATAGGGATCAGTCAGTCGTGCACCAACATAACCCTGAAAATCTGCATACATAATGACCGCACTAAGACAATGTTTTCTAAAAATGCTATATAAACGGTCTTTGCAGGCAACAAAACAATTTTTGCCGCAGGTCTATTTTGGTTGGCATTACTTTCGTTGCAAGAGAACTGCTACAACAGTCATGATCAAATTGATATCTCATATACCAAAATTTAATGTCACTTTACAGAATATATAATGGACAGAACATTTTTGTATGACAAGGTAAACTGTCATTGCAGAGCTAATGAAAGGGGCGAAAACTAGGCCAAATCTTTTGGGCCTTACTGTCAAAATTGTTTAATTTTCTAATAAGCATCTAAACAAAAGATTTCTGAAAAGATAAATTGCTTTTGCTCCCCTACTCTATTTCATGCTCTGTAATGAACAACAAGATGCAATGAAAACAAACTACAAATGATTACAATATGATGCAAACTAGACAAAAACTACCTGACAGTTCCATCAGCAGTTGCTGGGACAGACAACACAATAGGGATGGAGCTTTTTGTCTGCTCGTTCAACACAGCCATATTTCTGTAGATCTCCACCTCGCTCCGTGGAGCATTCACCGTGGCACATCCCAGGTAGGTAACCCCGTGGAACACGACACAGTCGCCGGTGGGTGTAGAGGGTAGTGATACAGACATAGCTGCACTCGCTTCACCGCCTGAATTACAAAAATAACAAGATGTGTTTGTGAAACACAAATGCCACCAAAATGTCCAATGTCAAGTTTTCATGTAAAGTTTTTGACTGATGGATGGACAGACAGACAACGGTAAAACAATATGCCCCCGATCTTTTGATACGGGGGCATAAAAATATTTCAAAATTTCATTTCAACACTAGCCAATTCAACACGATACAATCAATTCACTGATTGAGCAATTTAACTGGCCTTCAGTTTGGTTCAATGCTAGATTCAACATTTTTTTGATTACATGTATATCATGGTTAGGGAATAAAGAATAATTTTATCAAGTAAACCATGATATAATCTCTGACAAATAATAGTATTTTGTCATTTGAGCAATTCTATAACCTCATAACTACTTCTTGATCTATACTGTAGTTATGAGATGTTATAAAAAGTTACAACACCAACAATTTATATCAATATATGCATGTAAACCTAGTCTATTAATATTATTAGTAACAGAAAATTCATTCTTATTATACTTTGAGGCATTTCTCACTCCAGTACATTTATAAACAAGTGTCTAATAAACCTAAGCAACCAGTTGTTCTTTTCACATAGATAACTGATAATCTAGATAATCTGGCACTGAATGTAAGAAATACAAGCAGGGTGCTTAATCAGAACTTGCTGCGTGATAATCGTCTATAACTTGACTTGCTTTAAGAAATTTTGAACACAATCATCATCCGAATTCAGATGGCATAAAAATCATTATTTCAGCATTTTTATACATGTGCTAAAACAATTCAAGCTAAATATCAATTTTTCACCACTTTTCATCAACATGATTTTGTATGGTTTGCCAGAAAAATGAAATATTCAGAAAATGAAAGATCTTTTAATCTCTTACAGTTATCTATTTCTTCTACTGACCTTTTTCAGAGGAATTGTTGGTATTCAACACATCCACTGATTGGCTACTGGGGATCACATGGCCTATCTCCCTCTCAATCAGGCTCTCACTCATCGTTTTTGTCAGCTGTCGAACACGAGCTTGTGATTCTGAGGATATTTCTGAGTTGATATCGTCAATGTCTCCTGTGATGTGTAACTTTGGGTCAGCGTTCACGAGGACATACTCGTCTCCCGTAGATGAGGACTCCAGCGAGCTTCTGCTGATGGCATCTTCCATCGTGTGACTCAGAGCATAATCTGAAAATGATATGTAATGTAACATTCATGGAATGTGTACAGTGCAATATGTAAATGAGGCAGACCTTGGAAATTATGTAGCATGGGCGGATCTCGAGGGGGCGGGTTGGGGGTCTGGTCCGTCCTGGCATTAGCCAATTAAATTTTGACTATATAAATTTAGTATGTTACATATTTATTACATTTTAAGCCATAACTTGGGCTTGGACCCCCCTCCCCCCTGGAAAAAAATCTTGGATCTGCCCTTGACTAAAGATGGTTTGTTATATATACAGCTATGTAGTATGTAAGAGGAAATATCCACCTCTCAGCGTGAGCTTAACCCTTTCCCAAACGACAAAATTTTAGGGTGATCCACTTAAAAAACTGCCACAAATGGCAAATTGGGTGATATTAAAGACAGGATTTGTGTGAAATATGGCACAGAAAATATTGAGACAAAAGGAGAAACTGCTGATCATCAGCAGTTTCTTCTTTTGTTTCAATGTTTTCCCAAACCTTTTCTATTAGGGACGTCAAAACCAGGTCTTGTTTGGGAAAGGGTTAAGCTTTGCATGGATTGAGTTTGTGTCTTGCCTTGAGCCTCCGCATGTTACATTTGGTAGCAGCAGTAGGATAATGATAACTGCCATAACGGAGTTACCTTACCTATGTGTTCCCAGGCCAAGTTTTGGGTCGAAACTTCTCAGAATGGGGAAAAATGTAACATTCGTGGAACATTGTAATACAATATGAAAATGAGGCAGACTGTCACAATTATGTAGGATGGTTTGTTATAGAATATAAGGGGAAATAAACACCTCTCAGTGTGAGCTTATGCTTTGCATCAACAGGGTTTGTTTCCCGTTTGTTTCTTGCCTTGAGCCTCGACATGTCAGAGTTACAATGACAATATCAAATGTAGAAAAGTGGGCTGGTTTGGTAATGCTGAAAAGCTACTTTTGGCCGCTTCAACCAAACACCATGACATTTTGATTATGGGCCATTTTGAACATGGGCCGGTGTAACGTAGTAAAGTGACCCCCATAGAATACTGACCCCCGGTCACTTTACTATATAGAATACTGACCCCTTTCTATAAAATACTGACCCCCCATATAAAATAACGACCCCCCTGATTTTATCTATAAAATACTGACCCCCACCTAGTTTATTGCTAATTTAACACACACTACATGTAGGCCTATACAATAGTCCCAGCCGAAATTGACAGTGACGTAGGCTGATGTTTACTGCTGCAAAACCAATCAATTCGTCTGATTTGCTCCGTTACAAATACGAAGAGAGTTGATTGGTTGTCAAGTAGTAAACATTAGCCCACGTCACTGTCAATTTCGGCTGGGACTATTGTACACACGGTGGGGATCGTGCATGATGGGATGGATAACGACTACCGACAATAGGGAACGATTTTATCAAGTAAACCGTGACGTAATTTCGGACAAATAAATAGTATTTCGTTGGTGTTGTTATAAAATTTCGTAACTACAGCTTGAATCAAACCGTAGTTACGAGATGTTATAACAACACCGACGGTTTATCAAAACATAACGGAAAACTCAGTCTATTTTTTGCACAAAATTTGATGCCAACTCGCCTCGCTTCAGGTAAGACATTTTGCAATAACTCCGTTATTTCTGTATCAAATTTCAAGCGGTTTGCTGCATGTATCCCGCCTTATCGAGCTCTTTCATCGGATGTATGACATATTAGATAACTCATGATACTTTTTCCAAAATATTGTCCCAACCGACCAGAAAGCGAAATGGTAACGACTACGGCCAAATAATCCACGCTTCAGGTAAGAATTTGTGCAATAACTTTCTTATTTCTGTGTCAATTTTCATGTGGTTTGTTGCATGTACTCCGTCTTACTGAGCCCTTTCCTCAGATGTATTACTTATCGGGAAACTCCTTGTACTTTTCTCAAAAATCGATCCCAACCGACTACAAAAAGGGCCTGATTTTTTTGTCGTTTTTCTGGTCGGTTGGGATCAATTTTTGGACAAAATACAAATATTCTACAAAGAAGTCATATATCAGAGGAAAGAGCTCACTAATGCGGGGTACATGCAACAAACCGCTTGAAAATTGGAGCAGAAATAAGAAAATTATTGCACAATTTCTTACCTGAAGCGAGGCAAAAATTGTCCGTATACTTCATATTCGTTATCCATCCCATCATGCACAATCCCCACCGTGATTGTACATATCGTTTCAAATCACATCCGTGTTTATTATGCTCCTCGAAAAAAGTTTCGGGGAGCATTTAGTCGCCATGCTATCCTTCCGTTCTTTCGTCCATCCTTCCGTCCGTCTGTCTGTCCGTCCGTTTATATAGCCTACAGTCAGATGTCAGCATCCTTTAGGCCAAATTCAATGAAACTTCACATGTGTATTCCCTGAATACCTTTTGAGTCTGTGTTCTCTTTTTTTTAAAATTGAGGCTGCGTCACAGAAAAAGGGGTCTTAATGTAGAAATTAGTGTTTCTCCAATTTCTCTTCATTCAATGAACATAATTTATTGAAATTTTGTTCTTCAGTGATGAATGATATGTTCTGTAGCTTACATAATTAATAATTCATGTACAAAAATCCTATCATGTGAAAAGGGGACTAAATGTATAATAACATTGCGTTTAGATCTTTAAGTCTGCCAGAAGCAAAATCTCCACAACTCTTGCACCAAATTGGACGAAACTTCAACATGAACTTCGTGCAATTCTGTCAATAACCTTTTCTCTGTGTTTCTCAATTTGATGCTGTGTTATAGGAAAAGGGGCCTAATTGTAGAAGTTTTTCTCATATTTCTTTTAATCTAGGTAGAATTATTTAATGAAATTCTATGTTCTATTATTTTTTTCATATCTTACATCTTTATTTTCCAATTGCGACAGCTGCTTGACGCCTTTTTAGTCTGACTTATTTCTCTAAATTAAGTTTTAAGTTTTTAAGTGGACTTCCCATTATGTCCCCTTTAGCGTGACGGGTTACTTATACCTTCCCATGACAAACATATGTTTTACACTGAAATGTGACATCATCGTGACCTAGTTTTCGGATTAAATCACAGAAGTCTCAGAAGATGACCCCATGCTGGTGCCTGATTTTGATCAGATTGAGAAGCCTAGATAACTATCTCGCTATTTAAAGTGACTAAATGTTAACATAATCACTCTAATATGCAACCGCCAGGTGGGAAAGTGCGTATGGCAGACACACATACATAACTCTGGTAGGCTTCGAACTCACAACGCTGAGGGACAAGTGATTTTCGGTCAGAAACCTTTTAAAACCATTTACCCTTTCCACACAAATATACATCGGTAGCAGTGCGATCCATGAACATACTGTTCGCCTACTGTGCATACAATTAAGAACCAATACAGCTGCTCCGAGACCGCATAGCTTAGTTGGTAACGTCGGGGTCTGTCAATCAAGGGATCGTGAGTTGGAACCTGGCTCGGCATGTAGCTATTCTGATATTTGACAAAAGTCATTTGTCTCTCTCCAATGGGTGTTAACCATCTATATGAGAGAGCAACAGGAGGGTTTGTTTGTAATTTTTGGTAGTACGGGTGCGAGAAATATCAGGAATCCATAGTAGGTGCTCCAGCCGCCGCAATATGACCATTGCAGTTGAAAACAGCGTGGAGTTTAAATCAAATCAATTCAGATGCGATGGAAGCGTCTAACCAGCCAGTTTGACTCGGGTTCGCCCAATAATGAATGAAAAGTTGCGGTCAAAACACTCTGTATGTACGGACAGACGCATGCACGGACGAGTGCCATTGCACCTCTGATGCCTATCGATGAAGATAATTATGTTGTACGTCTACCATAGTTGGGTTTATATTAGAGTAAGACTTTTGGTGCGTATGTGGAGAAGGGGGTCAGTATTTTATGGGGGGTCACAATTCTACGTTAGGGGTCACTTTTCTACGTGTGGGTAGGTCATAATACTATGACCCCCCGGTCATAATATTTTGACCGGGGGTCAGTATTCTATATAAAATAGTGACCGTGCGGTCAGTATTCTATGGGGATCACTTTACTACGTTACACCGGCCCGTTTTCGCGGTAACCTGCTAGACCCTGAATACGTGAATGACCAGGCTGAAAAGCTGGACATGGATTGCGCTGGACACACCCACTTTGTATACAGACAACGTTGAAAACGTCATCCTTACGATCTAGGCCATAAATTGTTAGATCCTCCTTTACTTTAAATAAAATTATTTCAGGATTTGTATCCCCACCCACAAAATTATCACGAACTGTCAAAATTAATTTTCAAAACGAGATGTAAACAAAGGCTTTGTCACATCGATTCGAAGATTAATTCTGCTATGATTTGAGTATCTCGAGCTTAAGCTGAAAGATTATCTTACCATATCATTGATTTTATGTAGAAATCAATTAATTTTTAGCTTTTTATTCGCTTGTCAACATAATTTCGACATGTGTATTATTGTGGAGTCGCTGCAATCGCGATGATGTCATCGAAGACTAGACTGGATGACATGGCCTTAACATAGACTGGATTTCCCACTCTGCAGACGACTTTTGAACCGTTTAAAACTTTTTCCCAAAACAAGACATAGTCTTGACCGTGAAGTTCCTAACAGAAAAGGCAATAACCCCTTTTATCTCAAAATATGCTGTGCTAGATTATATTTTACACATTTTTTGTCATTACACATTAATTTTGTCGTCTTCAGCAACTTTTTAAATTGGACCACCTTAGAATTTTGTCGTCTGGGGAAGGGTTAACAAATCCAAAACGACAGAATTTTAGACTGTACTAAATAAGTGAGATTCTATTACAAAATGAGTATCAATGTAGGTATAGGCCTACAATGTGCATACAAGTCTATAGGCCTATAGTGCAAATAGGCCTACTGTAGCAAAATGATATCTATAGGCTTATTGGGTTTGTTTTCTTTTCCTCCAATGATTCCCAAAATTTTGCTGGGAAATGGTGAAATTCTAAACATGTTCCAAATTTACATTTTTTTGCCAGATCTAATTATTCCATTAAATCTAACAAACTGAATCTATCTATAGATCTATTTACGCCCTCGCGAGCATTTTGGCGGGCACTGCGCATCAGGGTTAAGAAAAAAGTTGCCGAGTTTGAAAAAGACATTGACAAGATAAGATGGTTGAAACAAGATCGAATTTGAAGGAGAGATAAAAGCAACCTTTAAGGATTGATCAATAAGATGCATAAAAAGTCTAAAAGACAAAATATTAAAATCTTGCAGTGCACTGCTTAGGGTTTGAAGTCCTCCAACTGCTGCCCTGAAACTTTCAGCAACATTTGCAGGGAGGGCATTCCACATGACTATATAGCTAATGGGTAAAATGAATATTTATAATAGTCCTTGCCTGTATGTATACTCCGTAAATATTGACCTGAACCTGTTGAATATGTAATGAGTAACTGTGATGCGAAATAATCAATACTCGCCAGCACTCCTCACTGTCGAGCAGAGTCGATAGTTTCCATAAGCATTGGAACTTTGTATTCTGCACGTGCTCCTCGTGTCAATATACGTCGAAGAGTGATTATTTCGCATCACAGTTACTCATTACATATTCAACAGGTTCAGGTCAATATTTACGGAGTATATCTGGCGGAAAGTCATGGAATGGTCGTATCTAGACACTCTTCGAATGGTTTAGGTTTAGCGGCGGATCAAGGATTTCTTTGAAGGGGGTTCGTTTTTACAAAAAAAGGGGGTTCGTTTTACAAGTATTACTCACTTTTGACTGAATTTCTGCATGAAAATGAAAGAATCAGGCTACAGAGGGGGGTTCGTTTGAACCCCCCCCCCCGAACCCCCTTGGATCCGCCACTGGTTACATGTAGGCCTACTCAGGAAGAGGGATAGCTACAATGCAACGAATGATTTGTAGAAAAGGCAAAGCCGTACTATTGACCTTCTATGCTCCAGGGTTTGCCAAGACAGTTGAGACAGCAGCGATGAGACACTAGTGGTCCGAGAGTATTCATTTGCAGTCCAGCGTGCTGTACGTCTCTGGACCATTTTTGTCTTTCGAATATTGTCTTTAGTATGGGGGCCCCATACTGGGGACGCATATTCGAGCTATGGCCTGACTAGTGTCTGATATGCCGCTTCTCTTACTTTGGTTGATTTAGTTTTGATGTTTCTTTTTATGAAACCAAGAGTGCTGCTAGCGTTTGTTGTTATTCTGTCGATGTGTGCATTCCAGCTGGGATTATTTGAAATGTCAACCCCCAAGTACCTGGCACTGGTGACCGTCTCCAGGACCTGACCATGCAGTATGTACTGTGTTTGGAGAGGCAACCTGGCGGCAGTCAACCGAATCACCTGGTACTTGGAAGGGTTGAATTCCATATCCCACTTTGTCTCCCATGTCTGCAGTTTGTCAAGGTCACTCTGTAATTTGTCATTGTCCTGTAGGCTGTCTAAAGTCATGTATATGACAGTGTCGTCAGCAAAGAGACGCACCTGTGAGGCAATGTCCTGCGGGAGATCATTTATATATGCTAGTAAAAGGATCGGGCCCAGTACCCCGGATGTGACTGGGACCGAATCCGATTCCTCGCTATCAATTACTACACTCTGACTTCGATTTCTGAGAAAAGCTTGGATCCAGCGAAGGATAGTGCTTCTTATTCCACATGAGTGCAGCTTCTGGAGTATGTAGAATGGTTTACTTTATCAAAAGTAAGTCCAGAAGTATAAGATCAGTCTGTGTGCATTGGGTAGTTTTGCGTGCCAGAGTAGATCCTCAATAAGGGCAGTCAATTGCGTTTCACTGCAGCGTCTCTCTATAAGTCGTACATTAGCCCATTTGTGTCTAGATGTTTGATGCTATAGCATGTTCCATTACCTTACATAAGATACATGTAAGTGAGACGGGCCTATAATTGGTAGCAACTGCTTTATCTCCATTTTTAAATATTGGGGAGACTTTGGCTGCGTTCCAGATGGATGGAACAGCTCCAGACTCATGGGAGCGTTGGAAAAGGACTTTCAGTCTGCATCGGGGCTAGTTCTTCACTTAATTCCTTTAAGACCACTGGTTTAATCTTATCTGGACCAGCGGCTTTTGCCGGTTTGAGGTTTTTGAGAAGCTAAAAACTTGCCTCAGAAATCTCTATATCCGGCATTAATGGTGTCGCATTTCTTAGGTTTTCAGGGAGTGCACTTGGTGACAAGGTGTTTTTGTCAACAAGGTCCTGAACCCTCATAAGGGATAGGTCTTTCAGTGAAAGAGGTGCAAGTGGTGTAAATACAGACTGGAATCTGCAAACATTAGATTAGCCCAAATTCAAAGATGTTGCAGACGACATTTCCAGTAGATCTAGAATGTAAATGAAATTTAAAATTTTCTTGCCTTTAGAGATATAGATCGAAATCATTGTGAGAAATGAAGAAATTGTTAGCCACAATCCAATTTCTTCATTTTCCACAAAAGTCAATGTTTTCCAACACATTTTTTTTCCGTTGGAGAATTAAAGAGTCCATGTGTGGGAATCGGTTAAAGAGTGAAACGGGAATGCCATATCATGTTTAATGCGCCGATAGTTGATGAGAAAATGCAGATAGGCCTGTATCTCTTGATCATCAGTCATGTAGATTTGGGTCTTTTCTCTTCTTTCAATGTTTTACAAAAAAATTCTCAGATGGACATAGGCCTTAAAACCAGATTTTGTTCCGAAAATAAAAGGTACTCGATCTGACGATGCTCATTGATACTCAGGAGCCGCAACTCAGAAATATAGTAAAGCTTTTTTCGTGAAATTTTCGCCTTGCACATCTAGCTAATGCACACTGTCTTGTACCAGGTATGTAGCACATCCACGGTGTATAATCACGTGACTCAGAATTTCCGATAATCTTCAATATCATTTTAAATACTTGACCAATTTGAATTCGGTTTGAAGCAGAGAAGGTGGAAAAATGCCAGGAATAAGCTGGATGTGTGGGATTTTCGAAAAGTCAACTGATAAAAAAGTTATTGAAGATAAACCAAAATTTTGGTTTATCTTCAATAACTTTTTACCAGTTGATTTTTCAAACATCAACCACGTCCATCTAGTGCGTGACGTATGTCCACATTCTCTGCTAAACCGAATTCAAATCAGTCAAGTATTTACAGAATTATTGAAGATTTTCTGAAAATATTGTATCACGTGATTATCCACCGTGACATCAGGCAGTAGGCTAACTATAGGTGTTGTCTGCACAAGAGTTTTTTTTGTAGAATCAGGGGCCGTAACTAAAATAATATCAATCAGATTTTCGCAAAATTTGCATCTTGCATATATCTACAGGTCCTTATGTACAATTCTGCCAAGTGTGGCTCATTATCATATCCGACAGAAACTGTAGGTGGAGTTGTCTGGACAGGCATTTTTATTATCAAATCTTAATCTGGGGCCATACCTCAGGAATTACAAACAAATCAGATTGTCACGAAATTCGAGCTGCACATCCATGGTTCATAATGTACTCTTATGCCAAGTATTACGGATTTCATTTGACCTGACACTGACCTTTACTAAAAATGTGTTCATATTTCGCATATAGCGTAACATTTTTTAAAAAGACTTATATCATAGTAAACAGATTAAACAGGTACACAAGAAAATATTACTGATTTGTTATTTAGAAAAAAAAAACGGGCGTGTAATTTATGATAATAAGAGCTTAAGCTGCGCCATGTGAAATGAAACTTGTAATATGAAGCAAATTGTAGGTTGTGCAGTAACTGTAGGTGGATTTGTACACCCAACCATCTTTTATCAAACCAGGGGCCATAACTCTGGAAGTATCAATCAGATTTTCGCAAAATGGACGTCTTGCAAATCTACGAGCCCTAAATAATGCACACTTGTATTCCCAATATGTTTTTATTCACAATTATCTGCACAAACACTAAAGTGATTCAAGCTTAACAGTTACCGTCCTCACAGTGGATAATCACGTGATACAATATTTTCAGAAAATCTTCAATAATTTTGTAAATACTGCACTGATTTAAATTCAGTTTTAAAACAGAGAATGTAGACAGACGTCACACATTAGATGGACGTGGTTGATTTTTTGAAAAATCAACTGATAAAAAAGTTATTGAAGACAAACTAAAATTTTGGTTTATCTGCAATAACTTTTTTATCAGTTAATTTTTCTAAAAATCCAGCACGTCCAGCTTATTCCTGGCATTTTCCCACCTCCTCTGCTTAAAACCGAATTCAAATTGATCAAGTATTAAAAAAGATATTGAAGATTATTGGAAATTCTGAGTCACATGATTATTCACTGACTAAAGTGATTCAAGGTTTATAGACACAGTCCTGTAGTTTATTATATAAGTTACAACCTTGTCATGAACTTGGACTTCGAGTCAAAATCTGCAAGAGCCAATATTTTAACCCTTGACCTTCCCCAAAGAAGACCTGGCTTTGACACCCTAAAAAGAAAGCTCATGAAAACATTGAGACGAAAAGAGTAAAAGCTGTTATATCTATCATATTCTTCTATTACCTAAATATTTTCAGTGTTTTAATTAACACAAATCCTTACCTCATCAAAATTATTATGCTTTCTCGTCTGAAACAGCTTTTGAACAGTGACCACCCTAAATTTTTGCCGTGAAGAAAGTGGCATATACATATTCTTTAACCCTTTCCCAAAGAAGACCTGGTTTTGACGTCCCATGTAGAAAATGTGTGGGAAAACAGGAGACAAAAGAAGAATTTTAATTCTGATAACCAGGTTTTTCTCCCTTTACCTCAATATATTCTGTACTACATATATCATATTTGTATCAACATCAATTTTGTCATTGAGCAACAGCTTTTTAATCAAACTACATGTTGTACTCTAAAATTTCATCTTTTGGAAAAGGGTTAAACTCTTAAATGGTAGTTAAAAGAAGACAAAACAGGACATATTTAACATAACTTTTAATGCTCTAAACAAATATCTCATTTAAAATCAAAACAGTACAATATGTAGATATAAAACAAAAGATGAATTAAATAATCACAAATTGCACCAACAAGCATTAAAAGTGAATTTTCATCAAATGTTTCTAATGTTTAGAGTGAACAGTGTTTATTGCAAGCAAATAATAAACATTTAACCAGAAAAAAGGACAGTTTTCAGCAATTCTTTCAAAATTTTCCAAAGCTTCATCCTCTAGAAAAAGTGAATAAAAAGGATGAAAGTGAAACAATTAACTGTATGCATGCTAAGGGCGGATATATCAGCCAGTTGATGACTTCTGCAAAGCAAACAGTTTGGACTTAGATCAGGCCCCACACTGTGTGGGGCCTGATCTAAATCCAAACTGCTTGCTGACAAGAATTTTTCAATATTTTCCAGAGCACAATTCATATTTTACTTACAAACATTCTGATTGGCCAATTTTAGGTCACATGATCAAAATTCACCATTCAGAATGATGTTGGGGCCTGATCTGAATCCAAACTGCTTGCTGACAAGAATTTTTGAATATTTTCCAGAACACAATTTATAGTTAACTTACAAACATTCTGATTGGCCAATTTTAGGTCACATGATCAAAATTCACCATTCAGAATGAATGTTGTGTGGGGCCTGATCAGAAACCAAACTACTTGCTGACAAGAATTGTTCCATATTTTCTAGATCACAATTTATAGTTAACTTACAAACGTTCCATATTTTCTAGATCACAATTTATAGTTAACTTACAAACATTCTGATTGGCCAATTTTAGGTCACATGATCAAAATTCACCATTCAGAATGAATGTTGTGTGGGGCCTGATCAGAAACCAAACTACTTGCTGACAAGAATTGTTCCATATTTTCTAGATCACAATTTATAGTTAACTTACAAACATTCTGATTGACCAATTTTAGGTAACATGATCAAAATTCACTATTCAGAATGAATGTTAGTAAGCATTCAAAGGGTTAAACAAAGTGTACAGTCCCTACTTTCTGACATGCTAGTTTCTCTTTCATAGACCTTTGTTCAGCAGAATTCATAATGGCAGGACTTAACCCATTACTGCACAGTGGCGCCTTTTGACTCCCTCACAAGAAAAGGCTTGGGGAAAATATTGTGGAAAATGAAGAAATTGCTTGTAACAAGCAATTTCTTCATTTTCCACAATGTTTACCACCACAAAATGGAAAGATTTTTGAATTTTTTTCAACTTGAGATTGCGTCTGCAACACCTTCAAATTGGAACAGTCCAAAACTTTGCCTTCTAATAATGGGTTAAACAATTACATTAATATTTTTCTTGTAAACAGTCGAGATAATAAATTATGAACAGTAACTGAACTGAATTCCCTCTAGACAGAACACAATCCCTGCACAAAATCTTATCAAAGGGCAGAAAGTCCCCCCCCCCCTGTTCAAATCCTAGACTGGACACAATCCCTTTAATTATTGTAGGGTCTATTTATGCAGACAGGATCATGTCCAGCCTTGAATTCTAAACAAGGTGGATTTCACCTGCCTTTCAAAAATGTTACTGAGAGAATTTTGTCTGCCTACAGGTTAGGATTCTGCCCACCTTTGCATGAGTCAGGATCTGGAAAAAAGGTCCAGTAAGACCTTTGAATCTAACATGGTTCCTGATCATATACATGCAATCTTATCAAGAAACGTGTTGTTCTCCAATAGCATGTTCACGACCTGTAGCAACCTTAACCCATTGCCACACAGTGACACTTTTTGACGCCCTACAATTTAAAGGCTTTAGAAAACATTGTGGAAAATGAAGAAATTGCTTGTGACAAGCAATTTCTTCATTTCCCACATTGTTTTCTGCCCAAAAAGACCAAAAAATTCAAATTTTATTCAATTCATATTGTCGTCTGCACCATCTTTGAATTTGGATCTGTCTAAAATTTTGTCGTCTGGTAATGGATTAAGAGAGCCATAAGGGATTAAGGGATCCAAGGAAAACTACATTTAGCCACAGGCTGGTTTTGAATCATGGAAGTTTCAAATGCTTTTGGGGGGGGGGGGGCTTTTTCCAGATCCCTGCACAATGGTGTATTTCAACACCGGATGAGGGAATTGTGTCCTACATTCATTCTAAAACAAATCACTATATGTGTCTATTGTAAACAATGAAGAACAGCTGCTGTAAACTCATGTGTAGTGGCATAACCTCCCATATCTGTAGTTCTAACCTGAAATGACAGGATACACCATCATAATATTGAGAGTTTTGTATTTTCCAAAGCAATGTCATAAAATAATATGTCAGCAATTAGTCAGTAGCAGATCTACAGGGGCTTTATAGGGTTAAAATGAACCCTCTTCCATAGCCTGATTATTTCATTTTCTTTAATGCTTTCCGGTGGATTATCGGGAAATAATGGTAGATTATCATTTTGATAAACTCATCCCCTTTCCAGTGAAATTATCAAAAACTTGTGCTCCGCTTTCGTTCATTTCACCCTATCTGACGTTATATAAGCCGGGCCAAATAAGTGACGTCATCATAAGCGTTGCATAGCAGTCACGTGCAAAATGACGCGCTTTAAGAAAATCTGTCATTTTTTTTTTTTGCATTTTGTCTAATTTTTGCTTTAAAGAAATAGAATAATTGTTTTGTTTTTCGTGTAAGATCGATTGATATTTCATTTCGAGAACAACGAAAGCTACATTTTCAATCGTGGCTTCGCCACTCGTGAAAATAAAGCTTTTGTTGTTCACTCAATGAAATATAAATAGATCTTACACTGAAACAAACGATTATCCTCTATATTATGCTGAAATTCAGTCAAAATTGTGTAACACTAGGAAAACGGCCCCCTCCCTTTTTGTATATTCATACCCCTTTCACAGAAATCTTGGATCCGTCGCAGGTAATGTCACATTTGCTTTACTATTTGCACACTACCTCAAAGCTCTTGCAGAAAAGGTTTCTGACAGTAAAATAATTTACTGGTTAAACAAGAAAAACTCATATAGTAGTTGTCAACATTTTCTTCATTCATCTCCAGACTTTCTAGACTAAATTCTTTGCCTTGAATTCAATGACCTCTACCAATCATTAAATCTCTTCATAAGAATATCCATATCATGTTCTTTTTTTTTTTTGAGTAATTCTCACTGAAAAGCATTTCAAGAGGAGTTGCACTTCTGAGATACATATGTGGATAAACTCCAAAAATTGTTTGCAGGATTATAAATATGCATACTACTTTACCTTTCCTGCTTTAACCACTTTGAGGATGGCATCTTCCACTTGCTTGGCATGATAATCTAGACACAAATGTCTCAATAAATTGCAGCCAGCTAACAAAACAGCAGTTGGGTTGGCAATGTTCTTTCCCACAGCTGTGCCAAATGAGTGTCTGGCACCCTGCAATGGAAATTTCAATATCATACAAATGTGACCCGTCACACTAAAAGGAACCTTATCCGAACTCCAAAAATCCAAATTTTGACAAACTTGTCAGACTCATCACAGGTCAACCAGACCCCATATGCTTAAAATGAGCATATAGTAAGATAGGGAAAACATTCCGGATTTAGAAAATTACATAAAAGTGAAAAGTGTCGGCCCTAGTCTGGCTGCGCGGACTGCGCAGACTGACTAGGGTCGATATTTTTCACACATCCTATAAGGTCCCTTTTAGCGTGACGGGTCACAAATATGTTTCATTTAGAAAACTGCCAGGAAATGCAATGTGTTAACAGTTCTCCGTTCAATGATCAACAAGATCACCACAGAGTGGCTCTTATATGCCTGAATAAATGAGTGTTCGCAACCAGGGTGGTAAAATACCCTTTAGACAAACAAAACATTTAAAGTGACATTTCACAATTATTTTTACATAAATTTCACTTTTATTCTATCTGAAAGAGCATCTTTTCTAATGAAAATTCTGAAAATTTCAAGCCAAAATATTGAACTGTTTACGAGAAATAATTATTTTTGTGCTAAGATTAAACAAATTGTTGTGGACAACAGTTCAGATTTATATATACTGAACAAAAGTGAAAACGCTACACTGCAAGATTTCTTATTTCTTGAAAAGCATAGAATTAATAGCATGAAATATATGTTGACGTTATTTTCCAGGCTTTCAGCAATCGTTTTGTCGAAATTTCATTGCCTTGTCTCCTTTAATGTCAGAGTTACAGCCCTTAATGCGTTTAGAGCTAATTTAATCAAATGCCGCATATGCGCATGCGCAGAAAACTCTTCAATAGTTTTTCGGAATTGGCCATATCCAGGTTGCCGAAAAAACACTTAAAATCTCACTTCTTTCTTGTGGCAAACTCTAAAATCAAGGTCGAATCTGTCGATTTTGCGAATTACCTCCCTTTAACATAAACAAATAGGGAATTTAAAATGTTTGGTATTCACAAATTCATCACGGTTTTCGATTGGGTTTTTTTGCAACATCATGCAGGCCTTACAGAGGATTTTTGAACCCTTTCTTCGACTAGGTTTGTTTCCAGATGCCCATGCAATAGCAATTTGAATTTCCTATGGAGATTACATTGTAAATTTTTCAAGCTTTGGAACATAATGAAAAATCTGCTTTTCAAACACCATTTTCTAAACGCTGAAACACTTTTATGCAAGCTTCTTTACATTTCCTGACTGGTAACTTGTCAGACTACCATTTCGTGCAGTCCAGCATGGTTTGCATATTTGTACTTGGATTTCCTGAAGGTTTAAATTGTGTAAAATTTCCGTTCAAATTGTACACCTGAAAAACGGACCCCTGTCTCATTAAAAGGGTCCGTATTGCATCCTCGTAATTAAGACCCACAAAACTTTTAGTGCTTGGCTTAACCAAGTCAATGAACAATGCGAAATACTTTCATTTGATTTTTTTACTTGTTGTTTGTAGAAGAAATATGACAAGCAAAGTAGGTGTAGCGTTTTCACTTTTGTTCAGTATAGTTTTTGTCATTTCTGTCTCAACTTTAAAGGCATATTTTTCGCTTATAAATAACAACTTCGAAAAACTGATAGCATTTCTACGCATTAGAATAAACAATCTTTGCATCAAGACAAACTTTTAACAAGAGTTGTCCGCGGACAACATAGCTCGCCTATACGGGAGCTTGTCACAAGAACAGCTAATTTTTCAAAAGTAGGTCAAACTCCAAGGTCAAGGCCACAAGGTCAAGGGTCATGGTCCCAAATGAAAGGTCTTGGCAGGAGGTATCCATGTGTGAAATATCAAGGCTCTATCAATTAAAGTGCATGAGATATAGGCCAGGTTAAAGTTTTTCAAAAGTAGGTCAAACTCCAAGGACAATGTCAAAGATCATGGTCCCAAATGAAAGGTCTTGTCGATATGTATCCATGTATGAAATATCAAGGCTGTATCTCTAATAGTGCCTGACATATAGACCAGGTTAGACGCAACAGGACAGGATGCGACGCCAAAACTAGGGCTGTGACATTAGCTCCCCGGACATTAAGTACCGGCTCGCTAATAAATGAGTGTTCGCAACCAGGGTGGTAAAATAATATTACCCTTTTAGACAAACAAAACATTTAATAAAACCTTTACCAGAACATTCGACTATGCATGCATAATTCAAGTATTTAACTTATAACCATGATATTCAAAACATGTCTGTACCTGTTCAAATATGGCAACATTATCACTATAACTTTCCCCTGGCCATACACCAGCGTCACCTACAAGACCTGCAGCCAGGTTGTCTACCGTGTTACTATATAGATTGGTCAAATAATTCACTTAACCCTTTCCAAAACAGCAAATTTTTACAGAGACCCAAATACAAAGATGTTGTAGACAACAATTTAAAATGAACAGAATTTGACAATTTTTGGTCTTTCTTGGTAAAAAAACACTGTGGGAAATGAAGAAATTGCTTGTCACAAGCAATTTCTTCATTTCCCACAATGTTTTCCAAAGCCTTTATCTTGTGGAGCTGCATAAAGTGTTAATAATACGGAATAACACTGTACCTGTTCAAATATGGCAACATTATCACTATAACTTTCCCCTGGTACAACACCCGCGCCCCCTATAAACCCCGCAGCCAAGTTGTCTATGATGTTACCATAAAGATTGCTCAAATTATTCACTAAACCCTTTCCAAAACAGCAAATTTTTACAGAGGCCCAAATACAAAGATGTAGTTGACAACAATTTCAAATGAACAGAATTTGACATTTTTGGTCTTTCTTGGTAAAAAACACTGTGGGAAATGAAGAAATTGCTTGATACAAGCAATTTCTTCATTTCCCACAATGTTTTCCAAAGCCTTCATCTTGTGGAGCATTGAAAAGTGTAAAATAATTGAGAATGACAATGTACCTGTTCAAATATGGCCACGTTATCACTATAACTTTCCCCCCCGGTACAACATCAGCGCCATCTACAAGACCCTCTGCCAAGTTGTCCACGATATTACCATAAAAATTGGTCTAATTATTCACTTAACCCTTTCCAAAACAGCAAATTTTTACAGAGGCATAAATACAAAGATGTTGTAGACAACAATTTCAAATGAACAGAATTTGACATTTTTGGTCTTTCTTGGTGGAAAACATTGTGGGAAATGAAGAAATTGCTTGTCAGAAGCAATTTCTTCATTTCCCACATTGTTTTCCAAAGCCTTCATCTTGTGGAGCATTGAAAAGTGTAAATAATTGAGAATGACAATGTACCTGTTCAAATATGGCTACATTATCACTATAACTTTCTCGGGGTACCACACCAGCTCCTCCTACAAGACCCGCTGCCAAGTTGTCCACAATGTTACCATATAAATTGGTCAAATTGTCATTAGCAATTTCTTCATTTCCCACCATGTTTTCCAAAGCCTTTATCCCATGGGGAGTAAAAAAAGTCAATATGTTGGAATAACACTGTACCTGTTCAAATATGGCAACATTATCACTATAACTTTCGCCGGGTACCACACCCGCACCTCCAACTAAACCCGCCGCCAGATTATCTACGATGTTTCCATACAGATTGGGGAAAATTATTCACTTAACCCTTTCCCAAACAGCAAATTTTTACAGAGGCCCAAATACAAAGATATTGAAGACAACAATTTCAAATGAACAGAATTAGACATTCTTTGGTCTTTCTTGGTAAAAAACACTGTGGGAAATGAAGAAATTGCTTGTCACAAGCAATTTCTTCATTTCCCACAATGTTTTCCAAAGCCTTCATCTTGTGGAGCTTTGAAAAGTGTAAATAATTGAGAATGACAGTGTACCTGTTCAAATATGGCAACATTATCACTATAACTTTCCCCTGGCACTACACCAGTGCCCCTACAAGACCCACTGCCAAGTTGTCTATGGTGTTACCATATGGATAATTGGTCAAATAATTCACTTAACCAGAGGTCCCATTCACGCACATATGTGCGTAATTCAAGTACAGAAAAGAAAATTCACGCACGCAAATTCTGGGTAAAGGGTGCATGCACGCACTGAATTCATAGAATGGAAACAGTTTTAAAACATATTTTTCATGAAAAGGTTCTCTGTTTGACAAAAAAAAATATTTCTAAGTCAATGAAAATATATTTTGTTGGTTAAAACTGGTTAAGTACTGATGTAATTGCCCCTTGAAAAAGGATTATAGCGTATTATTGTTTACATTAAGAATGTAAGTTTCATGATGAGTAATTATTATGAGCACCCTGTTTTCAAAAACCGCACTCGCTGATAGGCTTCGAGAAACCAATCAACAAGCATATCTCAAAAGTATTTGATTATTGTGTCACAAACCATGCTATCTGCTTGCTGTTGAAATAAATGAAACAAAAATGTCAACAGAATGATTGTTTTTCCAAACTGTAAGCACAATAGCAACTGAAAAATGGATGGGAATGACAACTTGAAGTTGTGTTAATGATGTTCGCTGATTGGGTTTAGATATATGCAAGTTCAAAAAGGTAAAATGGTTTGAGAATAGCTATTTCTGTTCATGTGACCAGCAAAACTCTGAAATTCTAACACCCATCACTCGCCATTACTTAACTGAATCATTACAACAGACTGGAAAATAGTCTTTTAAAAAAACAGTTTTCATTGTAATTCAGTGCACCCCCAGTTTTCATTTTGCACTCCCAACTTTTTAATCCAGGGAGTGCATGCACTCCCAATAAATTTTTTGAGTGGGAACTCTGCTTAACCCTTCCCAAAACAGCAATATTTTTACAGAGGCCCAAATACAAAAATGTAGTTGACAACAATTACAAATGAACAGAATTAGACATTTTTAGTCTTTCTTGGTGGAAAACACTGGGAAATGAAGAAATTGCTTGTCACAAGCAATTTCTTCATTTCCCACAATGTTTTCCAAAGCCTTCATCTTGTGGAGCACTGAAAAGTGTAAATAATTGAGAATGACAATGTACCTGTTCAAATATGGCTACATTATCACTATAACTTTCGCCCGGTACCACGCCAGCACCTCCAACTAAACCCGCCGCCAGATTATCTACGATGTTTCCATACAGATTTGGCATCACCATCACATCAAACTGGTGGGGGTTGGATACAAGCTGCAAAACAAACAAGTTACTTCTACCTTATTTTATACATTTTTATACGGTATTTAGCAGGTTTTTATCTTGGGAATTTTGGATAATTAAGAATGTTTTCCATGCTTATACAAATTTTTGATGTTTGCAATCACTTTCAATTTTGACTAGTTTGGAATGGATTAATGTTTGTGTACAACAACAATTTTACATTACTGTCCAATTTTCAATGTGATAGCATGATGATGAACAAGCTGAAAATTACACTCAGGCAAAATCTGATGGTTACCAAAACTCGTCTTAATTGGTCAATATTTGTAGTTGTAAGAGTGAAATCAGTCAAGAATAGCTAATTTTGAAATCAAGGGCAGATAACTCAGGACTTTCTGTTTCATTCAATATCATTCAAAGGAATTTGAGAGAGGGTCACCCAAGGATCATTCCTGTGAATTTAGTTGAAATCCATCCAGTAGTTTTTGAGAAGATGATTTTTAAAGAAAAAGTTTATGGACAGATGGGCATCCCCCATAACAATGGCCTGCTTGCCTGAAGGCCAATGGAGCTAAAAAATGTATTTGATATTTACACATGTTATGCAGAACATGACATGTACATACCTGCATACAGCAGTTATCAATGATCATTGTTTCAAACTTGATCTGTGGGTAAAACTGGGCCACCTCCTCACAGCACTTCAGAAATAATCCATCTGCTAGCTTCCTGTAGTGAACAAAATTATTTTTTGGTATATATATAAATTTACCCTTTACCAGGCAGCAAAATGTAGACATATCCAAATTTAAAGACGATGCAGATGACAATTTCAAGTGAATGGAATTTCCTATTTTTGGTCTTTTCAGGAAGAAAACATTGTGGGAGATGAAGGAATTGCTTGGCAAAAGTAATTTCTTCATTTTCCACAATGTTTTTCAAAGCCTTTATCTTGTGGGCGTAAAAATGTGTCATTATGTAGTAAAGTGTTCAGGCAAAAACTTGGCATAAGTTTGAGGACATAGCAGTGATAGTGAAATCCTATGAAATGCATCTTTTAACTATGCAATACAATCAATACTGTAAAACATTATATTATAATTCATTATTAGTCGATTTCAATAAGATCTGAGCGTTTTGATTGGCTAAAAAAAAAATCATAACTCCATGAAAAAAAAAATGACATTGCCGGAACTTCTTTCGGAGTCAACAATATGGATAAATGGATGTGACCTGTACACATCGGCATATTATGTTCGTTTTGAGTAGTAAACTGCAAGTTTTGTCATTAAATCTTAGACACTGACTTTGGGCGTACACAGGTAGTAGACGCCCCAACCAGGGGTACAAACATACTGGACCTTATTCTTACCAATCGCCCATCTAATTTAGTGAGAACTGAAATACTTCCAGGCCTGTCTGATCACGACGTTACATTCATAGAGTTTCGCACTACCCCCAATAAGACAACACAAAAGAAGAGAAAAATCCCATTATACAAAAAGGCAAATTGGGACAACATGAAACAGGATTTGAAACACACAATAGAGGAAGTAATAGCTATGGAACAACAAGAAAAATCAGTAAATGACTTATGCAACAAATTTCAATCTTGTATTGAAACAAGAGGGCCAAGATGGCCCTGCATCGCTCACCTGAGAGGACTTTGAGACAAACATCTTGCAAACTTCAAACTCACACTTTTTACATGACCGAGATATCATCAAGATAAACATTCTAAACAATTTTCACAATGATGAGTAAATATTTAGGTTCCTTTAGCAAAAATAAGATTTGACCTTTTGACCTAGTTTTTGACCTAACATTAGCCACTTTCTACATTACCCATTTATCATCAAGATAAGCAATTCTGAACAATTTTCACAATGATGAATGAATAACTTGATTTTTTAGAGCAAAAACAAAATTTGACCTAGGTTTTGACCACCCATGACCTACGTTATACATGCCCCATATGGTCAAAATAAACATTCTGAACAATTTTCATCATCATTCAGATATCATTATGGTTCTAAATGCAGAAACAAGATTTGACCTATTCACCTAGTTTCAGACCTCACATGACCCACTTTTAAAATGACCCAGATATCATCAAGATAAATATTCTGAACAATTTTCACAATGACAAAGTAAATATTTTGGTTCCTAGAGCAAAAACAAGATTTGACCTAGTAACCTAGTTTTAGACATCGCATGACCCACTTTTCACATCACCAAGATATCATCAAGATAAACATTCTGAACAATTTTTGCAATGATAAAGTAAATATTTTGGTTCGCAGGGCAAAAACAAAATTTGACCTAGTGACCTAGTTTTTAACCTCGAATGACCTGCTATTCATATCACCAAGGTATCATCAAGATAAACATTCTGAACTTTCAAAATGATTGAGTAAATATTTTGGTTCTTACAGAAAAAACAAGATTTGACCTATTGACCTAGTTTCTGACCTCACATGACCCACTTTCAAAATGAACCAGATTTCGTCAAGATAAACATTCTGAACAATTTTCACAATGTTTAAGTATATATTTCCGTTCTGAAAGCAAAACCAAGATTTGACCAAATGACCTAGTTTTTGACCTTACATGACCCATACTTTGTACATAAGCTAGATAGCAAGATAAGTATTTAGGATAGTTTTGACAAAGTTTTGGAACTAAATTGGCATCTCTAGAGCAAAAGGAAGGATTCTGTAATATTTGACCTTGTGACCTAGTTTTTGACCTTGCATGACCCACCTTTGATCATGACCAAGATATCATCAAGATAAAGATTTAGGACAATTTCGACAAAGTTTGGACCAAAATTGGCACTTCCAGAGCAAAAGGGAGGATTTTACAAAATTTGGCCTCATGACCTAGTTTATGACCTGGCATGATCCACTTCTTGACATGACCTAAATATCATCAAGATAAACATTCAGGATAATTTTGGGAAAGTTTGGGCCAAAACTGGCATGTCCAGAACAAACTGAAGGATTTTAAAAGATTTGACCCCGTGACCTAGTTTTTGACCTCCCATGACCCACTTTTTATCATTTCATAGATACCATCAAGATAAACATTGAGGACAATTTTGACAAAGTTTGGACCAAAATCGGCACTTCCAGAGCAAAAGAAAGGATTTTGTAAGATTTGACCTCTTGACCTAGTTAATGACCTAGCATGACCCACTTCTTGACTTGACCTTGATATCATCAAGATAAACATTCATGACAATTTCTACAAAGTTTGGACCAAAATTGGCACTTCCAGTGAAAAAAGATGGATTTTACAATATTTGACCTAGTGACCTAGTTTTTGACCTGGCTTGACCTATTTTTCATCATGACCTAATGATCATCAAGACAAATATTCTGATCAATTTTCACAACGATTGAGCAAAAAATGTGGCCCCTAGAGCAGAAAGAAGATTTGACCTAGTGACCTACTTTTTGACCCCATTATGGCCCCAATTCAAATTCTTTGAAGTATTTTGAAAAAGCATGACCCATAGATCATATGTGTGAAATATCATTGAATTCTGCCAAGTACTTTAGGAGGAGAAGATTTTTTAGTGAAAAGTTGACGGATGGACAGATAGACAGATAGACAGATAGACAGATGGACAGACAGACGCCGGACAACAGACCGATCACAATACCTCACCTCGAGCACTTTTCAAAAAGTGCGGAGAAAAACATACCATGTAAGGAAGCAAAGAGCAAAGATCGAAATCCATGGATAACACAAGACATTTGAAGACTGATCAAAACTAGAACTGTCGCAAAGCGGACGAATACCCCCCACTAGGGCCTTGTCACTGAAAAAGTGCTATCGGTCAAAAGCTTCTTGACTTAGAGCATGGAAATGGATTTTAAACAAAGTCCAACTGTGACCTTGACCTTTGTGACCCCAAAACAATAGAGCACCTCCTTGGGTCATGGGCAACAACTGTGTAAAGTTTCTTGATCCTAGGTCAAACGATTCTCGAGTTAGAACACAGAAACCAAATTGTAAATTTTGACTATTCCCCCCCCCCCATTAAAAAGTTCAAAGTGGCATAACTCTGAAACTAATGACTGGATCAAGATGAAAATTGCAGGTGCACAACTTCATATGATAGGAAACATCCTGATAAAATTTCAGAAAAATTGGTCAAAAACTGTGGGAGGAGAAGAGGACACAAGATTATGTCCACGGACGGACGGACGGACAGACGGACAGACGGACAACCTGATTCCAGTATACCCCCCATAACTTTGTTGTGGAGGGTATAAAGAGAGATCGATGGTATAAGAGAATGAAAAAATCTGGAAATGCAGATGACCACTCGAAGTATAAGGATCTCAAGAGAAGAGCACAGCGGGAATTACGTAAAGCCTATTAGAACTATATTGAGGGCATTGTTACTCCATCAGCCGAAGACGGAAAAGGCACATACAAGAGGTTCTGGACTTATATTAAGCACAAAAAGTCTGACGGGAACTATATTCCTCCCCTCAAAGCTGATGGAATTCTTCACTCTGAACCCAATGTCAAGGCAAACATATTAAACAGGCAATTCCAGAAAGCATTTTCAGACGGAACCTCTTTTCAGAGTCACGAGTTTGAAAGACATTGTAAAATGACTGGACAATATAGTGAGATGCCTGAGATTCATATCACGTAAAAAGGCGTACTGAAGCTCCTCAACAATCTTAAAGTAAACAAAGCCCCGGGGCCAGACAACATCTCGCCACGAATACTGAAGGAACTTGCCACAGAGGTTGCACCAATTCTGACCCTTATCTTCAGTTACTCATACAAAACCGGTGTTGTACCCGATATATGGAAAACAGCTAATATTTGTCCTATATTCAAGAAAGGAAAAAGATATGAGGCCATCAACTATCGGCCTGTTTCCCTAACATGCATCTCATGCAAAATAATGGAACACATAGTGACCAGCAACATCATGTCGCATGCAGACAAACAAAATATCATGTACCCACTCCAGCACGGTTTTAGAAGAGGACTCTCCTGTGAAACGTAGTTGATTGAATTCATAGATGATGTTACAAAAAACATGGACAGTGGAAAACAAACAGACAGTGTTGTTATGGACTTTTCAAAGGCATTTGATAAGGTCAGCCATTCACTTCTAGTTCACAAATTGAAACACTACGGTATTAAAGGGAAAACAAACTGGTGGATAGAGAGTTTCCTATCTGGTAGAGGCCAGCAGGTAGTTGTTGAAGGAGAATCCTTGGATACTGTTCCTGTAGAGTCCGGGGTCCCCCAGGGGTCGGTACTGGGACCGAGTTTATTTTTATTCTACATTAACGACATGCCATGTAGTCTGACATCTAGAGTCAGGCTATTTGCGGATGACGCCATCGCATACCTAACCATCTCATCTGACGCAGACAGTGAAAAACTTCAAGGAGACATCAACAGACTGGCAACCTGGGAAGAAACATGGCTAATGAATTTTCATCCTGACAAATGTAACACCCTGTCCATCACCAAAAATAGAAACATGATAAAAAGAAGCTACACCCTCCGAGACCACATACTAGAACATGTGCCATCCGCAAAATACCTGGGTGTAACAATCACCAGCGACCTAAAATGGACTCCTCATATAAATCAGATATGTGGCAAAGCCAACAATACCATAAGTTTTCTAAAAAGAAATCTCAACATTAGTAACAGATCCATCAAAGAGAATGCGTATAAGTCACTTGTTAGACCGTCTCTGGAATATGCCAGTACAGTCTGGGATCCACATTTGAAAACAGACATTGACAAACTGGATAAGGTTCAAAGACGGGCAGCCATGTACGCAATGAATAGATACCACAACACTTCTTCGGTGACGGAAATGATCGTGCATCTTGAGTGGGGTTCTCTCTCAGACAGGAGGAAGAATGCGAGACTGACAATGATGTACAAGATAGTGAATGGAAAAGTATACATCGACGCTAGTGACAAACTGACCCCAGTACAGAGGAAATTAAGGACATCTAACAACCAAGCCTTCCAGATACCCAGTTGTCGAACCAACATTAGGAAGGAGTCTTTTTACCTGCGTACTATAACGCAGTGGAATACCTTGCCCACCAGCACTGTGTCTGCAACGAGTCTTGAGGCATTCAAGGCCTGCCTCACAGTGTAATTTTTGGACTATGGCTGTTTTTATCTTCACTGTAAAAATCTGTATAGCACATGCAAAGCAGTTTTTAAGATTGAGATGGACTCTTTTTGATTAATATTTCATTGCGCACACCCAAACGCGGCAGAATTGTCAGCATGTTGACAGCGGCCGTTATGCGGTAGAAGTAGAAGTACTCTTACATAGATTTTCTAGTTGAAACAAACTCAATTTCAAAGACTTATTGCTTAAAACGCACTGGAGAGGATGGAAAATAATGTTACAACGACTGAACTCGCTGTAAACGACGTTGCAGTTACGCGCGCTTTTTATGACATCATTTAAAGTTTTTGTCACGGAAAGGCACATGCGTAAGAACTGAATACCTTGGCAGCGGCCAGATATCGCACATCTGTCCGCTTCTTTGAACATAGGCCGGACAATTTATCATTTTTCTAGTCGCAAGTATTACTATTTAAGTTAATAAAATGTATTATTAAATTATAAGGACTAAATTCAATTTTATTTTTTCATGCAGGTATGAAAAATAAAATCTAATCACACTTTTGTATGAACTGCTTCGCGGATTCATACAGTGTGATTAGATTTTATTTTTCATACCTGCATGAAAAAAATAAAATTGCATTCATTTCTTAAGAAATTTACCCTAATTTAACCCTTTCCAAAACAATATCTGGTTTTGATGACTTTAATAGAAGAGACTAGGAAAACATTGAGACAAAAGAAGAAAGTGCTGATGATTAGCACTTTCTCCTTTTTGTCTGAATATTTTCCATGCTGTGTTCTACACAAAAATTATCTTTATTCACATCTGTTTTGCCATCTGCAGCAGCTTTCAAAGTGGTTCACCCTAAAATTTGTTGTTTGGGAATGGGTTAAAACCACATAAAAGAAAGTAAATGCCATTATAGATATACATACATGATATTAGCTTTATGTACAGCAGTAACTTTACTTCTGTTATGTCTCAGGGCGTAATCAAATGCAAACTTGGCTATCCTCTTTGACTTCTTTTTGGTGATAATTTTAGAGATTTAGAAAACACATAATTGATGTTACTTACATAATATTAGCTTTATGTACAGCAGTAACTTTACTTCTGTTATGTCTCAGGGCATAATCAAATGCAAACTTGGCTATCCTCTTTGACTTCTTGTTGGTGATAATTTTAGAGATTTAGAAAACACATAATTGATGTTACTTACATGATATTTGCTTTATGTACAGCCGTCACTTTACTTCTGTTATATCTCAAGGCGTAATCAAATGCAAACTTGGCTATCCTCTTGGACTTCTTCTTGGTGATTCTTCCATGAAAATGGCAACTATTTAACCCTTTCCCATACATATGGGTTTGATCAAAAGTTTATAATATTTTTCTTTTTATAAAGCTTTAACTCCCTCTGTAGCTCTGCATATTGTCAGTTTTCAACAAAATTCTCGTAACTGCAGCTTAAAACAAGCTGCAGTTACAGGGTTTTTGTTGAAAAGTGACAATATACAATAGATCACCTGTTACTTACATGATATTTGCTTTATGCACAGCAGTTACTTTACTTCTGTTATGCCTCAGGGCATAATCAAATGCAAACTTGGCAATCCTCTTTGACTTCTTCTTGGTGATAATATTAGAGATTTAGAAAACACATAATTGATGTTACTTACATGATATTTGCTTTATGTACAGCCGTAACTTTACTTCTGTTATGTCTCAGGGCATAATCAAATGCAAACTTGGCTATCCTCTTTGACTTCTTTTTGGTGATAATTTTAGAGATTTAGAAAACACATAATTGGTGTTACTTACATGATATTTGCTTTATGTACAGCAGTAACTTTACTTCTGTTATGTCTCAGGGCATAATCAAATGCAAACTTGGCTATCCTCTTTGACTTCTTTTTGGTGATAATTTTAGAGATTTAGAAAACACATAATTGATGTTACTTACATGATATTTGCTTTATGTACAGCAGTCACTTTACTTCTGTTATGTCTCAGTGCATAATCAAATGCAAACTTGGCTATCCTCTTTGACTTCTTTTTGGTGATAATTTTAGAGATTTAGAAAACACATAATTGATGTTACTTACATGATATTAGCTTTGTGTACATCAGTCACTTTACTTCTGTTATGTCTCAGTGCATAATCAAATGCAAACTTGGCAATCCTTTTAGACTTCTTTTTGGTGATAATTTTAGAGATTTAGAAAACACATAATAGATATGCATACATGATATTAGCTTTATGTACAGCAGTCACTTTACTTCTGTTATGTCTCAGGGCATAATCAAATGCAAACTTGGCTATCCTCTTTGACTTCTTGTTGGTGATAATTTTCAGAGATTTAGAAAACACATAATTGATGTTACTTACATGATATTTGCTTTATGTACAGCAGTAACTTTACTTCTGTTATGTGTCAGGGCATAATCAAATGCAAACTTGGCTATCCTCTTTGACTTCTTGTTGGTGATAATTTTAGAGATTTAGAAAACACATAATTGATGTTACTTACATGATGTTAGCTTAATGCACAGCAGTAACTTTACTTCTGTTATGCCTCAGGGCATAATCAAATGCAAACTTGGCAATCCTCTTTGACTTCTTCTTGGTGATAATTTTAGAGATTTAGAAAACACATAATTGATGTTACTTACATGATGTTAGCTTTATGCACAGCAGTAACTTTACTTCTGTTATGTCTCAGGGCATAATCAAATGCAAACTTGGCTATCCTCTTTGACTTCTTCTTGGTGATAATTTTAGAGATTTAGAAAACACATAATTGATGTTACTTACATAATATTAGCTTTATGTACAGCAGTAACTTTACTTCTGTTATGTCTCAGGGCGTAATCAAATGCAAACTTGGCTATCCTCTTTGACTTCTTCTTAGTGATAATTTTCAGAGATTCCACAACTCCAGGAACACTCTTTGAAACAAGAGCCGTCACAGACGGATTATGCTCCCCGAATAAGTGTTTGTCACAAAATAAAAACTATCATACATTAAGCCCCCTTTTCCCACGACAGCCTTTTTGTACACACATTATTTATAAAATATGGTCTAGAACATCCTATTTATTACATAAGTACAAAATTTCATTAAATTCTGCCCATTAGATGAAGAGAAATTAGAGAAAATCTAATTTTTACACTAAGGCCCCTTTTTCCATGACGCAGCCTCAAATTAAGAAACAGAGAAAAAGGTCCCTAGGTATTATCACAGGGAATTCACATGTGAAGTTTCATTAAATTTGGTCCAAGGGTTACTGAGATCTGGCTGTGGACGGACGGACGGACACACGGATGGACGGACGGACAGCCGGACGGACGAACGGACGGACAGCATGGCGACTATATGCTCCCCCGAAATTTTTTCGGGGAGCATAAAAAGGAAAGAAATGATCAAATCAATAATACTGGTAAGATGCAATATATTGCTGGAAGCAGAGAGAAGTTCGGAAAATAATTGTTTCCTATCCTTTTTTTGCATAACATTCTGGGCTCTTTGGCAGGCAGTAGTGAACAAATGATCCTGTACATATGTTATTCTAAAATACCTGTGTGTCGGATTTCTTTTTTTAGAACAACACACATTTACATTTATTCAAAATTCTACTTTTCACAAAGGACACAGTATTTCAGGATGATTAAAATATTAGGAGATATGTGTAACAACCAATAGATAAAGAATGTATGTTATTGTACTAAGTAGAAAACATAAGTGGGAAATACAAAAAATACTGCTTAGAAGCATTCCCTCTGTTTCTCTAAATGCTTTGAAAGGCTTTCTCAGTGAAAAATACAATGGTAGGGCACAGCCTCCCAAACAATTTAAGAAAGTCTCTCACCTCATGCTCCAAAGCACTGTATTCCCCCTCCGTCTGTTCTCGTATAATGACAAAGTCTAGATTATTATGCCTAGTGTGAAAACCTGGTAAGCTCTTTACTAATACTACATTGGCGTAGAGGTCTAAATCAGATCTGAAACAAACAATATCAATATCTATTAAATTAATCAATCATCACAAATAAGAATTTGAAAATCAGTAAAGCATTAATGAAATAAATGCTCCCGGCAAATAATTCTGGAAATCTTACAACAATCACTTACTCATGTGCAGTGTGAGTATTGGGAGATATGCTGAATTTTAACCCTTTCCAAAACGACAAAATTTTAGGGTGATCCTCTTCAATTATTGCCTTAAATGACAAAATGGATGTTATTACAGAAAGAATTAGTGTACAATATGAAACAGAAAATATTGAGACAAAATGAGAAACTGCTGTTTATCAGCAGTTTCTTCTTTTATCTCAATGTTTTCCCAAGCCTTTTCTATTAGAGACGTCAAAACCAGGTCTTGTTTGGTAAAGGGTTTAATTACTACTTTATAATAGTAATATAATTTTTTTACTTGAATTTATATATACATGTATATCTAAAATATAGAACATTTATATGATTATTATACTTGTATACTGTTATGAAACATGTCATACCGAATCAATTCTCAAAAGATATTCATTTCAATTTGTAAGGTTTAGATTCAGTATTATCATTGCTCTTCAACAAAAATCTTGTAACTGCAGCTTAAAACAATGTTTTTGTTGAAAAGCAACAATATCATCCTCTAGTAAATGACCATCGTACCTATACTACCAACCAACTACATTAATATAGTTTTTTATGTTTACCTAAATTTCATATTCAAAGTCTGTAGTTCATTCCCTTTAAATGTCCCAGGTGTAGTAATGATACCTTTGAGACCAACACCAGTTCGTCTAAATGAATCCAATACTGTGTCATAGTTAGCACTCTGGGCCTTGTGGACTTCACTGAAACCAAAAATTTCATATTTAAAACACTTTCCCAAACAGCAAAATTTCAGGGTTCTCCATTGGACCATTACACTTCTTTTGTCTCAATATTTTCCCAAGCCTTTTCTGGAAGGGACGATAAAACCAGGTCTTGTTTGGGAGAGGGTTAATGTCTGTAATTCATTCCCTTTAAACGTCCCTGGGGTCATGATGATACCTTTAAGACCAACACCAGTTCGTCTAAATGAATCCAACACCGTGTCATAGTTTGCACTCTGGGCCTTGTGAACTTCACTGAAACCAAAATTTAATGACGAATATTACTTCAGAGCTAAGATAAAACACAAAACAAAAGATATATTTATAACACAGTTAATTGTCAGCTTCCATGACAAAATTCTTCAATTTTATCTTTACCTAAGTCAAATAGCACTAATTTGATTTTGAACATGAATATAAATCAAGACGCATCAAAACCTTACGCTTTGGGTACCCACAACTTCAGAGTTTGGGAATGGAAAAACAAATCTACATTTTACTCTTATATGTTTCCCAGTATGATGAAATGAATTTTAACTCTCTCCCAAACAAGACCTGGTTTGATGTCCCGGGTGGAATACGCTTGGGAAAACATTGGGACAAAAGAAGAAACTGCTGATAACCAGCAGTTTCTCCTTTTGTCTCAATATTTTCAGCTATATTGTACACAAATCCAAGCTAGATAATCATCCATTTTATTGTCTGCAGCAGCATTTAGAATATGACCACCTAAAATTGTCTTGTTTGGGAAAAGGTTAATCTTCTTACAGGGTTGCCACTAATCAGTAGAAATAAAATTCCCTGACAATTCCCTGACAAAATTGGAAAATTCCCTGACATGTTTCTTAGCGGTGATTTCGAGGTAACTTGCGAGAATTTGAGACAATTTTAAAAGGTCACGTTGAAATCATTTTAAAAATTAATTGGCAATGAATCTTATTTTTTCAAAATTCCCTGACAATTCCCTGACATTTGCCTGTATTTTCAAATTTCCCTGACAGTTCACAAAATTCCCTGACAATTCCCTGACCTTGAAAAAATCAAATTTCCCTGACGCGTGGCAACCCTGTCTTACCTTACAAAATACTCATCAAAGTCAATGGGAACACCTGCCGTTTTAAACACTTCCTGTACACTGGCCATCATTTCTGGGCCCACACCATCGCCGGGTACCAGTGTCACCACATGTCTGCCTGCGGGCTTGGAAACAGGCTCCAATATAGCCTAGTAATAAAGAATTAAAGATTCATTTTATGACGCATGGGCAAGCTTTTGGGACACGTTTATGCTATCCTAAAGTCTTTCAACAGTTAGATTTATAAATTTAATTATGGACACATAAAATCATGAAAAGGCATCCTAAACAAATATAAAAGTGTGAATATTCCAAACTCTTTTGATAAAAGATTTATTAAAATCACTTTTAATTTCAGTTAACAATCTCTTATTTAGAAACCAAAGTTAATTGAAACATGTATATTACTACACATACTACAAACAACAATCATGCATTGTATTGTATACAGTGAGTCTTTTACGATATAAGATTGTACTTTTGTAAAAAGCAGAACAAGAGTGCCATGGTCACAATATACGCCGCCACTTATAAAACTAGAGACAAACAAGAGCCGTCAGAGACGGACAATGCTCCCCGAATAAGGCTTTGTCACAATAAATGTATGCCATACAGAGCTAAGATTAAGCTAACAAACGATAAGCCCCCTTTTTCCATGACATACTTTTTATATGCAAATTTCAAGTAGTTTATTGTCAAGGGCATCTGATTTTCTACTCAAATATGAAATTTCATCAAATTCTGACAATTAGACTAGGAGAAATTAGAGAAAAAGTGTATTTGACCTTAAGTCCCCTTTTCCCATGACGAGGCCTCAAATCCAAAAACTGGGTAAAGTACATCGGCATTATGTCATAGGGAGTTCACATGGTAAGTTTCATTTGATTTGGCCCAAGGGTTATAGAGAAATAGCTTCGGACGGACGGACGGACGGACGGACGGAATGACGGACGGACGGACAGACGAAGCGGCGACTATATGCTCTCCCTTCGGGGAGCATAAAAAAATGACATTGACAAGGATTTATAAATATTCACCCAAAAACCTGTAAAAAGTTGTGTTCACAAACAGGTTTTTATAAATATCCAGTCAAAAACCTGGAAGGAATTGCGTTCACGAGGCTGAAATATCATTAAGCCCCAGAGACCAAGATTGAAGGGGGCATAACTCAGACAAAAATCAATGAACCATAAAATCCTTACTTCATGCACATGTACCAATTAAGGTAATAACATCTACCAAGTTTTATTAGAATCCAGTCTGAATCTTAGGAGGAGTTGCGTTGACAAGGCTGCAATTTAATAAGCCCCATGGACTAAGTTTTAAAGGGGCATAACTCTGGCAAAAATCAATGAACCATAAAATCCTTCCTTCATGCACATCTACCAATTGAGGTAATTACATTGACCAAGTTTCATTAAGATCCAGGCAGAAACTTAGGAGGAGTTGCGTTGACAAGCCTGCAATTTCAATAAGCCCTAGAGACTAAGTTTTTAAGGGGCATAACTCTGGCAAAAATCAACGAACCATAAAATCCTTCCTTCATGCACATCTACCAATTGAGGTGATAACATTGACCAAGTTTCAAGAAGATCCAGCCAGAAACTTAGGAGAAGTTGCGTTGACAAGGCTGAGGTGATAACATTGACCAAGTTTCAAGAAGATCCAGCCAGAAACTTAGGAGGAGTTGCGTTGACAAGGCTGCAATTTCAATAAGCCCCAGAGACTAAGTTTTTAAGGGGCATAACTCAGGCAAAAATCAACGAACCATAAAATCCTTCCTTCATGCACATCTACCAATTAAGATGATAACATTGACCAAGTTTCATTAAGATCCAGCCAGAAACTTAGGAGGAGTTGCGTTGACAAGGCTGCAATTTCAATAAGCCCCAGAGACTAAGTTTTTAAGGGGCATAACTCAGGCAAAAATCAACGAACCATAAAATCCTTCCTTCATGCACATCTACCAATTGAGGTGATAACATTGACCAAGTTTCAAGAAGATCCAGCCAGAAACTTAGGAGGAGTTGCGTTGACAAGAAAAGTGGACGTACGTACGGACGGACGGATGGACGGATGGACGGATGGACGGACGGATGGACAGACGGACGGACAGACGGAGAAGATGTCGCCAATATACGTCCGCCTCCGGCGGCGTATAAAAATTAATTAGGAAGGAACATTTAGAACATTGAACAATTGATACAAACCACAGTCCAGTTTCTTGAAAACTTATTGAAAAAAAAAATCTTCAAAACCATAGTTTAGATAAAAATGTCCAAGTTGCTAACTAAAAAAAAACAGAAGAACTCTAGATAGACTTACAACACAAAATAAACTCTCTCAGGATATGACATCAAATAAACTTAACCAATTACCACATAATTACTCTTTTTGACTCCCTATAAGATAACGGCTTTGAAAAACATTGTGGAAAATGAAGAAATTGCTTGTAACAAGCAATTTTTTCATTTCCCACAATTTTTTCTACCCAGAAAAATCAAAGAATGCAAAATTTCATTCAATTCATATTGTGGTCTGCAGCATCTTTTAATTTTGACAGGTCCAAAATTTTGTCGTTTGGTAATGGGTTAAAGATTTGATCACATTCATTATACAAATATACCTCTTCATCAGTCTGCTTTGGCCAAATATAAAAAATACCATCTTAAAGCATGTTATGTATTGAGGCATTTATTCAATTGAATGGACAAAACATTTCAAAAATCTTTTCATGATACTAAATTTTGACAATAAGACTGTATATATACACAGTTGAAGCAAACCATACCTATCTATGATAAAAGTAAATTCTTTACTTGAATGAACAAGAGCTGTCCGAAGACAGCGCGCTCGACTTTCTAAGTTGCTTAGTATAAAGGGGCATAACTCCAAATATAGTGTAGCCAGGGTCATGGGCCCTGGTAGTAAGGTAGAGGGTGTGATGGTGAATAAGTATTCCAAGTTTGGGTTGAATCCCTTTGATAGTATGGAAGTTATTGATGTTTGAAAAAACTTTAACCTTTGTTGCAACGCCGACGCCAACGCCAATGCCGACACCCGGGTGACAGTATAAGCTCTCATTTTCTTCGAAAAGTCGAGCTAAAAATGTGTTTACTTTAATTCAATCTGTCTGGAACCTTTTCAGCTCTAGGTATAACAAAGCCAACTTTTAACCATAATCACAATGATTCAACCCTTTCCAAAACAAAACAAGGTTTAAAGTCTGTGATAAGAAGGGTTTAAAAAAGATTGAAGCAATAGAAGAAAAAGCTAAAAACCAGCATTTCCTCATTTTGCCTCAATATTTTCTGTGCTATGTCACACAAAAATAGCATCATTATCTTAATCAATTTTGAGGTCTACAGGAGCTTTTGAAAATTACTCTAATCATAATGTTGTTTGGACAAGGGTTAAAAAGAAGTAGTCACAGAGACTTGTTTAGACAATCTTGTTTTATGCTACATTTACATGTACTTTCAAAGTAAACACAAAATCAAGATAGTACAGATATTAGTATAGACGGTCTTAAAATATGTTTCTGTGTGTTAGTCTCTGTCTGTCTTTCTCTGTCTGTCTGTTTGTCTGTCCGTCTCTATCTCTTTTTAAGATAAGATTGTACATGTGTCATGCTTTGTGTAAGAAAGAAAAATGATAATCTTAAAGTGACATTTCAGAATTTTTTGTCATAAATTTTACATTTATTTTTATCTGAAAGAGCATATTTTCTTATGAAAATTCTGAAAATTTCAAGCCAAAATATTGCGCCGTTTACAAGAAATTTATATTTTTGTGTTAAAATTGAACAAATTGTTGTGGACAACAGTTCGGATTTATATGCAATTTATCGATTATGTATCAACTTTAAATGCGTGTTTCTCGCTTATTGGCAACAACTTCAAAAAACTAATAGTATTTATACTCGTTAGAATAACCAATCTTGGCATCAAGACATACTTTAAACAAGAGCTGTCACTGTAAGATGACAATGCCCCTGACACCGCTTTGATTTTAAATTATGGCCAATCTATGTTCAAGGTCAAGGTCATCCAGGGGTCAAGGTCACCAAAGTATGTGCCTACAGAAAGGTAATGTACCAAGGAATGTTGTGGTAAAGTATGAAGCGAATATGTTAAGTAATAAGGAAGTTATGGCCAATGTTAAAGTTTTTGGACGGAATGACGGACAGACGGACGGACGGACAGACAGACGGACGGACGGACAAGTCAAATTTATGATGCCTAACTATCGGGGGCATAAAAATTGAAATTGGAATGAAATGTCCCTTTAAGATTAACAAACTTTGATTTTGTAAAATACAGATGAAGAATTGAAGTGGTAAAAACTATTCAATAATTGGAACAAAAACTCAACCCTCTCACAATCAAGACCTGGTTTTGATGTCCCTTTGTAAATTGGCTTTCAGAAAACATTGAGATAAAAGAAGAAAATGCTGATTATCAGCATTTTCTCCTTTTGTCACAATATTTTCTGTGTTATATTGTACAAAAATTCTTTCATGATCAACATTCATTTTGTCTTTTGGTGCAGCTTTTGGATAGGACCACCCTAAAATTTTGGTGTTTGGGAAAAAGGGTTTTAATTAACAAATCTCTCATACCTTCTTTGAAGCAGTTTGATGAATGTTTCTTGCATGGTTTATCTATAAAAAAAAATGTAGAAATTGAATGGTTATACATGAAATAACAAACAGCAGAAACATATCGTCTAGAGTCATTGTAAAGGTAATTTCAAAACAGGTTTGGCACTGATCCCAACAAGACAATGACTTAAATTGAGAACATTGAGGAAAGTGAAGAAATTGCAAATTCATAACTCCCAAAATCATTTTCTACCCAAAGTATGTAAAATTCAATTCTATTCGCTTGAAATTGTAGCTGGCAACATCATTGAAATAGGACCTGTCTAAAAATTTTACCACATGGTAATGGAATAAGTTTTCATCCACAGATTAAGAACGAAAGAGAAATTCTACCCCAAAACAAAACTAGATTTTGACAAAATCAAAATCAAGAAATTGGCTGATTCCAGATCTGAGCCAGCTTAGAACTAATCCGAGTCTTCTCTGATGTAAATACGCTCTTTGATATTTTGATTTTTCGCTATTTACATCAGAGAGCGTTGCTTTTTGAAAAAATCAAGAAGTTCGCAACAAATTGTTGCGCATCGTTCACCGTCCAATCTTAAACGCTATCGTTAAAACCCCTGATGATATCGATAAATGAACCATTTATTGTTATGGCTGCTGAAAAAAATTACGACCAAAAAGTATTTCTAAAAGGTTAATAGGGCGTAAAAAAAATATGTGTGTTTCCGGTTACATGAAATTTCAAAATAGGGACGGTAGGTCGAATTTTTTTTTTTTTTTTAATGGGACAAATAGGGAAACAAAATGGCGGAACAGGAAATCCCTAGGAAATCCGACAGTCTTTCCGAAAGTTGCAGAATGTTTTCTGGACATTCGGTCTGGTAAAAGAAAAACAATACCGCCACAGACGACCGAATACCCCCGCCCCTGGCTCCGCCGTCGTTTGTCGAATATGTAGTAAATTGATGTCTGCTAGAGGCTACATGCACGCAAAAAGTACATGCTGTGTGCTTTGTACACCATCGCTAGTAACATTCATTTCTCAAGTAACGGTAGATCTAAGTTTTCTTTTTCTGAAAGTTGATCACAGATGCCGATATTAAATTTTAAAATGTGTCCAAAATCTCGAAAGTATAACAGGAAACAGAATGAATCTATTACTCATATGCGATGTTTTGAGCGAGATCAAAAACGCCGCAAACACAGACATTTGATGACGTAGTCATTCCAATATCATCACGTGATTTCTCCACTTCCAAATAAGGTTACGATTTACTATGATTTGTTTACAAAATGCGCGCGTGTCCACAAAGAGCGGGAAAAGGGATGAAGCAATGAAAAAGACGCTATCTACGAAGTAAATACACTGATGTTAGATGGTTTTAACACGGACGCTTTGTATATTTCTGCCATGCCGCCTAGCGATTACACAAAGGAATTAGGTCACGCTTAGTTGTACATATTAAAATGGTGTGCTTACAGGGTTTTTTTTTACTAAGAAAGTGACGCCGACGATCGGCGTCTTCCCCTCCCGAAATATCCAACTTTTTTCCCCTCGAGAATAATTTTCCCCTCCAGAAAATAATTTCCCCCCAGACATAAAATTATTTGAAAGGCAAAAACGAAACCCATATTACTGGAAAATCCAACAGATGACTCGCTAAAATGGAATTCTAAATGTGACCTGCTAAGGAAAAAGCCAGAGAATTCAGGAATGACAAATGATTCATTGACCTTTGGGAGTTTAAAAACACGTAAATTCTGCCTTTTAACACTGTAGTTACCAGGTTTGGCAAACCATTGTATCCGGCGATGCAAACCAATTTAGAATAAGATCAATCTTGAGATTTGAATTCCAAGTTTGACCATTGCTATTTTATTGGTACAAAAATCAGTAATAAATAACATCTGTAACAAAATTATAGACTAATTTTGTTAAAAAAAAAGTTGTGCTTGAAATATTTTGCAATAAAAAAAATGAAGGAAAAAATAATAAAAAATGGTATGTACAAATTCGGAATTCCAAATTTGACTGTCATTCCAAATTGGTTCAAAACAGTTTATGATTCACCCAGATTTATTTCAACAACCCCAAACTATTTGAGAGACAAATCCCATATTTATCGAAACTTGAACAGAAAACTGATATAATCAGGTGCTAATATAGGCTAATTATGTTGTGATGCTGTCGTATGTATGAAATGTCAACTACAGATGAAGAATTTCAGTACTTGGTGAGTGGTATTCAAAACGAAAGTAGAAAAAATGGCCACAGAAAAATTGGCGAGCGATATTCGAAATGAAATATCTATAGTAATCTCCTCAACTGAAAAATCACATACCAAGACAATATTAAGGGCTGCTCTCCACGAATGATTATGTTTGCTGGCATGATTTTCTCCTGGCTATTTGGCTGCAAGGAATGGTCTTTACAGCACGAATTCCTGGATCTATGGTTTTTATGATTCAAAATTGCTGACTTTAACTTGTCAACACATTTGATGGGCATATGATTGTGTCACCTACTAGTACAAAAATCTTAGATGGGCTATCAGTGCTAAAAAAGGAATATTTTTCAATGGGACAATGTCCCTTCCTCTTAGAAAATCATTGTGACATTTTGAAATCTTTGCAATGTGATTATTATAGAGGAAAAATGCTCAAATGGGCTATTAACTTCTGTCTTCAGCAAAATTCATTGGGACAAGGGCCCAGACATTGGATAGATCAATGTGACATTTGGGATTTCAATGTGACTGTGGTGCATGGCACAGGCCTTCCCCAGTGGATGGGTTAAACTTACTTGCAACAACATTAGATTGTAGGCTATATTTTCAACTTCAGCAGTTTTTACCTAGTCATGTGATTTTTATCTAGATTATAACAACTACAAAGTTAAGAAACAGTAAATACAATGACATTGCTAAATACATGTATATCTTTTTCCAATTGATAACAATGATATATTTTTCCCCAAACTTTGGTGTCGCGCGTGATTTTTCCCCTTGCAACCAGCGTCCTGTGTCTTCCCCAATTCCTGAGAAAAACCCCTGGCTTACTCCACCATTTAGACTGTAGCCAATCAATCTTTCATAATTTAAACAAAAAGTAAGTGTTGACAGCCATGTTAATCGGCGATCGAGTGGCGATTGCCAGCGCGAGCCCTGAGAATCATTTCTACAATTTTTTGTGCATTTTGATATATTTACGGAAACTACCGAAGATTCCGGGAAAACCCATATTTCAAATCGTAACACGATACGCATCATCGGGGAAGGATAACAGAATATGTAGATCTACCCAATCATAAATCGGTAATACCACGCCATTATCGGTATACAAAATTCGTTACTGAAATACATCGGTTTTTATTGACCTAGTAGCGATATAACTTTCGGTTAATTGAACTTTTACCAAGATATGTCCCTAAAAATTGCTAAAAAAATTAGGGTCGGGGGTAAAAAAATAGGCACAGTCGGGTAACCGGAAACACACAACTTTTTTTATTACGCCTAGGCAATGTTTTGCAACAACCCTCACCTGAGCAGCCTTTGTTTACCTTGACCTTCCATTCAAAACCAAAGGTTATACTCATCCAGCAGGCCGATTTGAAATGAAAGTTTTGGTCAGGTATGACAAACTAGAAAGACCTGAAGGTCTTGAGTCGCTCTACAGGCCTGAATTTCTTTTAATATTAAATCCAAGTTTTGACTAGATTTTTGAATACTTGTGGTTCTTACAGCAAAAACAAAGTCAAAAGCAGCAATCATGTGGTCAATGCAAAAAGAAAGTAAATGATTAACTAATATTTTAGGGATTTTAGAGCGATAATAAAATTGAAAACCATGATTTTGCCAAATTCAAGGACACATAATATAGTATGTATATTTAAAATCAAATCGAAAATTAAACACATGCAAGGTGTTATGGTCACTATCATTCTGTTCAAAGTTTGTCTATATTAGTCAATATTAGTGGCTTCAAGAGTGGAAAAAGTGTTGAAAACTGAAATTTTGTCAATTTCAAGTGCTCAGAACTCAGATTGTAACAGTGTGATCATGTTGAAAATTACACATCAGCAAGATCTTGTTGTCAACAAGATTCTTTCCAAGTATCATCTTGATTATTAAACATTTGTGGTTGTTAGATTGAAAACAAAGTCGAAAATGGCAATTTTGTCAAATTCAAGGGCGTGTAACTCATGATGTAAGACTCCGATCAAGCTGAAAATTACATCCAGACAGCATATAATGCTTATATATATTCTGTCCAAGTTTTGTCTTCATTGGTCTATATTTGTAGATTTTAGAGTAAAAATAAAGTCAAAACCAGCAAAATAGAGCCGAAAATGGCAATTTTTGGCAATTTCAAGGGCACATAACTCATGCTATAAAATTTAGATCAAGCTGAATATTTTACCAAGGCAAGATCTTATAGTCAGCATCATTCTGTCAAAGTTTTGTCTTGTTTAGCCAATATTTGTAGTTGCTAGAGTGAAAACAAAGTCAAAATACAGCCAAAAATGGCAATTCTGTCAATTTCAAGGGCACATAACTCATGATGTAAAATTCAGATCAAGCTGAAAATTTTACCAAGGCAAGATCTTGTAGTCAGCATCATTCTGTCAAAGTTTTGTCTTGATTGTTCAATATTTGTAGATTTTAGAAGAAAACTAAAGTCAAAACCTGCTATTTTTGACATTCAAGGGCAGATAACTCAGGTTGTTCTGGTTCAATCCATATTCTTTGAAGGAATCTGAGAGAGGGTCACCCAAGGATCATTCCTGTGAAGTTTGGTTGAAATCCATCCAGTAGTTTTTGAGAAGAAGATTTTTAAAGAAAAAGTTTACGGACGCACGGACGGACGGACGGACGGACGCACGACGGACACACCGCCATGACAATAGCCCGCTGGCCTGAAAGGCCAGTGGAGCTAAAAATGATTTATTGATCTATACCTTACAGTGTTTTACCAAGTGATTCGATATGATACACAAAAACAAAGCTTCAAGTTACTTGTAACGTTAGCGGACTTTCCGCTGTTTTCAAAGAGCAACGCTCTCTGATGTAAATAGCGAAAAATCAAAATATCAAAGAGTGTATTTACATCAGAGAAGACTCGGATTAGCTTAGAACATGGCCAGTGGATTAGCGATAGTTTGGGCAGTTATCATGTACACTATAGCTAAAATATTAATAGTGCAAACTGGTAAAATTCTGCAGATTATTTGGTAGATCATGTAGTACGAACTATTAAGGGTACGAAACGTCTTTCATTCCTCAAGGACAAGCGAATATTCGCTTCTGTTTTCTACAAAACCATTAGAAATTATGTAAAATATATTTACGTTATGGTTCGTGAAATATTCTTGTTAATAAAGACATATTTAAGTGAGTAATTACCAGAGTTCCAGTAAAATTAATTGAATTCTTTTCGAGGCAAGGTTTTAGAAGCTGTTTGGTTGCCATCTTGAAGTGACGTCACACACTTGGGGATCCATATTTTTTTATCAATATTATTACAAAAATAAAATACTCACTTCGAATGAATATCATTTTTGACCTCATTATTTATTTCAATGTTTAAAATTCTAATCATTATATATCCTTAATATTCAAAAGGTATTCATAATTAATTGTATTTCAAATGTTTAATTTCAATTAAAATGGTGGGTCCCAAATTCATTGTCCAAAACACTGCGATTTGACAAGGGCGAATTTTAATTTAAGCCGGTTTGTTTTGCTTTGTTATTTTGTCATTTCAACTTGTTAACATTTTTAAATACCACTATCTTATCTAAAAACAAATGATAAATGTTTTGCAAACACTATGGGAAAGCAACATTATCCAGCTAAATGAATATGGTAACATTGAGAGAAAAGAAAGTTTTTCAAAAACTGTGGGTTCTAGAACTTCTAACTTCTAAGACTAACTTAACCCTTTCCCAAACGACAAAATTTTAGGGTAATCCACTTCAAAAATTGCCGCAAATGACGAAATGGATGCTATTAAAGATAGGATTTCTGTAAAATATGGCAAAGAAAATACAGGGCTTTTCTTCCCGAAATTGGGAAGGGGCCCTGGTCAGTCATTTTGGGAAATTTTAGCATGATTTTGGTAAAATTGGGAAAAAGAAGACAGGAGAATAAAATGTTCAAATGAAAATAAATTTTCTTAAACAGCACTTAATGTGACTTTATAACCAGAACAACTGAATTATAGAACAACATACACTAACTCTTTGTGACTAGATTTGCCAGTAGTTAATTGAACATTATTTATTTTCAAATTTTGGGAATTTTAGTTTTGCAAATTGGGAAATTCTAACATTGAAATTAGGGAAAAAGGAGCCATTTTCCATTTGGGAAGCCACCGAATTTCGGTCTCTGTTATAGAAGGAAGAAAAGCCCTGAAATATTGAGACAAAAGGAGAAACTGCTGGTTATCAGCAGTTTCTTCTTTTGCCTCAATGTTTTCCCAAGCTTCCTCTATTTGGGACTTCAAAACCAGGTCTTGTTTGGGAAAGGGTTAAAAAAGTAATTTCTCCTCTCAGGGCTCTCGGAAACGACAGTACTGTCGTCTGAGACGACAACTTTTCTCAGGGGACGACAAAAAATCCTATCAAAGGATTCCGGCGGACGACAAGTTTTCTCAAGGCACGAGTCCCGGTCCCCAACCTATCGGCTGTCAATAGATCTAACAAGTACACAGTTGTCTATGATAATTAACTGTTAGTTAGTTCTCGGCTCTAGATAATCAACCCAATCAACTGTGTCATGAAAAATCGATAATCGGCCACATCTAAGTCGGGTAGACGAAAGTGGTAGGCGTGGCGTCAATTACCGCTTACAGCCAATCGGAATCAATTATCAATAGAAGTTGTAGGCGGAGTCTGACTAATTAGCCTTTACCAGTCCTGATGAATGAAAATTAGTAAAGTTCTAAGTATTGATTGAAGCAGTTGATTGACTAATAATATTTCCGTAATTGGATTCAATTGAATTATTGTTTACCTAAATTGTTATCATAGTCCAACAAGAATGATGCAACAGATGAAATGACAAGAACGAGTAACTAAGAAATCAGTCATTACACACAGCTGAAAATCTCGGGTGGCATAATAGTGCCGTGTGCAAAACTGCATAACTCTTTACACATGACAATGTAAATATAATACTGTATTATTTGATTGAACAATTAGGATATTTCATAGACCTTCTTTTACTACGATAGTTTGTGATATATGGGAGTTGAATATAAATTATTAAATTCAGAATTTTCTGTTTACGGCTGATGTCTAGCGTGAAAATTTATTTTCTTCTGGTAAAGGTAAAAGACTAGAAATTCTACATGTAAATTTGACCTGCGAAATAAATTGTCTAAAAATTGAGTAAAATACGATCTCTGTTTCGGGAGGGGATGTCAGATTGTGTCATTTCCGGAAAATGTCAGTTTTAAATTTGTAGACCAACTTAACTCTTTTCCCAAGTAAGAAAGGTCTACTTGTGACGTCCTTATTGCTTTTGGAAAACAATAAACATTCAGACAAACAAAGAAAAAGATGACCAGCACTTTCTCCATATACCTCTCTACTTCCCATGCTTTATTTTGTACATATCCTTTTATATATGATCATTGAAATTTGTTTGGGAAAAGGTGAAACCACGGAGAGAAAGGTCCTAACAAACCAGCCATCTACAGGTCAGGGTTATGATTGAAACACATTCTTACCTTTAGAATTAAACAAATAAAATATCCATTAATAGAAATTATATCTTACAAAACTTTTGTAAACGTTTTGAATTGGTCTATAAATAGATACAGATGTCTTTGTGTTAGCAGTTGACCTTGATACTGACTACATGACGTCATGACCCTTACCTTTCACGCACCATTGATCAATCTCTCATTTCTTTAAAATTTGGAGCTCAAATTGGTATTGGAGCAGTTTTACTTCACCTAAGTTACCAGTTTTCTTCTCCTTTTTTTAAATGTGTTGATAATACTAGATTTAGTTTGTTGGGTTTGTGTGTGTGTGTGTTTTTTTTTTTCTTTTCTTTTTCTTTTTTTTTTTTTTTTTTTTTTTTTTTCATTTCTAAGTCTAACACAACCTAATTTCTTTGAAAAATCCCTTTTTTTTGTTACCCCAAATACAAATGAACAAAGTATGATACAAGCAAATACTAACTTCTGTTTGCCCTTTTTATTCTCATCAGACAACAGGGTTTCAACTGATTTTCAAATTTGGGACCCATAAAAACCACTATTTTACACCATGCTTGTACCCCCTCTATAAGAAACGTAGAAGGTTGCTTCAACTTTTTTGCAAAAATTGGGGGTACAAGATTCAGTTAGGGGTTAAAACCCCTCATTTGGGTTTTTAATCCCTGGACAAGTCTGGGTATATCCATTTATAAGAAGAAAAACCATGAACCTTGAAACTACTGTCTAATTTAGGTTTAAAAGTTGGTCATTGCGGAATCGTTTGACTTGTAAGCGGTACAAAATCCTCCTTAATGATGATGGAATCCAAATTTTTCTGTGTGGAATCCAACTTTTTCTGAAGTTGGATTCCTGGAATCCTACTTTCAAAATCCTAGTGAGAGCTCTGTCCTCTGACTGACCACTGCTGGATTTCATCGTTTTTTTCATTTTCTTAAACATTTTCATGGAAAGGTGTCCTTTTTTCCCCGAAACGGCAAATGATCTTCTAAAAAAAGAGAATTTTAGTATTTATTTTATACTGAAAAATATATAAACTTGTATTCAAAGTTACAAACCATCAATATTGCAGGTTAGAGTAGTAGTAGTCAGATACAAACATGGCCTCACAAGGGAGCGGGGCAGGATTTCCCCAACAACAACAGCCACAACAAGGGGGAGGTAACCCAACTTTAACACATCAACAGACATTCCCCTCAGCTACAGGTGCTTCAGCAACAACTCAACCCCAAACACAGGTAGGCCTATAAACTATTTTAACCATTTCCCAATAGGCAAAATTTTTTGGGTGGTCCGCTTTGAAAGCTGTTATGGACAGCAAAATGAGTGTTTATATCATCAACAACAACAACAACAACAGGCACAACAAGGGGGAGGTAACCCAACTTTAACGCATCAACAGACATTCCCCTCAGCTACAGGTGCTTCAGCAACAACTCAACCCCAAACACAAGTAAACTATCTTAAGTCATTGCCAGAAGGCAAAACTTTAGAGGTGTCCACTTTGAAAGCTGCTACGGACGTCAAAATGAGCGTTGATAACTATAATTTGTAAACAATATTGCACAGAACACATTGAGGCAAAAGCAGAAAATGCTGGTTGCCAGCATTTTCTTCTTTTGTCTCAATGTTTTCCTAAGCCTTTTCCGCTTGCGACATCTGAACCAGATCTTGTTTGGGAAAAGATCAACAACAACAAGGCGCAACAAGGGGGAGGTAACCCAGCATTAACACATCAACAGACATTCCCCTCAACTACAACTCAACCTCAAACACAGGTAGGCCTAAAGTATTTATTTTTACCCTTTCCCAAATCATGGCCAAATGACAAAATCTTGGGGTGATCCACTCTGAAAGCTGCTATGGACGGCAAAATGAGCGTTTATAAATATAGAGTTCGTATACAATTTAGCACAAAAATATTGAGGCAAAAGGAGAAAATGCTGGTTGCCAGCATTTTCTTATTTTGTCTCAATGTTATCCGAAGCTTTTTCCAATGGGGTCATCTAAATCAGATCTTGTTTGTTTCTTAAACAAGACCTGGTTTTGATGTCCCTAATTGAAAAAGCTTAAGAAAACATTGAGGCAAAAGAAGAAATTGCTGATAACCAGCAGTGTCTCCTTATGTCTCAATGTTTTTTATGCTTTATCAATCATAAATGTAATCATAATCAACATCCATTTTGCTGTCTTCAGCAGCCTTTTTAATTCGACCACCCTAAGAATTTGTCGTTTGGGAAGGGTTAAGTCATTGCCAGATGGAGAAGCTTTTAACTTGTCCAAACAAGACCTGGTTTTGACGTCCCTAAAAGAACCAGCTTGGGAAAACATTGAGGCAAAAGAGGAAACTGCTTATAACCAGCAGTTTCTCTTTTTGCCTCATCATTTTCTGGGCTATATTGTACACAAATCCTATCTTTATCAACATCAACAATGTTGTTTATAGCAGCTTTTGAATTGGACCATCCTAAAATATTGTTGTTTTGGAAAGGGTTAAACTTGTTCAAATCCAAAGTAGTTGCAATTATATTGTAATGGAGTTTATTTCCAGGACTCAAAAACAAATACAATTTTAAGTTTGTGGCAATGATATCACAGCTAAATTCAAAGTTGCTTCAGGAGAAAATTTCACACGCATGGAATTTTACATATTTCTAGATACAAAAGATAGAAAACATATTGGGAATTGAAGACATTTGGTTGACACCAGACTCATATTGATGTCAGGATCATGTACCAGGGTTTTCCCTGCGCGTGAGAGTTTTGGGGTCATTGTGACCCCTTTGCCTTCAAACTTAGGGGTCATTTCTACTATTTTGTGGATCAAATGCCCTAGGACTCAAGTATCATACTAAAATCTGGATTTTAAAACTTGTGTCATTAATGACCTTCAGGTAAATTACTAAGGGGTCATTTGTTCTGAAATTGCGACAGTTAAGCATGATTTGTGCGTCATGGAAAACCCTGATGTGCAACATGCCATATTTTAGTTTTACTTTCAAAGAGTTCCATTTTATTTGCAGCCTCAAATGACATCACCCATCAAATTTGTCAACGCACTGTCTCTATGTAAACTCGGCCAGGAGACTAACCAAGATGTGGTCATTAAACTGCTTGAATTTAACCCCTTCCCAAACAAGACTTACTAGTTTTGACGTCTGTAGAAGAAATGCATTGCAAAAACATCAAGACAATAGAAGAAAATGCTGAAAATCAGTATTTTCTCCTTTTGCCTCAATATTTTCTTTGCTGTATTGCACACAAATTATATCTTCTTGATAAACATTCAGTCATCTGCATCAGGTTTTAAAACAGGACAGTCTAGAAAAATTAACCCTTTCCCGAACAAGACCTGGTTTTGACGTCCCTAATAGAATTGGCTTGGGAAAACATTGAAACAAAACTGCTCATAAACTGTAGTTTCTCCTTTTGTCTCAATATTTTCTATGCCATATTTTACACAAATCCCATCTTTAACAACATCCATTTTGTCATTTTAGGCAGTTTTTGATGTGAATCACTCTAAAATTTTGTCGTTTGGTAAAGGTTTAAGCTGTTAGTCATGTAAATGTTTGTCTCAGAAAGTTTCATTTTATTTGCATTTTGGAAAGGGCTAACATTTTATTTGCAGCCTCAGATGACATCTCCCATCAAATCAGTCAACACATTGTCTCTATGTAAACTTGGACAGGAAACAAACCAAGAACTGGTCACAAAGCTACTGGAATTGTTCAAGCTCTTCAAAACCACACAGGTATGATATTTTGTTGTCCTAACAGAAATAGATCTGTGAATGTTTAACAGAATAAGTTTATTTTAATTTGGATAAACCATGATATTATAAGTCAGTCTAGTAAATGCAGGAAAAAGATAACAAAATGTATTTTTGATAACACACTCACTCACTTACTATCCTGTTTTGATTATCCAGGCCGTTGATTAGTCTTCTACAGAGGGTGGGGCCTGGCTGCCCAGTCGCAATCTGAGTCTACCTCTCCAGACTTGACGGTTGAAGGGGTTTACATTTGTCAATCCTACTGCCTCGCAGTTTCTCTTCACCACCTCTTCCCATGTCAGTTTTGGTCTCTGGCGTCCTCTGTGTTCTTGTACTTGAATGGATCGAACTTTTGACACCCATCCGTTACTTTGTTCCACATGGCCAAACCATCTCAATCTGTTTGCCCTGAGAATTTCTGACAGATCTCTGATATGGAGCCCGGAGATTAGGGTCTGCAGTAAAACACTTAATTTATTTAAGTGACTGAGGCTTTGTTTACATTGTTTTAATTAATACTTCAATACTCAATACTCAATAGTGCAAAAGGTCCTGCGTCCTACAGTTTAGCTTTGCCGACATGTCCTAAAATATCAAAACTTGAATTCTTTATGACAAATGTAAACATCTAATTGTAAACATGTGTTTTATGATTTTACTTTTCTCAGTTACCAAACAGTTCCAACAATCCATATCAAGAAAAGCGTGTGAAGATAGAAGAAAGTTTGAGACAATTGACTATGATCTTCCGTAAACTTCGAGTTATTTATCAAAAAGTGTCGGAAATGATTGTGGATCCTGATGACAACTTAGAACAGGTATTTTTCTCTTTTCTAGCAATATTTTTACTTCTATTTAATCGTTTTCCAAACAAGACTTTATTTTGACGTCCCTTAAAAGAAGGGTTATGAAAAACATTGAGACAAAAGAAGAAAATGCTGATGACCAGCATTTTCTCCTTTTGTCTTAATATTTTCTGTACTTTACTGTACATAAATCCGTCCTTTATTTACATTCATTGTTAAAAGAAGTGCGTAACAAAAGAAGAAAGTCTGAGACAGCTAACAATGATCTTCCGTAAACTTCGAGTTATTTATCAAAAAGTGTCGGAAATGATTGTTGATCCTAATGACAACTTAGAACAGGTACCTTTCTTTGTATGAAAGTTATTGCAATTATGTTCCTTAAACCATTTGTTTTTAATTGCTCTGAATTTGCAGTCATCATCCAAATTGTACATCTGTTTTTAATTCCATATGGCTGGCAAATTTGTTTTGAAATGATTTCCTTCTTTTGTTTGATTAAAGTTGTAGATGATCCATTTCCTTATGAACTTAATCTCTAAGTTGTAAAAGAAATGTCTATACTACCTGCCTAAGCAGAATAACTACTTAAATAGTTTGACAAGGCTTCATATTTTTTTTATTTATCAAAACAGGTGTTACTGCCAGTAACATGCTGAATACATTCCCTTTCACAAAGAGCAAATGATTAGATACTAATTAGACACAAACTAATCATAAAAAACTTTGTTCTCAATTCAGGTGTTAGTGCCATTAAAGGGGGACCCAGTAGAGGAGAAGAACACAGACACAGATGTATACAAATTTGTAACAGAGGATCATAAACTAATCATAGAGGTAATACTAAGCCTTGTAAAATTTATTCTTGGATGTATGTCAGGGTTCTCCAGAGAATAATCTGAAGCTGTAGTGGCAAATTATATAAGTATCGTAAACCTAGGCATGCATAGTGATTATGAAAATAATTGTGAATAAAAACATAATGGGAAAAGAAGACATTGCTCATTTATTATTTCTTTTTTCCATATTTTTTTAAGCACAATTATTAGATTTACATGTATAATAGTGCATTTCTTATCACTTTTCGACATGAAATACTTCAAAATGTCTTGATTTGGTGACGGTTTTGATGAAAATAAGTTGTTGGGTACTTTTGAAGGAGCATTACACTGATTTATTCGAAGCCGTAGTGCAGCCTCTTTAGCTTATTGGGCTTGGGAGAACAATCAGGGTTTCCACTGACTTTTGAATCTGGTGGTAAAAACAGTCTTTTTTCCAGCATACGTGCACCCCCTCTATATGAAACATAGAAGGCTGATTGCAAAAGTTTGGGGTATGAGATTCAATTTGGGGTTGAAAAAAAAAATTGGGGATTTTGGGAACCCTGACAGGCTGACACTGATACATACATGGTAATATAAGATCTGACAGTCTACACCTATGTGTGCACATTAGACGCAGATGTAAATAAATTTGTGATAAAGGATCATAGACTTATCGTAGAGATCAAGTTAGGCTTACTGGCTTATGTCACAGTGATCGCTGATAAGGCCTGCTTTTGCAGGCTGTGTAGACGAAGATTAATCTTTACTTGTGTGAATTTTTATCTTAGTTCATGTACTATAGACCCCTACTTCCATGTCTTATTTTTCCAAAAAAAGAGGAAAAAAACCCACATACTCAACACAGCATCTTCTATGCAAATTATTAGGAAATAGGTAGACTCTACCCTTATAAGTTAGAATAACTTTTTGCTTAAGTCTAGAACTCATTTGATCTCAAGTGGAATCGATCTTGTTGCCATGACTTAAGATTTTGTAAATTAACTATTTCTCAAACAAGACCTAGTTTTGACGTCCCTAACAGATAGCGCTTTGGAAAACATATATACCTATTAGAAAATGTTTGCGAGAACATTATGGCAAAAGAAGAAAATGCTGATAATCAGCATTTTTTCCATTTGCCTCAATATTTTTGGTGCTGTATTTTACACAAGTCCTGTCTTTAGCAACAACCACTTTGTGGTCTACAGCAGCTTTCAAATAAGAACAGTCCGAAATTGAGCTTTTGGGAAAGGGTTAAGACAGGTTTTCATATTGTATATTTTTAATGAGATACTTACTCTTTTGTTGTTTTTCTCTTTTCAGCAAATTCAACAGAAGAACAGACAGATTAAGGAAATCATTGATAAAATACGAACAATAATATGGGAAATAAACACAATGATTGTGATGAGGAAGACTTGACCAATAAATGGTGGAAAAAAACCTGTTTTGTGTAATTTCTTATCATTAACCCATTACCAAACGGCAAATTTTTAGACTAGTCCAAATTCAAAGATGATGCAGACGACAATATCAAGTGAATGAAATTTTGAATTTTTTGGTCTTTTACGTAGAAAACATTGTGGTAAATGAAGAAACTGCTTGTCACAAGCAATTTCTTCATTTTCCACGATGTTTTCCAAAGCCATTATCTTGTAGGGGGTCAAAAGGAGTTACTGTGTGGTAATGGGTTAACCTTTTCTGAAACGGTAGAAATTTAGACTGTTACAATTTGAAAAGCTGCTACAGACCATAAAACACATGATGGTAAAGATAAGATTATTGTATGATATAGCTCAGAAAGTATTGAGGCAAAAGGAGAAAATGCTGATGATCTTTTGCCTCAATAGCTTCCTGAGCCTCTTCCATTTGGGATGTCAAAACTTGGTCTTGTCTGGGACCCCCCCCCCCCCCCCCCCCCGATCCCACTGGCCCCGATTTTGAAAATTTCAAAATCGGCTCGAAATCGGGTTACTTCGGGAGACTCATAGTACATCCTGATTCAAATCGGCACTAAATCGGGATCAAAAATAAATCGGGACAAAAATTTCAACATGCGCAAATTTTTCTCCCGAAAATCGCGGTAAAATCGGCGCACCTCGTACTAAGTCGTAGGTGTTCGGGTTAATTAATCGGGGTTATTCGGCGACAGATTTGGCCTATTTAGCTATACTTATTTCGGCGATAAACAACGAGTAACGGCGATGCACTACGAATACTCCTATTCTCGTCGATGAACTACGGCGACGGAACAAACTGGTGTTATAAGAAAATACGACCCATCTATGGATGGACCGAAAAGAAGTCAGCTCTAATTCGTAGTAAATAGCTTATGACAAGCAATTTCTTAATTTTCCACAAACTTTTCTACCCCGAAAAATTAAAGAATGTAAACCTTTACTTGGAATTTTCGTCTGCAATATTTTTTTAATTTGGACAAAGTCTAAAATTTTGCTATCTGTTAAGGAGCTAAATTATTTCCCTGATAGCACGATTATAGATTAGTGTAAGTTCATATTTGATAGACGACAACAAAGCTAGTATTATTAACAGAAGAATGTTTATAAAACTGTAAAACCTTGAGGAGAAAGGAAGAAAATGCTTGTTTTTCACCATTTTATCTTCTTTTCCCCCGATGTTTTCAAAAACATCATTCAGTGACTGATCAAATCATCGTCTTGTTTGGTAAATGGAGAAAATATTGGTCATCAGCATTGAATCCTTTCAAAAGGTTTAGTGAAGTCAAAACCAGGAATTGTTTGGATTAAGGCTAAAAAACTACACGATGACCGATCTTTTGAGAGTATCTGTGTTTGGGGACGAGGGATGAGTTTGACGTAGTTGTAATGCACTGGTCTCATATCATGGGAATCTCTGATTCTATCACTCCACTTATTTAAAGTGACATTTCACATTTATTTCATCTTTTAAAATGTATGTCTTGATGCAAAGATTGCTTATTCTAATGCCTAGAAATGCTATCAGTTTTTATACGCCGCCGGAGGCGGACGTGTATTGGCGTCATCTTCTCCGTCTGTCCGTCCATCCGTCCGTCCGTCCATCCGTCCGTATGTCCGTCCACTTTTCTTGTCAACGCAACTCCTCCTAAGTTTCTGGCTGGATCTTCTTGAAACTTGGTCAATGTTATCAACTCAATTGGTAGATGTGCATGAAGGAAGGATTTTATGGTTCGTTGATTTTTGCATGAGTTATGCCCCTTAAAAACTTAGTCTCTGGGGCTTATTGAAATTGCAGCCTTGTCAACGCAACTTCTTCTAAGTTTCTGGCTGGATCTTAATGAAACTTGGTCAATGTTATCACCTTAATTGGTAGATGTGCATGAAGGAAGGATTTTATGGTTCATTGATTTTTGCCAGAGTTATGCCCCTTAAAACTTAGTCTCCAGAGCTTATTGAAATTGCAGCCTTGTCAACGCAACTCCTCCTAAGTTTCTGGCTAGATCTTAATGAAACTTGGTGGGTGTTATTACCTCAATTGGTAGATGTGCATGAAGGTAGGATTTTATGGTTCATTGATTTTTGTCAGAGTTATGCCCCTTAAAACTTAGTCTCCGGGGCTTATTGAAATTGCAGCCTTGTCAACGCAACTCCTCTTAAGATTCTGGCTGGATCATAATGAAACTTGGTGGAAGTTATTACCTTAATTGATAGATATGCATGAAGTAAGGATTTAATGGTTCATTGATTTTTGCCTGAGTTATGCCCCCTTCAATCTTAGTCTCTGGGGCTTAATGATATTTCAGCCTTGTGAACGCAATTCCTTCCAGGTTTTTGACTGGATATTTATAAAAACCTTTTTGTGAACACAACTTTTTACAGGTTTTTGAGTGAATATTTATAAATCCTTGTCAATGTCATTTTTTTTGTCTCAAGTTTTATAAGTGGCGGCGTATATTGTGACCATGGCACTCTTGTTTGAAGTTGTTATTTATAAGCGAAAAATATGCCTTTAAAGTTGAGACAGAAATGACAAATTCAATATAAAACTGAACAGTTGTCCGCAACAATTTGTTTAATTTTAGCACATAAAGGCCCGGTCACATACGATACCGCGGCCGTTCCGCGGCCGTATCACGGCTAAAATGAGCCACCCGTGGAATGGACGCTGTTGGACGCGATGCGGCAGTGATACGGCCGTGCTATGGCAGTGGTATGGACGTGGTAGGACGCGGAATGAAATCGAAATTATTTTAGACGTGGTAAAATTTTTTGAACTGCACAAAAATGTTATCGCGGCCAAACCACGGCTGACAGACGCGATGAGGCAGTGGAACGGACGCGGAATGGCCGTGGAATGGACGCGGAATGGACGCGGTAGGCAGTGCTCCGGCAGTGCTATGGACGCGGTAAGACGCGGAAGTTAAAATGTATTGAATATCGCTAGAATCAGCTACTCTTGCATCTCTTTGCGGGCAAAGTCTTAACTGGGAGCAGCAGTAACAGGAAAATGGGCCCCTCCCTGCACTGACTTGGGATATTTTTTTAAGATCCTTACATCTTTTTTGCCAGCTTGCTTGACAACTTTTCTGTTTTAGCATAAGCTTTGATTCGATATCTAAATTTTCTGTAAGACTAGTTGTGTTTGACTGCCTTGGTGCTAGTTGCCTACTAGCAATCAGATCAACTCGGTGGCTTATGCTAGGTTCCCTCTGCCGATCAAATTAAGTCGATTAAATCCGACCAATCGATCTATTACATATCGATTTTGCACGACATGGGTAATAAGAATTGGTCGGGGTTATCGAGCGTGATCTTAACCGCTCAGGCTTCTTACTTTGTTGTTTGTAATTTAAAATATTCGTTAGAGATCGCGTAGAAAATTGATCGGGAAGAGATTTTGTAATCGGCTAGAAGATATAGCTGATCAAGAATCAATCGTGTCTGGATCAGGTGTCACACTCATTTTTCGCATTTCAAAATATTCTTGGGCGATCGCATAGAAAATTGATAGGGAAGCGATTTTTGATCGGGTAGATATATAGATATATCTGATCAAGAATCAATCGTGTCTGGAGATTGAGTGTGATGGAGGTAATATATCTTACGCGACCTGCACCAAACTTGCAGTCGATCTCCTCGACGTGTACTTGTTTGATACTTAACTGCATCCCGATCAGCTCGACCTCTGTGTCATTAGGCCAATCGATAGAATCGACTGCAGACTTCGAAGTTGATCGACTAGAGATTGAGAAAAAAATAATTAAGTACGGTTTAACGGGAACTTGGTTGATCTGATCGGCAGTGTTTCTAGAATTAAGTTCTGGCAAAATCCAACTAATTATAGGTTACCACTGCCGATCAAATCAAGTCGATCGCTTGAATTCCCTGACCAATCCTGACAAAACAACTTTTTCTCGATCTCTAGCCGATCAACCCGACTTCAATAGTCGATTTGGTCGGATTGGCAGATGAAGCAGAGGACGAGTTAATAGTATCTGGATTCACTCGAGTACAAGTCGAGGTAATCGAGTGTAGGTTGGGTGCTGGTCGAGCGAAAGATATTAACCCGACCACAATCGATTCCCAGCAACTATCATTTCCAGAGCGGATCGATTTTCTACCCGATCAATACACAGCCGCTTCCCGATCGTTTTTTTTTCACTCGATCGCACACTAATATTTTTTACAATGAAAAAAACAAAACAAAAACAGAAAGAAGCCGAAGCGATTCAGATCAAACTCGATTACCAGACCATTTCCGATTACCTATGCCGATCGATATCGATCAAAACTCGATCGCTTGATCGAGTTGATCTGGTCGGCAGTGGAAACCTATGATAAATGACTTATTCTTGATCTTAAGACAATAAAAAAAAAATAGCCTCTACAGTCATTTTGATAGGATGGACCGAGTACAAGTCGGGGTGACCGAATGTAGGTTGGACACAGGCCGGGTAAAAGATATCAATCCGATCACACTTGACCCTCAGACGCGACTGACTCTCGATTAGATCGATCTTCTAAGCGATAAATACATAGTCGTTCCTAGATCAATCTCCTACTTGGTCGCATACGAGAATGTTTGAAGTCCGAGCGATGTAGATAAAGCTGAATCATCTAAACTACTCCCCATTACACATGCCGGCCGAACTCGATCTGTGCAAGATCGCTTGATATGGTTTGTTCAATTTGATCTGATCTGCAGTGGGAAAATAGCATTATATCGTCGGTGTAAATGCAAAACCTCGTATGTCGATTCTTGCGATTTTTAAAGTACGAACTTAAGTGTCCAGTTTAGACACATTCTCGCAGGTTTTGAGATATTTTTACTGATCAGTATTAATGACACATTATTTGTGAACAATATGTCAAAATTTCAAGTAAAACATTTCAGTATGGGAAAAGTTATTACACTTTTTCCCCTCTCCTTTAAAATTTTCCCAAAACGAGATATGAGGTTTTGTATTCACAACGACGATGTACGTTTCGGACGGGTTAGCCGCGATTAGGAAGTGGAATGGCAGTGCTATGGCCGTGGAATGGCAGTGCTATGGCCGTGCTATGGCAGTGATTCAGACGCGAAGTGGACGCGGTATCTTGTCGCGTGTTTTAACACTAGACGTGGTTGGAAGTTGTAGGCCGTGCTACGGCAGTGTTTCGGCAGTGGAACAGCCGCCGGCGGCCGTACCACGTCCATTCCACGTCCATAGCACGGCTAAAACAAAATTGACCCAAAGTTACCGCGTCCAACCACGTCCAAAATATTTTGAGATTTTTTAGCCGCGGAACGGCCGCAATATCGTATGTGACCGGGCCTTAAATATATATTTCTCGTAAACGGTTCAATATTTTGACTTCAAATTTTCATAAGAAAATATGCTCTTTTAGATAGAATAAAAGTAAAATTTATGTTAAAATGATTGTGAAATGTCACTTTAAGATAAGGTATTCCACCCACCAATTGATACCAAACACATCATGCCATTTCGCTTCCATCTTCGGCGTTATTTGTGTTGAGGATGTCCGGATGTAAAAAGAATAAAATCTGTAAAACCACGTCAATGTCCGATGTCGCCAAAGTAGCACGATGTGTTTTATGGCGTACCAAATGGGTCAAAAGTCTATTTAGAGCTTGCACGCATAAAATATACGCGTCGACGCGTAAAGTTTATGCGTCGACGCGTATATTTACGCGTCGACGCATAAAATTTACGCGAGCAGTTGAAAAATTTTGCGTCAACGCGTAAATTTTCAACTGCTCGCGTAAATATACGCGTCGACGCGTATTTTATCCATTAACCAATCAGATCCTTCGTTTCATCCATCAACTCTATGGTATAAAGAGAAAGGTTTGTAACCGCCTCTCCCATTGGCCAGCCTCGGTTTCACATTTTTTACTACTGCTCGCGTAAAATTTACGCGTCGATGCATATATTTTCAACTGCTCGCATAAATTTTATGCGTCGACGCGTATATTTCATGCGTGCACGCTCTTTCTAGACTTTTGACCCATTTAGTACGTCATAGTGTTTGGTATCTCATGATGGGTTGAATGCCTTAACCCTTTCCCAAACGACAAAATTTTGACCTGTCCAAATTCAAAGATGTTGCAGAAGACAATTTCAAGTGAATGAAATTTCAAATTTTGTTGTTGTTTTGAGCAGAAAGCATTGTGGGAAATGAAGAAATTGCTTGTCACAAGCAATTTCTTCATTTTCCACGATGTTTCCCAAAGTCAATTTCATTTAAGGAGTCAAAAAGAGTCACTGTGTGGTAATGGGTTAACCAAGGTTGTTGTTTAGTGGGGATGCAAAAGTCCAGTCGATCAACCTCACACCGTTCATCCAGATACAAAATACACGGATTGGTCTTCCAAACGCGGATTTGAAAATCAACAGCGTGGGAATACACAAGGTAAGAAAACATCAACATTATAGCCTTTTAATTGCCGCAATATAAAAAGTGTTTGTGCAGAGCTGATGCAAAATGGTTTATCTTGGGGGTGCTGCAGTTTCATAACAAAAGATTTGAGTAAACTATAGATTACAAGCGATTTTAAATCGTAAATTACTATTTTCTCGCCTACTTCCCGTTTTGTTTTATATTTGCAGAAATTATTTAACTGGTTTCGAGCAAATATCTCTTCAAAATAAGTTTTCGACATCTACATGTATGGAACAAATCTATACCATTCATCAAACTGGAAAAATAAATTTTGGGTGTCTAAAGCCATGTTTAAAAATTAGCCTAGTTTGCTTCAAGGTACAACTTACCACGGATGTTGATACCACACACCACGGATGATTCACATAATTTGGGTAAAACAAACTCGGATGCGAAAATCGGGTTAAATAGTGCAAAACACTTAAAATGACGTTTTCTAATTAAAATACAATGACAAATGCAAGATTTTTATAAAGTAAACGTGCAATAACCGCATCCCGTTGACTTTTATAGTCGGTTATTTACTTTGCATCACACGCTTAAGAATTTTATCTTATGTACCAAACTGTGTTTTGGAATTATCTTTGTTCTATTTATTCCAGATACAAAAGCCTTCCTAAAGAAGTAGTTCGGAGCGCTGATATTTCATTACCGCCCTCAATCACTTGATCATGTTACCGCTGTGTCTTGTGTGTGTGTTTGAGACCTATACGAGGCACATATGAGAGAAGCCAAGTTCTGCTTGCGGGTGTACCAGGTGATTTTTCTTGGGGTTCTCCTGCTTTCGCACCACCTACTGACTGTCCCGTCTCATTCGGGTTGAAATAATCTTAAAAGGGACGTAAAATTGAATAAAAAAGAAGAAGAAAGATCTACTTTATCAGAAACTTTAAATATGAAGTTTAATCTAAATGATCAGTCACCGTTCACGATTAATTAGATGCTTATCATAATTGTTTACGAAGCACTTTCGAATTAATTTTTTGGATTTAACGCTTGCTATATTTTTGAATCCGCAACTGTGATATTTTTATGAACGTGTACAAGCTTGTTGGGAGCAAAAAGTCATAATTAACCCTTTCCCAAATGGCAAAAATTTAGGGTGGTCCATTTTGAGAACTTCTGCAGACGACAAAATAAATGATATCAAATGCAGAAAATGTGCATTGTATTGCATAGAAAATAATGAGAGAAACGGAAATAAATGCCGATTATCAGCATTTTCTTTTTTTTTTCTTTTTTTTTTTTTTTGTCTCAATGCTTTTCCAATTGAGTTTCTAATAGACACGTCAAAACCAGGTCTTTTAACAGTTTGGGAAAGGGTTAAGTGGCCGTTTTATCATTTGTTTATTTCAGAGCTATGGCTTTTCGTTGTTACTACTGCCCCTTGAAGTTTTGCGACCTTGAAACAACAATCGATCATTGTACAACCAAACATGATACAGACCTTCTACGATACAGACCGCTTGTTCTATGTCCAGAGTCTGGGCATATGAAATACCAATCAAAGTTACACGAAGGTCTAGTTCCAAGGGAGCTTCATGACAATGGAAAGGTGATTCAGGTTCGAAATGAAGAGGTGTTTGTTTACGACTCCAAACTTAAGAAAAAGAAACTAAATACGCCTGTAAATGGGAGAGAAGTTCGCCGGGCCCTGTCCTTCGCTGCATCTCATAACTCAATTCAGACCGAATCGCATGACAACGAAACGTTTGAAATGCCAAAAGGTGAAAATATCAGTGACGTATCAGACGAAACTATTGCGAAAGAGACGCCTATGTAGTTTGTTTTACATGCTGTCGTAGAGGGCCTTTCATAAAGACTTTCACTTCAACCCACACTAAAGAGTAAGAGAGACAATCATGATAAATATTCTTGGCAATATCTTCATGAAAGAAATGCACCCATATACCATATGTTTACATGTAATAATTGACAGACATGCGTAATAGAGTTGGTGTCTGAATATCGAAGATGAAAACCTTCTGGAGCTCACTATCAAACTGCAATGAAATAAGATGATAATGAGGGTTTTAATCCTAGAATTTAAAGATTGAAAACAAAGACACCGACAACTTATGTTAATATGCAGCTAATATTCACCTATCTCTTTATAAAACATGTAAACATGGTTTACTAATGTCTTTACCGTCGAAAGTGCTCATCCACAAGCCTTTTAGTTTAAGTAAGCCAAAATAAGCCATAATTGGTCTTAAACCAAACATCTATTGACTCTAAACGATATTAAATTTGTTTTAACAAGGATTCAGCCAATTTTCCTTAAAAAAGACCGGAATTTGCTTTTTATTATCCGTGTCGGTTGTATCGATGGGTCCGAGTTTGTTTTACCTGCTGGAGAATTTGCACCGTGGTATGTTGCACCATAGCAACTGACAGTACCCAATTTCAAATAGTTCTTGTTCTTTTTCTGTACTTTTTTATGGGTTCTTGTAAAGAAAATACTTGAAGCGATCCCCGATCCTCCGTGAAACATCAATTTGACAATAATTATGTGCTTTAATAATGATTTACAGACATTCTTACCAAGATTTTTCTTTTTTTATGCATCAAAGTCAGATTCAGTAGCATATATTTCTCTTACTAACAGATTTTATGAGACAGGATTTTAGGTAAGCATTGGCAAAGTTTTCATCGTATGTAACACAAAAATCAACTCAGCCGATATTCTTTGTAATTAAAGATAATAAATACTCACTCTTTTTTCCCGCCGTTCAAAATAAAATTGTTTACATCCGCGTTTGGAAGACCAATCCGTGTATTTTGTATCTGGATGAACGGTGTGAACCTATGCGGGTCCTCAAAATCTAGCCTGAAACTGTCTGTGAAAGAATTTACACCATGATAGGTTTACCCTATTCCAAACGGCAAAAGGGTAGTCCAATTGACCAAACGCCGACTGTCAATCAAAAACATCGATTAGCCAATGGACGATCAGAAAAAGTCATGCCCCAATTGTTCCTCGTTGCACGTGTTATTATATCGATTTATCGACTGACAATCAAAACAATCGACATGCCAATGGCAAAGAATTTTGTGCTAACAATAGACTATGTTTACGTTATGTTTTGATAAACCGTCGGTGTTGCTATAAAATCTCGTAACTACGGCTTAAATCAAGCCGTAGTTACGAGATTTTATAACAACACCTACGAAATGCTATCTTATTTGTCCAAATTTACGTCACGATCAACTGGATAAAATCGTTCCCTATTAACGATCGCATCCCCATTGTTTGTCTTAAATAAAAAAAAATAATTCTATGTTGGGCGGAGCGATCTGTCGATTGGCGTTTGGTCAAGTATTCCAGTACTGCAGCAGGCGGCAAAATAATTGTTGATAGCATAATAATTGGATTTGTTTACAGACATTATGTAAAGCATTGAGGCAAAAGGAGAAAATGCTGATCATCAGCATTTTTTCTTTTGTCTCAACGTTTTCCCAAACCTTTTCTTTTCGGGACTTTAACCCTTTTCCACGTCAAAATTTTAGGGTGGCCCTATTTAAAAGCTGCTGTAGATGACAAAATTGATGGTAAAAAGGAAGGTATTTTTGTACTATATAGCACAGAAAATATTAAGACAATAGGAGAAACTGCTGATAACCATGCTGATGCTACTTGTACGTCGCTGTTAACCATTTACCAGACAAACTATGGTTTTGACGTCGCCGGTCAAACCGGTCTGAAAAGCCTCGAGAGTGGAATAGAAAATACTGAAAAACGTAATTTCTCTTTTTTCTCCTCAATGTAACGCACTGTCGCTGAATGTTTACGACGTCGCTCGAATGGGTTCGGATACGTAACGAACGTTTAACGACGTCGCACAAATAATTAACACGTCGCGTGAACCTCATTGGGGTGGACTACCTTAAATCATATCTTAAATCAACATCCATTTTGTTATCTGCAAAAGCTTTCAAGTAGGGACAGTATTTTTAAGTCGCTGAGCGATCGCGCTGCGACTTATGTGTGCCGTACGAGTTTTCTGGACAGGTTAAATAAGGTCAAAGACGGACCTCTTAACTTCTTCTGTATTTCTGTTTTGAGACAAAGTAGATCTCTGATTTCTTGTCCACACTTTGATTTAATATTGAAATTCGACTTTCTACAATTTCTAAACTGACATGCCAAATAATCATTGTTGAACGAGGAAATTATACGTTTTATGTAGAACTACTTTTTTGGCGGAGAAAATTTATCGCGCGCAATAATTCCGTTTTCTGAGGTATATTGGTCTAAGGGAAATAACCAGGTTTAAATTAGACAGTTTTCATGAAAGAGTTACTTCCCTTAGATAGTCAATATTCAATACTGTATATCTTCGGCTATAAGTCAAGGAAAAAAACTATTCAGAATGTGGGGGAAATAGACATCGACTTTATGACTCGGCGACAATAAACATACGACAACGACGGAATACTCATTTGCTCGATTCTTTTTATAATAATAAATTCCATTTTAACAAGGTGTCTTGCTTGATATGCATCGTTCTGCCATTTAAAGCGTGTAATCTCGCAATCAATATGCCCTAAATTAACACACGACATAATTGTACACAACAAGCAGTCGTCACTTTTCTTCGAAAACCTCGTAACTGCATATTGTTTTAATCTGCAATTACTTGGTGATGACAATAGTTTAAAAAATCGTGTGATCAAATTTGCCGAAAATTCGAAAAACTGTGCGGCTGAGAGTGATTTCGGCATCAGTGGAAAGCTAGTGAGAGACTGGCGAAAAAACAAGACAAAGATCTGTGATTGTCCAAAATCGCAGAAATGGAGGGTTATTCGGATCAGTCCCTATGAGCCACAGGAAAACGATCTGAATGATTGGATTTTGGAGTTACGGGCAAGTGGCTATGTTGTAAGTAGGATCGGGATTCGCGTCAAGGCCCTTCAACTCGACAAGGACCAAAATACAAAATCCAGGGCGAGTTCAAAGCTTCTTCTGGGTAGTGTTGCAGGTTCATGAATATTTTAGTCAATACCAGGAAGACCAGAAAAAAAAAACATTTTATTACACACCTGGCCAGCTTATCAATGGGAAAACCTACGGGACCACATCAAAGAAACGAGACTTAACTACTCGGCTGGTTCCGTGATGTTGACGATCCCGAAATATGCAAGATGTGCATATCCGACGATTACTTTAAACAAAGGGTTTTACGTCGCCGGATTTACGGAAATGAAATTGTTGATTTGCAGGGTTGAATCTCGCGACCGGTAGGCGATCATAGACGGCACAAAAGCAGCTTTGCAAGTCACGGGCATTTTGTATGATACGGTTCCCCCGAAAGATCGCAGCTAAAACCTTACCTTCGTTTCAGATCAGAATAAATATTTCAGCCCACACGTTTTGATTTTTGTGTATGTATGGATAATCGTTAGCCTCAAAGTGTAATTCATGGATATTTACATTCATGTTCAATTTTCGTCATTTTGTTTACCCCAAAACAGAAATATTTTTTAGACTGCTCCATTTTGAAAGCTGTTGCATGCATACGACATAACTTCTTAAAAAAGATTGAATTACATCATGGAAAGTATCTCGGGTGAACGGAGAAATGGCTAGTTATCGACAATTTCTTCTTTTCAATGTTTTCCAATCTTTTTGTTCCCATGATTGTCGTCGGAATCAAGTCTTGTTTGTGAAAGGATTTAAGAGAGAGGTTATATAGACGAACGTCGGCAAGTATTACTCTCCAAAGCCGATGTCTATTGATTAGATCATCAAAATACATTACTAATTACATATCATTTCATAAGAGGTAATGTACTGTACTTTGTTTTATGAGAGTAGCAAGTATATAAGCACGAGTCATGTAGATCTACATCTGCAAGAAATTTTCTTTTCACTAAATACACTGAAATAGTCTACCCTTTGAATTTCGTTCTTCTTTTGAAAACTCTTTATGAAGTTAAACTGTCTCTTAAATCTATCTACTCTAAAATTTAAAAATGTAGAGGTCAACACTCTAATAAATATTCACTAAAATGTGACCGATTAAGGGAGAGACTCGGGGTAAAGCTTCTTTTCTGACGATTGCCCTTTAAGTTCTAGATCTTTTATGAAGCAATGCTTGTAAAATTTATAGGCCTACAGATTGGTTGAAAAAGAGAATTGTCCCCGCCCATTCATTGACTTACTAGTTGATTGACATGCTTCTCAGATGAATAAGCACGTGATACAGTCGGATCCATTTTGTTAAAAAAAACAATATGACGTCTTGATGACGTAGCGTCTACTCAATCTGGGCTGGAATAGTGACTTCAAAAACACCGCCAACACCTGCTCAGTTACGAGGGGCGTTCATTAAAGATTTCCCCTGACCTACTTCCAATAAACCGAGAGAATTGAAACTTGGCACAAATATTAATTTTTCTCTACATGGACTATAGCCAGAATGACACACTTTTCCCATCGTCTAATGCGGTTTTGTAGACCTCCTCTGTAGAACACCGTAGATTGTGTCCGAAACCTTAAATTGACTTGATTGACAGACTGTGGGCGCCCAGGAATCGGACTGTTTCCACAGATTTACGTCCTCACTTAAAATGAGTATGCCCGTGTTTGGCAACGTCATATGATGGGACATCATCCCCAAAAACTTCTTTCATCTCCTCAAATGCCTCCTTGGGAGTGCGACCTTTCAAATACGGTCATCTGATGACTGCTTGTTCCATCACGCTACCTTACCTAACTTGAGCACATGGAAATGAGAAACAAATTAAATTTCAGAGCTGCAAATTTTCATGTGACCTATAGAGGTATATGGGAATGTACGTATAAAATTTCAACTTCGTATCTCAACCGAAAGTAGGTCAGGGGAAATCTTTAATGAACGCCCCTCGTATTTCGGAAACTGTTTCAAAATATGTTAGTTGGATTATTACCGGTGATTTTTTGGTTTGGATAGTAGACTAACAGGTATCATTTTCTTCGTATCATCATGACATTATCGCTTGCCGACCAAAAACAAAATAACCTTCTAAACCTAGATGTATAATTTTCTACTTTACATAATAAAATCTGCATGAATTACCATTTAAATTAATTTGTCGAGCGTCCGTCGATTCAGTCGACGTTTCTGCGATTAAATTTCTTATCATTAATCACCGAATAATCAACGTGAAATAAAATAGTTTTTGTGAAGAGAGGGGAAGTTAATTCGTGAATAAACCATTATTGGAGGCTCAAATTATCGATTAATCACGACTTTAGGCTTGCCGCAATAAACAGTTTTAGAGATTATTCATTTCTGTGACTGTAAAATATTGCGTACCTAAATGATATCAATCTTGAGAAATATCACGGTCACCATTGCATACTAGAACGTATAAGTTCTTATTTCGAAATTGAAAAAAAAAATGATGTAAAAAAGTGCATCATATTGAGTTATAATTTGAAACTGAGTGATAAATGATTTGGAAAACTTGCATCAAAAGATGGTAGAATTTATAGTGTCACGAACGCCTTCCTGAGGGTTGAAAACGCTATTTCTCAAGAGCTCCCGGGTGGCTCTGGCCCCGTGGACCCCTGGCCAGGGCGTTTCCATAGACCCATCGGGGGCCCTGTGGTCCATGGCCCCCCAGCTGTAAAATTCAGTATTTTGAAAGTATCTAACTTTCACCCAGGGTCGATGTTTTAAATGAAATAGTTTGATTTTGAGGGGTTTTAGTTAAGTGAGGAATGCGTTATGAAGTATAGATCTATTTTATTCAATGAATTTCTGTGACATCTTCTGAAATTGGGAAATCTGAATAGAACAAAATGGGTAAATATTTCATTTAAAACATCGTTCTTACCCAGAATTTAGTTTAGTATCAATTCCAGTCAATTTACGGGACATGCAGCCAAAACATCCCACCTACAGATTAAAGGGGGACCTGCTAGGCTGTCGAAAATGCAAATGGCACAAAAATTACAAACCAGATATAAACGTATGAAATTACAAACCTGAAGGGGTCCATTGTTAGCACTCATTGAGCTTTATCAAGTATAAAAATCCAAGTCAATGAATAACGTGCAGATCCGCATTTTATTGTCCTTGGTTTTTGTTTTTAAACGGTTACACATGCCCAACCTTCAAAAGGCAATTACGTCAGAGGTACGTCATCGGTGCTCAGCGAGATTCAACACACCGTACAACCGGCTGCGTCGTCAACGAAGACAGATTCGGCATCTGATGTCAGGTGCATGGTAGGTCAAATTAATTTACTTTTATGAATAAACGAAAGGATCTTTGGTATTCTGTAGTTGATAAATACGTGTATAAATGTTCAGTGCTAACTGCTTCTACAAAATAAACCTTTCCACGCATCCCTCGCAAATAAGGTCACAGCCATCGACGCAGCCGGTTGTACAGTGTGTTAATACTGCTGGGGATGTGTCTCGTTGACCTTGACCTTGTCTCGTTTCGAAGTAAAAATAGAATCTGTAAACACGCTTGTAAAGGATTGATCTATAGCAAAGGAAAGATGGATATTCGCCGTGATTGAGGTTTTTATGCATTGCAAATTGTTTTTCCATGTACAAATATGAGTTCCCGAATGAGTTCAGAAGCATAAAAACGTAGCATGGGCCCCTTTCAGAAATCTGTAGTTACGATGTTTTTACTCCCAATCACTAAACACCCCAAAATTACCTACAAATTGGACCAATCTAACATTTTGAAAATAGATCTAGCTTCCACTGCTTTTCATATGTAGCATTCATTTTAACGATATAATTATCTATGGATTTGCTGTAGCCTATGGTATTATGAATTTGTATATATAGATATGGATGAAAAATAAAGCTGTGTTTCTCTGTAAATATTCTATAACTTATTTTGTCTTTCATTTTATTATTGTTTTTTTTTTCAATTTGTTTCTAAAGAATGTGATCTAATCACGAGTTCGGTCATCGTTTATAAACTTTATCGTCATTTTGACAAGATATATTTTGCGTACTTAAAATGGAGATCTAGGTCTTGTTTACATTGCATAAAACTTCATAGGTAAGTCAGAATTGATACTCTGTCAATCATATTTTTGGGTTTTTGCCCTTTATTGATTTTCATATTTAATTGTTTGTCAAGAGCATTACTAAAAATTATGCGAGGTAGATTCGTGCAACTTCATAGGTGGATGGTGTCATTATGTAGAAGTGTATTGTACAAAAATATAACTCTGCTGATAATGTTCGTGGAGTTATTGCCAATTTTCCCTTTTCATTCTTGATGTAAATTAATACTACAATTGCACTACTTCAATTGTTAAAGGTTTACCCTTGTGGGGGCATACATACATTTCATTCAATACTTCAAAGCATTCTCTGATAGGATCATGAAAAGCAAATCTTGTTTTACAAATAATTCTGTTGTAGCGACTTTCAGGCCCTTCAGGGCTTTGATTTTGTTGTTTGTGGAAGGGTTGGTTTCGAAATTACGCGGTATGCATGAACAGGATGTAACCTAAAAACGCCGTCTCGGCGTACTTGTAACCTAACAACATCTGACGTCAAATCAGACGTTAACCAACATCCGTATGTTAACCCTCCCAAGCAACAACCGTTTAGGGTTGTTCAAATTCAAACGTGTTGCAGACAACAACATTGAGGTTAATAAAAAGGAAAATTTGTGTACATTTTAGCACAAAAATATTTAGGCAAATGGAGAAAATGCTGGTTATCAGCATTTTCTCCCGTTTCCTCAATATTTTCCTAAACCTTATCTACCACAGACGCCAAAACCATGTAAATCTTAGGTTAGAATTAACACAAAACATGCTACAATTTGCATCTACATAAAGGTAGATCTAATGGTCCAATATTCTTTCCCAAACAAGCCATTGCTTTTACGTCGTTTTCATCAAATGCTTGGAAAAAAAATGAAAGAAAAATGAAAATGCTTATAGTATTCCTTCTCCAGTCCCGCAAATATTTCTGCGTGTATGTATACACGAACTCCTTATTTCACATCATTTTTTCGTCCGCAGATGCTGTCAACTTTGAATTGTCTAAAAAAAATCATCGTTTGTCAAATAGTGAGACAGATTTTGTTGTTCGGTAAAGAATTCAGGTAAACGTAAACGTCACGCACTAGGAATTATTACTTTACGTACACGTCTTCTGACGTAAATGCATCTATAAAAACACGTTGTTTAATTGAAATGTCATGCATTTGTACTTTATGTTATTAAAACTGTCGCGATGCTTGTTAACCGGATTCTCTGCACAATTCTCGTAAGTTTGTAATTTGGTTTTAACGCAAACTATAGGGGAAGATAACACTTCCGGACTAATCTTTATTTACTGTTAAAGGTCCCGATAAATGACCCGGCAGAGCATCTCTAGATGCTTTGCAAGGTCATTTACTAATATCTGTATGTCCAGGCCAGGTAATTGGGCGCCGTGATCAAGCATGTTACTAGGAAACGGAGACGACCGTGTACACCGTGGCGGGCCTAATCTAGGATATGGACGTCATCTACCATTCTATTTAAATGAATATTGAAAATGAGACGAATAGTGTACATTATGACACAGAAATTATAATAATCCCTGGATCTGGAATAATCGTCCCCTAAGGCCATTGAGTAAAACATGGTTCATGATCAATCTGCGTATACACGCAGTCTGATCAGGGGCCATGTTGTTCTCCAATGCCTTTTCCAGATCTTGGCATATCTTTTTTATGTTTAGGTGCTTGCCGTCATCAACCATGTTGCTAGTATGTTAGGGGACAACAGAAGCGATCGTAGGCCTATACGTTGTTGTGTACATAATCTACTAGGATACGGGCGTCGTCGACCATTCATGAGAGGAATAGTGTACAATATGGCTCATATTTTTGTTATGTTTAGGCGCTTGCCGTCATCAATCATGTCACTAGTAATATAGGGGGCAAAAGAGGCGATCGTATACGCCGTGTGGGGCCTAATCTAGGTTTAGTCTAACGTCGAACATTTTATTTTTGAAATTTATATGAGATGAAAAGTGTACAACATGTCACAGAAATGTTAATTTTATTATGTCTAGGTACATGCCGTCAATCATCAACCATGTTACTATATAGTATGTTAGGGGACAAAGGAGGCGATCGTATACGCCGTGGGGGCCTAATCTACTAGGATACGCATATTACGGACGTCGTCAACCATTCTATTTAAATGTATATTTAAAATGAGAAGAATAGTGTTCTTTATGACACAGAAGTTTTTTGTTATGTCCAGGTGCTTGCGGTCATCGACCATGTAACTGGTATGATAGGGGACAAAGGAGGCGATCGTAAACGCCGTGGTGTAGGCCTACCTAATCTAGGTTACGGAGGTCGAAGGCCATTTCATCCACGATCTTGTACACGATCCAGTGAATGCCAAAGAGGGAGGCAGGGATGGTTTCCCGCCTGTTGTCGTGGTAACGATGGTGGATTACTGGACCCAGATACGGGTGGACGGGGTGACGAAATATTTCTAGGTAAGACATGTTTGAACAGTCACATATATGTATGTATACAGTATAGTAGGACACGGTTAAGGCAACGGATTGGCCCCCGTTGGCCTAATCTAGTTTACGGAGGATGTCAACCATTTCATCCACGATCTTGTACACGATCTAGTGAATGCCAAAGAGGGAGGCAGGGATGGTTTCCCGCCTGTTGTCGTGGTAACGATGGTGGATTACTGGACCCAGATACCGGTGGACGGGTAGACGAACTGCTCTTAGGTATGAAAGTTTTTTGTAAGAAGGTCTATATTTTATACAGCCATGAATCTTGTACCTATTACCACATATTGACGCCTTCTGACGCCCAATAAGATAAAGACAGTTTAAAACATTGTGTAAAATGACAAGCAATTTCTTCATTATCCACAATGTTTTTTAACCCAAAAAATGCGAAAATTAAGACTTGACACAATACATTTGAGACAGGGCCTTTATAGCACTGTAAGACTACCGTGGATTCAGATCAGTTCGTGCCTTGTAAATAGTATGCCCTATTCTAGCCTCCCTTACTACTCTTGTAGCGGTCTTATCAGGATCCGTGCTGGCTGTGCTGCTAATCATGCAATTGCTATGTGCAGGTCGATGGCTCAGCGCGAAACGGTTGTAACTTGTAACTGCCTATATGTTTATAGGCACATACAACCATTTTGCACTGAGCCATCGAGGTCATGAAGAAGATTTATGAGAACAGCATGGATCTCGATCAGATTACCTGCATACGCAATTTGATCTGGAACAATGTTGGTATTATTCCATGCTAACCCATATAAACAGACATTAGCGCCGCTTGGCGACTTAGAAGAAAACGGCTTCGGAAAATATTGTGGAAATGAATGAATTTCTAGTGACAAGCAATTTCTTCATTTCCCACAATATCTTATATCCTAAAAGAGCTAACAAAGAAACATTCCAATCACTTTAACCCATTACCAAACAACAAATTTTTTAGCTTGTCCAAATTGAAAGGAGTTGCAGACGACATTTTCAATGTCATGAAATTTTGAAATTGTATGACTTTTTTAGTAGAAAACATTGTGGGAAATGAAGAAATTGCTTGTCGCAAGCAATTTCTTCATTTTCCAAATTGTTTTCCCAAACTCTTTAATTATTATGAAGGAGTAAAAAGGCGTCACTTTGCAGTAATGGGTCAATTCTCTTCGTTCCGTTTCAGGTCGCCGTGGCACTTGTTCATTCAGGAGAAGCGGACCGAGAGAGGTCTGCAATGACAGCTGCGGCTGCGTGCCAGGTAAGTTTTATTCCATTCATACATACCTACATTGATAAGCTCACTCGAGAGGTTCCGGGCTCGCATCCCGGCCGCGGCAAATATCCTTTCTGACAAAATATCACCCACCAATCGTTTGGTATCGCTAACCTATATGGTCGAGCAGCAGGAGGCTCGGCGGCAAGAGTGTAGAGGTATTAGTAGTATGAGAAACAACATGAATCCATGGTTAGGTTCTCCAACCGCCGCGATATTACCATAGCAGTTGAGAACGGCCTAAAACCCCAATTAACCAAACCTACATGGATAAGTGAAATTCGAATTTGTATGACTGCAAAATGTCTAAAGCATTGTGCAAGCCGATAAAAAGTCACTTTTCTTCGAAAATACCTCGTTACTGCAACTTATGAAAATGTTCTTTATTGCAGGTTACGAGTGTTACAGAACAATAACCGGTGTTTGTTGTCCCACCAAGACATGTTGGACAATCGAAGACGCTCAGAGAGACAGAGACCGGATTCGGAACTGCAAACCACCGAAATGTTTCTTACCCCCTGTGGCTAACCCGGGAAAGTAATTGTAGAACAGAACAGAACTGAACAGAATTTTCTATTTACAAAATAACTTGAACATGCAGAATTGTTCATCGTCATTACAATGCTTACAAATAGTGGTCATATGTACATTATGGCGCGCGAATAGGGTCTAAAGTCAAGATAGCGCTAGACCTATATTTAAAATAGGGGTAGACCGCTATTTTAAGCTGTCTACCGATAAAAATCTAGCGCTAGGTCTAGTGCTATCTTGACTTTAATAGACCCTATTCGCGCGCCATATGAGCATAACAATGGCAGTATCATAATTATTTTCTTATGCGGAAATCACGTTTTGTATTATAAACAGTTCACAGTGCAATGTTTTAGCTCTCGATAAATCACCTGACAGAGCATCTCTAGCTAATTGCTAGAGATGTACTGACAGGTAATTTATCGTGAGCTATACTTGTATTGTTAAAAAAGCATCGACTTCCTTAAATGCATTCCTAGGTCGATGATATATAACCCATTTACTAAAATGAAAAAAAGTTAAGCCAAACCGTTTAAATTCGACGAAATAAAGTTTTAACAAAGACAGAAAATGTTCATCGTTGGTCTGCTTCATACCCAGAGCTAGAGAATTCGGAACTGTAGACCACCGAAATGTTTTTTACCCCCTGTGGCTAGCCCGGGAAAGTGATGATAAACAATTCACAGTGCAAATGTTTATAGCTCAAGACAAATGACCCGACAGAGCATCTCTAGCTAAAAGCTAGAGATTCTCTGACAGATAATTTATCCTAAGCTATAAGCCTACTTATATTGTTAAAAAAGCATCGACTTCCTTAAATATTCTTAGGTCGATGATATAAAACCTATTCATTATTTAAATGAAAATTGAAAAAAAAAAAGTTGGGCCCATGAAACCGTCTAAAACGAACAAAATAAAGTGAACAAAGACAAAAAATGTTCATCGTTGCGTTGGTCTGCTTCTTACCTAGAGAGAGGGAATTCGGAACTGTAGACCCAGAAATGTTTCTTGTCCCCTGTAGCTAACCCGGGAAAGTGATAAACAGTTGACGGTGAAAATGTGAACTTGTATCAACAAGGGTCGTCAGAGACGGACAATGCTCCCCGAATAAGGCATGCATTGTCACAATAAATGTATGCCATGGAGAGCACTTTGTTGTCAAGGGCATCTGATTTGCTACTCAAATATGAAATTTCATCAAATTCTGACCATTAGACTAGGAGAAATTAGAGAAAACTGTATTTTACCTTAAGTCCCCTTTTCCCATGACGAGGCCTCAAATCCAAAAACAGGTAAAAGTTCATCGGCGTTTTGTCATAGGGAGTTCACATGGTAAGTTTCATTTGATTTGGCCCAAGGGTGATGGAGAAATCGCTTCGGACGGACGGACGGAATGACGGACGGACAGGACGGACGGACAAAGCGGCGACTATATGCTCTCCCTTCGGGAAGCATAAAAACTGTCTCTGTTTAGAAAGTTCTATAAATTCTTGTGTCGATATAAAACTACGATCCATAATTCGTTAAAGATGGAAAGTAAAAACAGTTTATTAAATTAAAGAAATATATCATTGTGTGTCTTTCACCCTTCTATCCCTGTTTTGTTTACCATTCAAAATTTAGCGTTCGACCTGCTTTTTGGACCAATGAAATTGCAGTATATTTTAAAATTTTGCGGCTCTATTTCGCATAAACGGGCTGCCGGCTAGTTTATGTGACGTCTATACATAGCCACGAACCGTCTGCAATGAACCAATAGCGAACACTAAGTCAGATAGAGTCTGTATAGTATTGTGTTTACAGATTGACATGATTGAGCGTTACCTGTATTAGCATGGTAAAACTCAATCATGTCAATCTGCAAACATAATAGATCCTACGCGATATTTAAACATTCAATGCGCTGAGCGCATTTGAATGTTGTTTTTTTTTTCGCATAGAATCTACTATACAGCCTCTATCTAATACGTAGATAACGCTTTTAAGATTAGTAACCCATTACCGGACGGCAATATTTTGGACTGTTCTAGTATGAAAAGTGTTGCAGGCGACAGTTACAAGTTGAAGAAATTTTACAAATATTTTCAATTTTAGGTTAGAAAACATTGTTACATGCAATTCCTTCATTTTCCATTGTAATAGGTTCTTAAGCAAGTTTCTTTGGGTGCATCAAAAAGCGTCACGGTGTTGGAATTGGTTAACAAGAGTGGACAAAACTTCCTCATATATGTTATTAGCCCATTACCAAACGACAAAATTTTGGACTTTCCAATTTGAAAGGTGTAGCAGATGACAATTTCAATTTGATGAAATTTTAGAATTCTTACCATTTTGGATTGGAAAACATTGTGGAAAATGAAGAAATTGCTTGTTTTCCAAAGCCTTTATCTTGTCAGGAGTCAAAAATAGTCATTGTGTGGTAATGGGCTAATTAGACCATTTCCATGCAGTAATGATATCTAGAATATCTACTACCATTTCCAATTAAGACGTGTTCTCAAAACATTGAGAGAAAATGGTGATTACCAGCATTTGATCCTTTATCTCAATGAATTTATTGAAGTCATTCAATTCATCATCACTGCTGTTTAACTCATTGTAGACTTGTCCAAATCCAAAGCAGGTACTGGAGAAAATTTCTGAAATGTGAATGAAACTTGATAATTTTCTGGTTTGAAAACATGAGTGGGAAATGAATGAATTGCCTGTTAGGGTCCTTCAAAAATTCCTTCGTTGTCTACAATGTTTTCTAATGACTTGATCTTGTTGGGCGTCAATTGATGTGTAATTATGTGCGATGGGTTAAACATTTCATTCAAAAATGGCAAAAGAACTTGAACTACCCAGCTTGGAATCGAGAAGAAAAGACCAAAGACTAACCATGATGTTTAAGGTGGTTGAGGGGTTGGTACCGGGGCTTCCGCCGTCACAATTTCTGAAAGCATCCAGACCCTCGCGCAAAATAAAGTTAAAAACATATACTGACTGTGAAACCTCGAATGTGTTAAGCTCTCAGATGAAACAGAACTCAAAAGTCTAAACGATCATCAACTGGAACAAACTAGAGGAAGACATAGTCAACTCCAAAAAAACGTCGAGGCATTCAAAACAGCCCTCGGCCAGTCCAGCCAGTAACACCAGGCTGCACTCCCTCACCGTTGCGTTAAAGCAAGAATTGGATACAGCAACGTATAGATACAGACAGACAGACTTCCAAAAATTATCTGGTTTTGGTCTCGAGGAGAGACTATTATCAGCATTTTCCCCTTTTCCTCAATATCAATATTTTCTTACGTAGTCTATGTGACGACAAAATAATGGAACGAATCGGGTTTACTTTTTTGTTTCCTTATATTGATTAGGTCTGAAAGTTTTTCGTTAATTTGAAAGTGAAACAATTACAGAAAGCGGTCGATCGAGTACAAGACATTGACTCTGGGAATTCGCTATTTTAAAAACCTCATATACGACAGGAAGATCCGGAGATTAAACATTTATCTGACCTTCACCTTGCCAAACAAAGGTAAACAAAAATGAGGACACCAACCAGGCTCGGATTTTTGCAGTTTAGAAAGGTAAATCAGTAGATTTTGAATACTTCTTTAGTCACATGTTGTTGTGAGAAAGTTGAAGTTTCAAACTGGCTCATAGGTTAAGCTTGTCATCGCTGTCAAATCTAAAAAAAACTAGCGTGAGATTTGGAGATAGAAATGTACATGTGCAATTTCCCCATAATGGCCATTCTTGATGCAGATTAGAGGTATTGTAATCAGAGCTACAGATTAGGAGGTACGGACAAAACCCCCCTAGGACAAAACCCCCCTAGGACAAAACCCACCTGGACAAAACCCCCATGGACAAAACCCCCATGCCCTTAACTGAAAAGTGGACAAAACCCCCTTGGTTATAAAAAGAAATCTTTAATACTATTGAAATAAATATGAATATATGAATATTCAGTGTTTATGCTTTACACAAATTAACATTTTGAGTAAAAAGAAAATGAATAAAATTTAATAATAATTTTAGGGGTTAAAAATTACTTTCTTTGTTGTCAATTTAACAAACCTTGTTTTGATTTCATACATACTTTTATTTTTTGTGCTTTATGAAAATATTATTATGTACATGCATATTATCAATGTATTAATTATTTGAAAAATACATTATAAATTGATTATTATGTGGTACAAATTGTTTACATTTTAACCATTTTGGTTGGTTAGAATCAAAATCTGCTCTTGTATGCATTAATCATAAGGAAAACTTTTTGGAAAATGAAGAAATTGTTTGAAACAAGCAAGCTCTCCTTTTCTCTAAATATTACGTAATTATAATCTATAAAAAATGTGTATTTCCCTTCAAATTGAATCAATTTAACTGTTTATTGTCTGACAGTGGGGAACTGTGCCTCAAACAGGGAATAAAGTAAAGGTTAAAGGAAATGGATAAAACGTTTGTTCCAATACAGTTCTTTTCTTCTCTTGAGGACAGATCCTCCATTTATTTCCTACGGTAAGATTTTTTTCATTTTTTCTGTACTGATATTTAAATATATGAGAAGTAAAAAAATGACTAAAAAACTATAGGTCACCAAGCGAATTAAAAAGTTATTGGATTTCAAGGGAGACTACTCTTGTCTAAAATTGCAAAAATGAGATGTCACTAAAATACACACAAAAAAGTGTTCGAAATGACTAGGATTACTTTAATCAGTCTTTATTGTGTTTAATATGTTTTATTCTGTCTAAATGAGTATCAAGTTGGGAAAATTTAGTGATGATTTTGAAATTTTTAGTAAAACATTCTTTCAAAAGTAGCTGAAATTGCTCCTTTTTCGTAACGTTTCTGATAATAAAAAATATTCCAGCGGTAAGATTTTTTTCTTTTTTGGTATAGACATAGTGCTTGGTCATACCTACAAAAACAAAAAAAGAAAAATATACCAAACCAAGCGTTTTTCTTAGTTATAAGTAAAATTTGGTTTACTTTTTGCAGCTCTGTCCGAAATTGTTTCACTACTTTTATCCATTTTCTTCCTTATTACCAGCTTTAGATAATAAAAAGTGTCATCTTTTGTGTCCATCTGAAGCGGACTAGCTCATAAAGACACCACTTTGCTTTTGTCGCCCCGTTTCCTATCGCTAACGCAACATGTTGAACGCGTAACAGAAAGCGAAATGTACCATCCGAGTACTATTACACTTTAATTGACCAAACAGAGAAAATTGAAATAATCGAAAAGGGTCTTGTCATTTATCAACCAAACATTAACTAAATGTAAAAAATACATTTGCTGAAAAGTCCAATTACTGAAACAGCTTTATTTCGTTATTTAAGATATGCGCAGTAAGTTGCGCAGTAACAACTGGAGGATCTGTCCTTAATGTTTCTTTGCTTGCTGGTCTAAATTGCCTAATTTACTTACATCCAACATATGCGATTTAGAAAAAAAAAATCAGACAACTCTGAAATTTGGTCATCTTATCATAGAGGGTTAAATGTTGCTATATTCAAGCTAATTTTATCAAAGTTCACTTTTTTGAATAAAATTTATCAAAAAAACATTTCATAATGTCCCTATGATAATTTAAAAACAAAAGCAAATGGAAAAAATAAATGTATAATTTATATTCATTTTAATAAGGATGGGGGTTTTGTCCTAGGGGGGTTTTATCCTATGGGGGTTATGTCCTATGGGGGTTTTGTCCAGGGGGGTTATGTCCTAGGGGGGTTTTGTCCTAGGGGGGTTTTGTCCTACACTCACAGATTAGTGGGGTGACGGCTTTTTAACCCTTTCCCAAACAAGACCTTGTTTTGACGTCCCTAATAGAATTAACTTGGGAAAACATTGAGACAAAAGAAGAAACTGCTGTTAACCAGCAGTTTCTCCTTTTATCCCAATATTTTCTGTTCCATATTTTACAAGAATCCTATCTTTAATAACATCCATTTTGTCATTTGTTGCAGTTTTTGAAGTGGAACACTCTAAGATTTTGTCGTTTGGGAGTGGGTTAACCCTTTCCCAAGGCCAAACAGTAAAATTTCAAGGTGATCCTGATCAAGAGCTGCTGAAGATGAAGATGGATGCTGATAAGGGTTGGATTTGTGTACATGATAGCACAGAAAATATTGAGGCAAAAGGAGAAAATGCTGGTTATCAGCATTTCATTCCTTTGTCTCAATGTTTCCGAAACTTTCTCTTACAGTGACATCATAAGTTTTGTTTTGGAAAGTTTTAATTCAGACACTAATTGGAGTAAAATTCTTATCACTATAAAATCTGTAAAACTATTTTTCAATTGTTTTCTATTCAAATGTAGATGGCAGTCATACTTGGTGGCGTATTGTCACTGCCAATATAGTTTGATAATCATTAACCTATATGTGCGAGTAGCTGTCCAGAGACTCGTAAGGATATTGTGGTAGTACTGGTATGAATAACGACAGTAATCTATGCCTCTATGTTTTGGGGATTTATATATGGGAATGGGTAAAATATTGACCTAAATATTCATTATGTAGATAATGTCAAAGATAATTATCTCATTATCTTGAACATTGCATCGTTGGTGGGGAGTCAAAACCTCGTAACTACAGCTTGAATAATCTGGAGTTACGAGGTTTGACTTCCCACCACCAACATTATTTAGACCAACAGCCAACAGATATATATAACAACAAATTCAAACTTTTAATACAGGTTATATCGAGATTCCGACCAAATTCAATTCAATCCACCTCACATCGTAAACAGATTAGCTCTGCAACAAATCTGTACAAAGATGAGAAGTTCTCCCGTTTTGACGTTCCGTCGGTCGAGACCCTTCCAGATGATATGAAGAATCGGCTAACAGAGACGGCAGAAAAGTCTGGGTTTGCACCAAATGTGTTCAGTGCTATGTCATACAGACCAGATGAGTTGCGGGCCTTTATAAATTACTACGATGTAGTAATGGGTGATAGAGGTATGAATGGCAATAAATTTTGTGTAAAAATAAACTGGGTTTACTGTTATGTTTTAATAACCCATCGGTGTTGTCATAAAATCTCGCAACTACGGCTTGAATCAAGCCGTAGTCACGAGATATATCATAACAACAACTACGAAATACTATTGTTTGTCCAAATTTACGCCACTGTTTACTTGATAAAATCGTTTCCTATTCATTATAAGAATTTCATAATGCAAGGCAACAGATACACGGTGGATAATCATGTGATGCAACTATTTCAGAAAATCTTCAATAATTTTGTTTACACGGAATCGATTTGAATTTCGGGTTGAAGCAGAAAAGGTGGACAATCGTCACGCATTAGATGAAAGTGTTGGATTTTTGAAAAGTCAACTGATGAAAAAGTTATCGAAGATAAACCAAAATTTTGGTTTATCTTCAATAACTTTTTTATCAGTTGAATTTTGATAAATCCACCACCTCCAGCTAATTCCTGACATTTTTTTTCACATTCTCTGCTCCAAACTGGATTCAAATTGGTAAAGTATTATGAAAAATATTGAAAATTTTCTTAAATTCTGAGTCACATGATATTACACCGTGAGATAAGAGGGGATAAAGGTATTCTTAACTCATTACCAGATGACAATGTAATGGCTGATGATAGATAATCCTTTTTCTATAGGAGGCTGCAGCCATAGGGTAGTTGGTAGTGCTAGGCATTTCATTTGGTAGTGCATAGATCTGACTCTCACTTGAGAGGTCCCATGTTCGATCCCTTAGTTTGATATTGTTAATCTATGTGGGCAAGCAGCTGGAGGCTCGGTTAGGATGTTGTAGTAGTACTGGTATAAAAATTGACCGGAATCCATAGTTAGGTGCTCCAGCCATCAGGATATGACCATAGCAGTTGAAAACAACGTTAAACCTCTATAAATCAATCAAATCTTTTTCAGGGGAAAATTTCAAGAGCTGTTCAAACTGTTAATCAAAATTTTCTTCTTTTGCCTCAATGGTTTCCCTAACTTCTTATGGCAAATCAGGCCTTGTTTGGAGAAGGGTAAAATTGCGTTAAATCTATTTGATATTTCAGAATCAAGCAACCTAACAAAAGCGGACAAAGAGATGATAATAGTGGCAACCTCTGCAGAAAATAACTGTATCTACTGTATAGTAGCACATGGGGCTCTGCATAGGATATTCTCCAAAAGTCCGGAGCTCGCAGATCAGGTGAGGTGTTGTACACTCATTCTACAAAAAAGTGCACAATTACTGAAATTCTATGTCCCCCACTAGTAATAAATTCATTGGAAGGTTTTAGTTTTCGTTTCTTTGCTTAAGATTATACAAAAGACACCTTGTACGTATTTCAAGCATGATATAAGACCAGGAACTATTTTTTCTCCTTAAATTTTACATTTCTTTAGCTTATTTTCCATGAATTTTGGTTGTCCCTGCACTGGTGCAATTCAAAATCAGCTTGATTTTAACGCAGCTTAATCTATATTTGCCTCGATTATCTTTCTATTCCTTCCCAAATATATTTTCCTGTGGTCTGATTACTGTTTCGTGGGAATGCAGGACTAAACTTTTTTGAGATAAAGGTTTTTCTGATGTCCCGATTTCCAGCGTAAGATACATAACGCTACTTTAACTGATAGTAAAACACAACATGATGTGTTCCTAAGGTCAAAACGGTTTTTATTGGTAGGTTAGATATCAACGTAAACAGAAACACACACAAAAAGATCAAGCTTATTAACATTTTCGAATAAAACAACATCAAAGTTCAAAAACAAGAATCCCCCCATTTTTTTCATAAGATACGTTACGGCTTAAACTTACTTTTATTTCGAATCTTTCACCATTTTTCATACACGTGATATACTAAATGATTCCAAACATTCTTTAGAAAAAAAATAATTTGCAGCGTAATTAACCAGGGAACTTTATTCCTGATGAATTTCTTTAAAAACTAATTTATGAATAAGATACGTTATGATAAGATACGTGACGCTCGACTAAGTCATGGCAATAAAAAACTTATGTGATCAAATTAGACTATCCACTTGGACTTCTTTTCGAACATAGTATACTTTGGACAAAGAATAGACATCCATCTTAATGAAATCACCATTTTTATACAATAAATGAAAGAAACCAATACAAAACAACCATATGTATTCCAATGCCCTCCAAAGCAAGACAAGCTATGGAAAACTTCTGATAACATTCTTTGTAGAATCGTTGATCCAGTTGGCACACAAAAACACATGTATCATTTAGTAATAATTCACGAAGTCCTTGAATTATTTGAAACAATAAAACAAATGAAATCATAAGATACGTTACGAACCATTTTGATTGCACTGTTTTCAAAATAAGTGCTGCATTGGCTAGTTTTACTATAGTATTTTATCATGTTCTGTGTATGTTTAAATGGCAATTGTTACAAAGAGATTAGAAAGGGCATTTGGTGCAATTATCCTTTACCATTGACACAATTAAGCATTTTGAATATATTGGTATCTTGTTTGATCTTTATTTCTCGGACTTTCTTCTATAATTCAAGCTTGAAACCAGTGCATTTCTAACCAATGCCTAAGCATACAGATATTCATTTCACTTTTCACCAAAAATATATAAAATGCGATAATGTATGCATGTTCAAAAGATAGATATTTTGTGTTGAAATAAGATACGTTACGGCATGGTTCCTTACCCTGTGACAATGACTAAGGCTAAATGAATTAGAATAAGATATTTTTTGTGTTATAATTCAATTGAGTGGTATCTTATCTTTATATTTTCAGCAGGAGTTCATTGTATTTCATACAAGGTCTATTCAATTCATTCAAAACAAACAAAAAAATAAGAGATACGGTATTTCCTTTAAATACGAACTTTAAGGCCTTAATATTTTTATAACAAGTCAATAAATCATCATTTTCTCGCAATACAATAAATTCTTGATCTGGCGGAAACCTAATATGAATCGTCAGCCAACACCAATAGACAAAACTAATGTGTAAACAGGAAAACCAAACACCATAACGTATCTTATTATGCATAGACGTCACTGTGTTTGGATCCAAAAATTGAAAAAATCCGGCTTTGTTTGGGTACACTAGAATTGAATTCTCTAATTTTAACATATATTTTGCAAGAATAAGTCAAAAACTAAGTCTTTCAGAATGGTCGGTTTTTCAGATTTTTATATTTCTAGTTGTGCACTTTTTTGTAGAATGAGTGTGTAACACTATCATTAATATGGTCATTAAACATTTCCAAAAATAACTGTATCTACTGTATAGTAGCACATGGGGCCCTACATAGGATATTCTCCAAAAGTCCAGTACTAGCAGATCAGGTATGACACCTCTTTGAACAGTGATTTCTGTTTATAGGCAGTTACAACTATTACGCGCAGAGCCATCAATATGGGTTATTTAGAAGTATGAACTTGTTTCTATTTTACACGGTGTATAATCATGTGACTCAGAATTTCTGATAATCTTCAATATCATTTTTAATACTTGACCAATTTGAATTCGGTTTTAAGCAGAGAATGTGGGAAAATGCCAGGAATAAGCTGGACGTGTTGGATTTTTGAAAAATCAACTGATAAAAAAGTTATTGAAGATAAACCAAAATCAGTTGATTTTTCAAAAATCAACCATGTCCATCTAATGCGTGACGTCTGTCCACATTATCTGCTTCAAACCGAAATCAAATCGGTTTAGTAATTACAAAATTATTGAAGATTTTCTGAAAATATTGTATCATGTGATTATCCACTGTGAGGCATGTTGATAAGATAAGATTCATGGACAATATGGCACAGGATTTATTGAGACAAAAGGGGAAATTGCTGTTAGTTAGCTTTCAGGTTGGATGTAAATCATATTGAGTATATGCTGTTCAATTATTCATCTCGCGTTCTTTTCCAAAAACATGATCTTAACCCTTTCCTAAGCAATAATCAGCATTTTCTTCATTTTCCACAATGTTTTCTAAAACTTTGCAACTAAATACACAAAGAATTGAAAATATTTTATATTTCATTTACTTTCAGCTAGCTGCTAATTGGAGATCAGCCGATATAGACGATCGACAACGAGCGATTCTTGATGTTGCAATAGACCTATGCCATTGTAAACTAGTATCAGATACTAAACTAGAGGAACTAAAACGTCAGGGACTGAACATGGATGACTTTTGGGATATAGGGGCGGTTGTGTCGCTGTTTGCTCTGTCAAATCGCATGGCCTATACAATGAACCTTAAACCAAATAAAGAGTTTTATTTAATGGGGAGGATTCCTAAGGAAAAGAAAAAGTGAATAGTTTAAGTGTTTAGATTTCTGACCATACAAATATAGACTGATCAAAACTTAAAGCTCCTGATAAAATTATGGCCCAAATCGAATTACAAACATAAACAATTGTAGAATTATTGAATATATTCAGACAATCGTAACATTCAGGTATGCAGAATGCAGTATTTTATTTTTCATCTATCATTTTGACTTTATACAGTATAAGCCTTTTATAGCAAGCATTTTCAAAATTATTTTCTACCGTTATGTAGATCGTTATGTCTTAGCTAATATTTTTTGAGATATTTTTCGTTTTTTATAAGGGTGATCAGGACTTTATTAACTCTTTCCTAAAACAGCCACATTATCACGGTGTATAATCATGTGACTCAGAATTTCCGATAATCTTCAATATCTTTTTAAATACTTGACCAATTTGAATTCGGTTTGAAGCAGAGAAGGTGGAAAATGCCAGGAATAAGCTTGACATGTTGGATTTTTAGAAAATCAACTGATAAAAAAGTTATTGAAGATAAACCAAAAATTTGGTTTATCTTCAATAACTTTTTTATCAGTTGATTTTTCAAAAATCCAACATGTTCATCTAATGTGTGACATCTTTCCACATTTTCTGCTTCAAACAGAATTCAAATCGGTCTAGTATTTACAATATTATTGAAGAATTTCTGAAAATATTGTATCGCGTGATTATCCACCGTGATTATGATCTGTATCAGTTTGAAAGTTTCTGCTGCCGAGGACATGCATGTTAATAAAGATAGAATTTGCATACGATGTAACAGAAAAATATCGAGGCAAAGGGCGAAAATACTGAGGATCTGCGCTATTTTATTTTGATTCGATTATTTCATAAGCCTATTCTATTAGGGACATCAAAACTAGGCTTAATTTTGGAAAAGGGCTGAAAGCGCTAGTATTGCATCTTGTATTTACCGGTATTACATTACATTTTTATGAATTTCATTATTAGTGTTTCCAAAAGAGTAACATTTTAGAATCTTCAGAATTCAAAGAGGATCGTGAAATTTAGCCAGCAATGGGAATGAAGTGGAAAATATTAAGGAAGTGCGAGAAAATACTGCTTATCAGTATTTTTTTCTTTTCCTTCAATATTTTCAAGCTTAAACACTTAAATCAGATTATCAAAATGCATTTTGTTAGAGAAAATGTTAATTATGGATCGTATAGAATAGATTTATGAAATTATGAATTTAAAAGACGTGAGAAAATCTTTAAAACAAAGTTTTAGTTCTGCCAGTGATCTTTGAACTGTTTGCTCAGAAAAAAAAGACATTTCCTTAACCCATTTCCCGATGGCAAAATAGACTTGTCTAAATTTAGATATGTTGCAGATGATAACTTCATGTGAATAAAATTTTACATCATTGGCCTTAAGAGGTAGAAAACATTTTAGAAAATGGAGAAATTGCTTGCAACAAGCAATTTCTTCATTTTCTACAATGTTTTCCATGGCTATTACATTATTTTGTGTGTGGAATGAGTTAGAAAATCGATTTGAGGCAGGATCTGGAGTTTGAGTTTATTGGGGTTTTATGCTGTTTTCAACTGCCGGGGTCATATTGCGGCGGCTGGAGCACCTACCCATGAATTCCTGTTGTTTCTCAAACCAGTACTACCACAACACCCTTATCGAGCCTCAAGCTGCTCGCCCACTTAGGCAAACGATTTCAAACCCATTGGTGGGTGACAATTTTGTCAGAAAAGGTATTAGACCCGGCAGGATCTGGAAAAAGGGTCACTATGGCACATACGAGTAACAAGAATCTGCATCAGCCTGTCCTTAACCCTTTCCAAAACGTCAACATTTTAGGGTGCTCCAATTCGAAAGCTGCTGCAGACGACAATATTAAGATTGAAACCCATTGGATTTGTGTATAATATAGCAAAGAAAATTTTGAGGCAAAAGGGAAACTTCTGATTATAAGCACTTTCTCCTTTTGTTTCAATGTTTTCCTCAGCATTTTCTATTAGGGACGTCAAAACCAGGTCTTGATTGGGAAAGGGTTAAATACAGTCTTACAAAGATCCACTCTGATCTCTTGCAGTTCGTACACGTTATGAAAAAGCTATAGCACGGTGGATAATCACGTGATACAATATTTTCAGAAAATCCTCAATAATTTGGAAATACTGGATCGATTCGAATTCGGTTTGAAGCAGAGAATGTGGGCAGATGCTATGCATTAGATAGAAGTGTTGGATTTTTGAACTAGAAAGACCTGAAGGTCTTGAGTCGCTCCACAGGCCTGAATTTTTTTTAATATCAAATTCAAGTTTGACTAGATTTTTGAATACTTAAGCTTCTTACAGCAAAAACAAAGTCAAAAGCAGCAATCATGTGGTCAATGCAAAAAGAAAGTAAATGATAAACTAATACTTTAGGGATGTTTGAGCAATAATAAAATTGAAAACTTTGATTTTGCCAAAGTCAAGGACACATAATTCAGTATGTATATTTAAAATCAAATCGAAAATTAAACACATGCAAGATCTTATGGTCACTATCAATCTGTTCCAATTTTGTCTATATCAGTCAATATTTGTGGCTTCAAGAGTGGAAAAAGTGTCGGAAACTAAAATTTTGTCAATTTCAAGGGCACATAACTCAGATTGTAACAGTGTGATCATGTTGAAAATTACAGATAAGCAAGATCTTTGTTGTCAACAAGATTCTTTCCAGGTATCATCTTGGTTGGTTAACATTTGTGGTTGTTAGAGGGAAAACAAAGTCGAAAATGGCAATTTTGTCAATTTCAAGGGCACATAACTCGTAATGTAAGATTCCGATCAAGCTGAAAATTACACACAGGCAGCATATAATGCTTAATATTTATATTCTGTCCAAGTTTTGTCTTGATTGGTCAATATTTGTAGATTTTAGAGTAAAAATAAAGTCAAAACCAGCAAAATAGAGCCGAAAATGGCAATTTTTGGCAATTCCAAGGGCACATAACTCATGCTATAAAATTCAGATCAAGCTGAAAATTTTACCAAGGCAAGATCTTATAGTCAGCATAATTCTGTCAAAGTTTTGTCTTGTTTAGTCAATATTTGTTGTTGCTAGAGGGAAAACAAAGTCAAAATACAGCCAAAAATGGCAATTCTGTCAATTTCAAGGGCACATAACTCATGACGTAAATTTCAGATTAAGCTGAAAATTTTACCAAGGTAAGATCTTGTAGTCACCATCATTCTGTCAAATTTTTGTCCTGATTGTTCAATATTTGTAGATTTTAGAAGAAAATTAAAGTCAAAACCAGCTATTTTTGACATTCAAGGGCAGATAACTCAGGTTTTTCTAGTTCAATTCATATTCTTTGAAGGAATCTGAGAGAGGGTCACCCAAGGATCATTCCTGTGAAGTTTGGTTGAAATCCATCCAGTAGTTTTTGAGAAGAAGATTTTTTAAGAAAAAGTTTACAGACGCACGCACGCACGACAGACACACCGCCATGACAATAGCCCGCTGGCCTGAAAGGCCAGTGGAGCTAAAAATCAACTGATAAAAAGTTATTGAACATCAACCAATATTTTGGTTGATCTTCAATAACTTTTTTATTGGTGGATTTAAAAAAAATCCACTACGCCAATGTTATTCCTGACCTTTTTCTGCCTTCTCAAACTGAATTCAAATTGGTCAAGTATTGACAAAGTTATAGGAAATTATCGGAAATTCCAAGTCACGTGATTATACATGATTATACACGGTGTATAGGTGGACAGCATGGATCTTGATCAGATTGTACATATGCACAAGTTGATCAGGATCCATGTTATAATCAAATGCCATTAACACCCCTTTTCCAGGTTCTGGTTCATTTAATTTGAGTTGATTGATTGGGATTTAACGCCTCTTCCAACTGCTATGGTCATATCGCGGCGGCTGGAGCACCTAACCATGGATTCCTGTTGTTTGTCATACCAGTACTACCACAACACCCTTACTGAGCCTCCAGCTGCTCCTCCATATAGAATAATGATTATCAAACCATTGTTGGGTGACAACTTTGTCAGAAAGGATATTATCGTCGGCCATGGATCAAAACAAGGACCTCATGAGTGAGAGTTTGATTCAATTTGATTTACTGGGGTTTTACCAATCTCCGAGCAGAGTTGTCGTTCGTTACTCTCACATAATGTAAGAATGAACCGTGTGCAAGAGAGTGGGGTTTTACGCCGTTTCAACAGCCATGGTCACGTCGCGTGGGATGGAGCACCTAACCGTGGATTCCTGCCTTTCCTGGTATTTCTCTCACCAGTGCAACCACAATATCCAAACCGAGCCTCCGGCTAATTCCTTGCATAGGTGATTCACACCCATTGGTGAGAGACAATTGACTTTTGACAAATGTCAGAATGGATACTGGCCGGGCCGGGGTTCGAACTTGGGACACCTGGATTGAAAACCCGGCGTTACCGATGTTACCGACTGAGCTAACCGGGCTCGGCCATGAGAGTTTAATGTGCTTCCATCTATGCTATGGTCGCAGTATAATTTGAGTTATATACATCCCACTCAACAGTTTAGGTTATAAAGGAGACAGGCTTTTCAATTGTTCTGGTATTCTCTTATCCCTTTCCAAAACAAGACCTGGTTTTGACGTCCCTAATAGAAAATTAAGCTTGGGAAAACATTGAGGCGAAGTTTTCTCCTTTTGCCTCAATATTTTCTATGCTATAATATACTAAAATCAAATCTTTGCTCACATTCTGTTTGGTCATCTGCAACACTTTTTAAATTGAACCTCATTTAAATATTGCTGTTTGGGAAAGGGTTAAAGTTTTCTTAAATTTGTACCAGTCTTGAATTTGGTCATTTGGTCATTCTCCAATTGAACTTTGCAAGGAGATGACAGGAATTTTTCAACAGACAGATGGATGAACTACGGGGCGGCAACATGTGACAACTCTTAGGAAGTATATCATCGTTGTAAATGCAAAACCTCGTATCTCGTTTTTGGAAAATTTTAAAGGGGACGGAAAAAAGTGTAATAACCTTTTCCAAACTGGAAGAGACTTGAAATTTGGACATATTGTTCACAAGTAATGTGTCATTATAATGATCGGTAAAAATACCCCAATACCTGCTAGAGTTGTCTAAACTGGGCACACAAGATTTGACTTTGAAAATCGCAAAAATCGACATACGAGGTTTTGCATTTACACCGACGATATGAAGAAAATCAACAACAGAAATACAATCCTATTCATTTAAATATTTATTAAGATCAATGTTTCAATAGTCATTTCATTACAGATTTCATGATATAACAAACAATACCTGGTTTTAATGTAACCTATCAAGTAAGTTTTGCAAAGCATGAAGAGAAAAGGAGAAAATACTGATAACCAGCATTCTCTGCTTTTCTTACAATGCATTACATTAATAATATACACATTTCAAATGACCGTTCAGGCATGTAGGAAGCAAATTCATATTGGGAATGGCTAAAGCCCCAGTGTCTGAATATTGGGAGGGCTAAATTGGATTTTCCGTAAATTTTCAGTGTGAAAAAGGAAAATTCTACATTTTTTGCCATGTGTCGGGGGGTTAGCCCCCCTAGGGAATGGGATAATAACAGATCTACAGTAAACAGGGAGTGATTGCTTTTCCAAATGAAATATTTCACTCAATATTTATCAACCCTATATTGTGGTACTTATTAGCATCGCCTCGTGAAGACCATTCAAATGAGTACCCACAACATAGGGTTTGGATTTGAAATGAAAAATTTTAGAATGTCTTCACCCCTTATTATTTGTAGCTCTGGGGACAATATTCAACAATGACGACTTAAAGTTCTACATTCTATCATGAATAATCATCGTCATCATTATCATTTTCTCCATTCCTGGCCGCGGGATCGGATTGTTGTTGTTGTTGTAAAGCGAGCTGCATTTGCTGCCATTGTTGCTGCTCTAACTGAGCCTGTTCTTGCCTGGCCTGAAAATATATCGAAGCAAGACATGTTTGTGAAACACAAATGACCCCAAAATGGAACTAGAACTGTCGCAAAGCGGACAAATACCCCCCAACTAGCGCCTTGTCACTGAAAAAGTGCTGTAGGTCAACTGGTTCTTGACTTAGAGCACGGAAACGGATTTTAAACAAAGTCCGATTGTGACCTTGACCTTTGTGACCCAATAAAACAAAAGGGCACCTCCTTGGGTCATGGGCAACAGCTGTGTAAAGTTTCATGATCCTAGGTCAACCGGTTCTTGACTTAGAGCACAGAAACGGATTTTAAACAAAGCCCAATTGTGACCTGGACCTTCGCCCAATTGTGACCCAAAAACCATAGGACACCTCCTTGGGTCATGGGCAACAACTGTGTAAAGTTTCATGATCCTAGGTCAACCGGTTCTTGACTTAGAGCATGGAAACAGATTTTAAACAAAGTCTAATTGTGACCTTGACCTTTGACCTTGGTAACCCAAAAACAATAGGGCACCTCCTTGGGTCATGGGCAACAACTGTGTAAAGTTTCATGATCCTAGGTCAACCGGTTCTTGACTTAGAGCACGGAAACGGATTTTAAACAAAGTCCGATTGTGACCTTGACCTTTGTGACCCAAAAACAATAGGGCACCTCCTTGGGTCATGGGCAACAACTGTGTAAAGTTTCATGATCCTAGGTCAAACGGTTGTCGAGTTAGAGCACGGAAACGAAAAAGTCTACGGACGGATGGACGGACAGACAGATAGACATGGTGAAACCAATAATATCCCCCTCTACTTCGTAGGTGGGGGGTATAACAATGTTATGTTTTTGGACAAAATCAGACAAGAGCCGTCATAAATGGAATAAGCTCCCCGAATAGGTAGAAAATTATGGGTAAGCTCTCTTTTTTCTCATCATGTTTTTGCTCATAAATCATTAATATTGTGTGGTCTAGAACATCTTATTTATTACTTATACACATGTATTACATATTTTATGTAGACACGAAATTTCATTCAATGACCATTAGATAAAAAGAATTTACAGAAGAATTTATTTCTACATCAAGGCCCCCTTTTCTGTGATGCAGCCTCAAATTGAGATACAGAGAAAAACTTGATACAGGGAAATATTCCAGGGAGTTTATACATAAAGTTTCCTCAAATTTGGTCCAAGGATCGTTGAGATAGGGCTTCAGACAGCCAGCAGGATGGACAGCAAGGTTACTATATCCCCCCCCCCCCATTTAAAACATACAATTATATAGTAATGGCTAGTGCGTGTAGTTGGAAAAAGAGAAAATTGCATTTGAGACCAACATGGATCCAGATTAGCTTGTGTATACATGTACACAATGTGATCAAGATCCATCTTCTTCCTTAAACCCAGGCCCCGGTTTCTCGAAAAAACTTCAGTATTTTCTCATGAGAACATGCTCAACTTCAAAGGAATACTCTCCAACGTTGAAGGGTATTCGATTGAAGTTCACATGGATTTCGTGCGATTTGAGCACAGTGCTCAGATTTGAGAATGAGAACGTACTTAAGTTTTTTCGAGAAACCGGGGCCAGATCTTTGTGAAAGGGTCAAAGTATTACCTGAGCAAATAATTCCTGCTGTTGTCGTAAAAGTTCCTCTTCTGGTATTCCCAGGTTTTCTAATTTTGAGCTGCCTCGTCTCTTTTTTGCCGCCACAGCTTTTGCTTCTTGTAGTACCGTCGTGGCGTCTTCTTTATATGCTCCAAAACCTAAACTGTCTAATGCTGCAAAATATATTTAACCATTACCAAACATCAATATTATGTTGTAAGGATTCAAAAAGCGTCATTGTTTCTCTTTTTCCTGCGACAGCTTATGCTTCTTGTAGCATGACTGGCGTTTTCTTTATATGCTCCAAAACCTAGACTGTCTAATGCTGCAAATATATTAACCCATTACCAGACGGCAAAACTTTAGGCATGTCTGCATTCAAAGAAGTTGCAGACAACAATATCAAGCGCATGGAATTTGATGTTTTTTTTTGTGTTTTGTATAGAAAACAATGTGGGAAATGAAGAAATTGCTTGTCACAAGCAATTTCTACATTTTCCACAATGATTTCCAAAGCCAATATCTTATTGGATTCAAAATGAGTCAATGTGTCTCTTTTTTGCAGAGAAAGCTTTAGCTTCTTGTAGCACTTTTGTGGCATCCTCTTTATATGCTCCAAACCCTCAACTGTCTAATGCTGCAAATATATTAATCCATTACCAGATGGCAACTTTAGGCTTGTCTAATTTCAAAGAAGTTGCAGACAACAATATCAAGCACATGGAATTTGACATTTTTGGTGTTTTAGTCTTTCTGGGTTGAAAACATTGTGGGAAATGAAGAAATTGCTTGTCACAAGCAATTTTCTTTATTTTCCACAATGATTTCCAAAGTCATTGTCTTATTGGATTCAAAATGAGTCAATGTGTCTCTTTTTCGCTGCAACAGCTTTAGCTTCCTGTAGCACTGTTGTTGTCTTAAAAAAAGGTTTTCACTTATAACTGTTTTAACTAAATCTACCTTTCTTATAACAAATAATTCAATTCAAGTCTTAGAAAGTGATTTAATCAGATAGCATACTCCATAGTCTATTATCAGAATGATCAATTAGGATGAATTTGATATTTCATTTTTCTGAGTGAAATGTGAGATTATTTAAGAATTTGTAGTGTTATGAGATTTCAAATACCATGCAAAATTCATTTAAGTCTTACTTGCAAGTATGTGCTCAGGTGATATATCCATTATTTAAAATCTATACCCTAATTTGTGGGTACTCATTTGAATCATCTCAATGAGACAATTCTTATGAGTACCCACCTTATAGGGTTTGATGAACAATACATGAAATATAAAAAATTTAAAAGCCATTATATTATCCCCTCTTATCTGTAGCTCTGCTCCAAGTCTTACCTGCGAGTATGTGTTCGGGTGATATTGTCTTTTTCAACTGCTTATTACAAATATCGTTAGCCTCCGTTGATACCAAGTGAATAAACTCCGTACAACAGTTCAAGATCAGTTCCCGTGCATCGTTGGCCACTCGTACATTTGGTATAATCTCTTTGATCATCTTATTTAGCGACGCTCGTGGTATACTTAGCTCATCATCATCCCGATTTTCTGCCATATCCCTCGCTAAAATACCACTCTTTTTTTCAAGTTTTTATATCTAGTCCTGTTTAATCTTTTGCACAAATGGCGCTTGAAGAGTATGTCTAATTTTCTGTGATAGTCCAAAGTATAATTTGAATCTGTTGTCTTAGTAATCTTTGAAAGTTGTTGGAAATAAAACTGTTAAGTATTTTGATCTGGACAAACTTGAAATCTGCTGAGCCCTTGAAACAACTCTCCTGTGAACTTCTCACTTCTCTTGGTATACCTGGGAAAACAAAAAAAAGAAATAAAACATAAAACATATTTTCAAATCATTCTTCTTAACCCTCTCGTTTGCAAGCGCGCTTTCAAGCGCGGTTCAGGAACACTTATACTGATTAGGGGGGCATGGGCTTTAAATAACAATTTTTACACTATTAAAGTTATTATGACACCGGATAAATGCTGAAATATTGCGCAATCGTGTTATGTTCTTGTAAAATGTGAAAAAAAAACACAGTTTTTGGGTTTGTATGAGCTGTAATGATGGTAAGGAGGGTTCAATATTCTGCAGAAGAGGTCCGGCGAATCACCATGTCAATGCCGGACGATGATGATAGCGATTACTCTGATTTTTTTGGGGGTAAAAAGGTGATTTGAACATTCGAAATGTTTCAGAGACTTCGAATAGTGACTCCGATAGTAATTCTGATAACCCTAAACCGAATCCAGTCCCAAATCATAGGGGTGGGGGTGGTCGGGGGTCGGGGCAGGAGGGCCTGACAGGGGTCATGGGCTAGAGGTCAAAATTTTGATGAGATGCAAATTTTCCATCAGTTCCTCATCTTAATGTTAAAGGAAATTGAATAACCTTTCCAATGATATATAGGTTTATGGGTATTCTGCTAGTCAAATCTATTATGCATGTGTATACACGAAGTACTTGGAAATAGGGAAAAGGTCATTTCTGGGAAATAATTCTGCAAACGAAAGGGTTAATATTGAACAATTTGAAAGGCACTATTATTCTTGTATTTATCAATCCACTGAAACAACACTGATATTCCACACAAACACATTCATGAACAAGTAAAATGGACATGATGCAGACTTTTTTTAAAATTATGAATGTATGAATGTACAGACAAGATTTCAAATAAACAATACAGAGCCACAGATAAGAGGCTGCCACAAATCCAGGATTTCAGTGAAGGGGGTTCAAATTTACAGAAAGGTTGTTTGTTTCCCTAATTTTTCAAATTTTGACTGGATTTCTGCAAAAAAGTGAAATAATCCGTCTACAAAGGGGGGGGGGGGGGGGGTGCACCTAACGGAAAAGAATTGGGAAAACATTGAGGCAAAAGAAGAAATTACTGATAACCAGCAGTTTCTCCTTTTGCTGCAATATTTTCTTAGTTATGTCATGCACTAATCATGTGGAAAAGGATTAAATCAAACTACCAGGGTTGTTCGGAAAGTTTTGAGACGAACATCATATCATTAACATTTTTGCGAATTTCCTAATAATTTTAAGTCCACATAAAGTTTGAAACATATCGAGTAAAACGCAAGTAGTTTTTCAAAATTTGGATCATTGGGTTGCTGCTAGTAGTAACCATAGCAACACAACTATCATGTGGGCAGCGCACGGATTGCAAATAAGTAATAATTGTTTAATATTTTGGTATAAATACACCATTTTCCTAAGAAACTGTGATATAACGTGTGTAACATAATTTATGATTCATGACCTTATTTGCCCATTAAATTCAAATATTTGACATTGTTAAAAAGTTTCATTTTATCGACGACAGAAGTGCATTCTATGGCGACGCCGTCCAAGGCAGAACAGCTTATTTTCAAAAACGTTTTGCATACATGCCAGAAAATCACCAATTCAAACAAAATGCTTTTGGAAGATATCAGTTAAGGACAGAACGGCATGTTTGCACTTTTCTACCACTAACACAATGAGTTTTGGGAGGTCAGGCAAGTACCTCATCTGAAGGTAAAGAGAGATGCTGCCGCATTCCATCATTGATGAAAAATCAAATTTACGCGACATTCTATCGACGAATATGGCCGCATCACTGTTAGACTTACAACAACTCTGTGTCCTTGTATGGAAAATTGTATCACCGTTTCATGTTACTTGTATTGTTGGTGTTCAGTAGATTGGCAGGGAGGCGTGAAAAATACATACAGCGTGAAGTATGATGCTTTAAGAAATAACTACTTTTTCCGTCAGTCAAATGACGTGACATTCCTGTACGATGGCATGCGCCGCCTATATCAGTGGCTATTTTTGATATCCATGTTTAATGTGAAGGCAGTGTACGATTTACATGAAATTTCATATTCGTATAGATAAAATATTACAAAAAACGTATATCAAAAAATTGTGTGAATGTGCTTTGTTTTAAACTGTTGATCAAGGTTGTCTCAAAACTTTCCGAACAACCCACGTATGTTGTGGGTACTCATTAAAATCACGAATCTGATCATGTCGATTCAAATGATTACCTACAACATAATCCGAGTCTTCTCTGATGTAAACACGCTCTTTGATATTTTGATTTTTCACTATTTACATCAGAGCTAGTTGCTCTTTGAAAACAGCGGAAAGTTTGGCACACGTTGTGAAGCTTTGTTTTGGGGTATTATATCCAATCACTCAGTAAAACACTGTAGGGTATAGATCGATTAATAATTTTTTGTCATACCTGACCAAAAATTTATTTCAAATCAGCCTGCTGGAAGAGTATAACCTTCCGAAATTCCACAACCCCTATTTCCAGTCGATTTCGTCGCCATTGTTATTGTAGATCACGTGACCAGATCTCGTTAAAAAATAGTAAGGAAATTTCTGGCATGTGACTATCACGTGACACGCCTTTGATTACGAATTTCTTTCAGGTCACGTGACCGCCTTTGTTTAGAAATTATGGAGTGTTCTTGTTGCGGAGATCAATTTATGTCAATCTGTTCAGCTTGCAACATGAATGCCATGGTATTGCTTCTCCTGTGAAATTCCGTTTATTTCCTTCTCCATGCTCGTTAGGTATGAAATTGACCCAAAAAAATTAGCAAACATTATTGGTGCAATACTAGCTTGGAATGTTTGCCTGACGTTTCTGATATATTTCATTTATTGTGTTTTATCAGTGTTTTTTTAAACTCGTTATTGTTATATTATTTCAGAAGGGCCGTCAATTTGAAAAAATAATCTTATTTTTATTTTCTTTTTAAATCCTTATATTTAGATCGTTGCGTCATAATCTGGGAAAACCCGCATTCCATGTGCAAGAATTCGCGTTGATCATGTGGTTTTAAATGGAAGGTCACAGTAAACAAAGGCTGCTCAGGTGAGGGTTGTTGCAAAACATTGCCTATAAACCTTATAGAAATACTTTTTGGTCGTAAATTTTTCAACAGGTATGACAATAAACGGTTCATTGATCGATATCATTAGGGGTTTTAGCGATAGCATTTAAGATCAGACGGTGAACGATGCACCCCATCTTGTGGAGAACTCCTTGATTTTTTCGAAGTGCAACTAGCTCTGACGTAAATAGCGAAAAATCAAAATATCAAAGAGCGTATTTACATCAGAGAAGACTCGGATTACCTACAACATAACAAAGGGGGACCCAAACCACAGGTATTAGGCACGTAATCTAGTCAGTATAACACTGTCAATGACAAAAAAAGACAAAATAATAATAAAAAAAAAATTTTGACTTGTGTTCATTTAACACAAGTTACATTTTTTTTAAATTATTTTTTTGTCTTTTTTTGTCATTGACAGTGTTATACTGACTAGATTACGTGCCTAATACCTGTGGAAAACATCAGAAAAAGAGAAACTACAGGCACAGGTAAAAGTATCTACTGAAAACACAATGGAAAAAGGACATTAGATAGATTAATTGTCAATTAATCTATCTAATGTCCTTTTTCCATCATGTTTTCAGTAGATAGTTTTCAGTTGACAGCTTGAAAAAAAAATCCGAAATTTTATTTCACAAACTCGCTCTAAGACTTTTCTTTGGAATATTCATCATGGAAACAATCAAACTATGCAAGCAGATGACACAGTCAAAAATGCTCTAGAAATTTCAGCTTGGTAAGCCCAAAAAACCCAACCCCAATACACCACCTTACCCCACCCACCATATTTTGCTGTTACTGACAACTCATCACCACCAACTGAACAACAACAACAACATAGATGTCAGAAACGAAACTCAGGAAATTCATCAATAAACCTCAACCTTCACCTACTGGAAAAAGAACTAGACAACCGGTAATTCTTACAGACAGCAAAGGCAAGTGGCTTGAAAAATTGACTTCAACTAAAAATGAAACTGAACTAACCTGGTTAGCCAAAAGTGGAGCAAAAGTCGAGAACTCAACCTCTTGGCTAAGATCCAACATAGCAAGAAAGATCATTCACCATGGAGACCTCTGGGTTTATGTCTGGCTAGGGACGTGCAACCTAACATCCAAAAATAACAAATTTATAAGTCTGAAAACCGATACTGATGAAGAAATAAAACACATCACTAGGAAATACCACGAAATAACCAAAATCATCAGCAAATACCCTGGAACAAAAGTAACATCTTTGGAAACACCTGTTTACTCTATTACAAAATGGAACACCAACAAAGGACATAAAGACCCAGACGCCTTCAAAGACCAAGATACAAAACTACAAGAGCAAATACAAACTCTGAATGGCGAAATAAGAAAGATTAACCAAAAACTGGGCCATCACTCTCCAGAATTCTCATCCGACCTTAGCATCACATCAAAATACAAAAGCAAGAAAGACCAAGAACACAAAACAAGGAAATACTATAATTTCAACCTGTATAAGGACGGAGTGCACCCAAACAACACATTAGCAAAAGTTTGGCTGAAAAAGATAACAACACAAACTAACAGAGACTGTTGGGACTAAATAGGGACAGCGAAAACTAGTGTAAGCATATTCAGTCAGTACGGGTTTATCCGCGCTATACTGAATACTGGTCAGTACGGGTTTTTCCGCGCTACACCAACCATGTTTGCTCTAGCATTAGCTGTTCTATTCCTATCAGTCAAGATCCTCACATTTGAAAACACAGAGACATGTACTTTCCAACTTCAAATACTTGCACTAAACCCGAAACTGCACTCATCGGGCCGCAGACCAATCACCTTACCTATTACAAATAAGAAAAAACCAAATATATTACTATTATCACTTCTACTATCTGGAGACATAGAAACAAACCCTGGACCAAAATGCAAACAACAGAGCATCTTCCCTTGCGGCCTCTGCGAACATCCAGTGACATGGGACTGCAAAGGAGTATGCTGTGATGGATGTAACTTATGGCATCACCAATCCTGCATTGAGCTATGCACACAAGACTTCGAACTACTTGAGAGATCAAACGTACAATGGCTGTGTTGCAAATGTGATAGCATCAATATCACAACTTTCACCTTCAGAAGTTACGAATTGAGTACATCAAACATCTATCAACCTTTAACATCAATAAACGATACTATGGAATCGATCAAATCAGATGCATTCAGCCCACTCAAAACAAGCAGCCCTATGTCCTCTTCAAATAGCAGCAGAAACAGAACCAAAAGTAGTACAAGCAGCAGATCTAGATCCAAATCAGACAACACATACAAACCCCTAAACCCGAAAAAACAAAATCTAAGAATCATGACAGTAAATTGTAGAAGCATCAAAGACAAACATCAAGAACTAACCGCCTCAATAAACTACCTGAAACCTGACATCATCTGTGGCACAGAATCATGGCTCAAAGGAGTCAAACCTGGAAAAAACCCAACAAGTGACGCCATAAAATCATGCGAAGTATTCCCACCAAATTATACACCATACAGAAATGACACTTGGAGGAGGAGTCTTCATACTAGTAGAGAACAGGATCATCTCAGAAGAACAACCCAATTTAGTAACTGATTGTGAAATAGAATGGATAAAAATCAAAACAAAAAACAGCAAAGATATGTTCATCTCCTCATTCTATATGCCTAAAAGAAACAAAAAAGACCTACAAGAACTCGAGAAATCTCTAGACAAGCTAAATGGCCAGAAAAACGTTATAATAGCAGGAGACTTCAACTGCCCGGATATAGACTGGGACCAACTCAGGACAACCTCAAATGTAGACAACGAAATCAAACAGCAGCTTATCAACATAACAAGCAATGCAGGACTCACTCAAATTCACGGGGAACCAACAAGAGGGGAAAACATGCTTGACCTAGTATTTACATCAAATCCATCGCTAATCAAATCCTCTGTCAGCGTACCTGGTATATCAGATCATAGCATTGTTATCACTGACATGGAGATAAAACCACATTACCAAACGACCAAACCAAGAAAATGCTTCATCTATTCCAAAGCAAAATGGAACCTACTACAACAAGCCATAATCACCATCACAGAAAAGGTCAAAACAATGATTCAAAATCAAAACTCAATCCACAACACCTGGGACTACTTTAAAAAATCACTACATGAAAGCATGGACAAATACATACCATCTAAAGAAATAAAATCCAAACACTCGGTACCATGGATCAAGCACAGAGAAAGGAAAATGATAAGAAAAAAGAGCAGACTTTATCGACAGGCCAAGAAAACAAAAAATTGGAACAACTACAGACATTTTCAGAAAGAATGTAAAAGACACTTCAGGAGAGCAGAGTGGGAATACATAAACAACAACATAACTGAAGGATTCAAGGAAAACAATTCTAAACCTTTCTGGAAGTACATAAAATCTAAAAGACAGGACTCATTTGGCATTGCTCCACTAAAATCAGGTAACAAAATGACAACAGACAGCAAAGAAAAGGCTGAAATACTAAACAAACAATTTCAGTCAGTATTCACTCAAGAAACAGATGATAACCTACCACCTTTAAGCAGAAAATCTAAGAGCAGAACCGACATCAGCGAAATCAGAATAAACGAAAAAGGAGTGGAAAAACTACTTAAAAAAATAAACCCCAACAAAGCATCCGGACCAGACAATATACCAAACAGGATCCTAAAAGAATGTGCTGAGGAACTGGCGCCATGCTTCACAGACTTGTTCCAACTTTCACTGGACTCCGGGGAACTGCCGGAAGACTGGAGAAATGCTAACATCTCATGTATCTTCAAAAAAGGGGACAAACATCTCGCAGAAAACTATCGTCCAGTATCTCTTACCTCTGTTCCATGCAAATTATTAGAACATATCATTTGTCGGCACATGCTCAAACACCTAGAATCCAACAAAATCCTAACAACGCTAAACCATGGATTCCGCTCTGGTTACTCCTGTGAGACTCAACTGATTACAACAATGAACGACTTCCTCCTACAATACGAAAACTCAAAACAAGTAGATATTGCCATCCTAGACTTCTCCAAAGCTTTTGACACAGTCCCCCACAAAAAACTATTACACAAACTGAAACACTACGGCATAAATGGAAACATTCTAAAATGGTTGACAGCCTTCCTTACAACAAGAACCATGAGAACTGCAGTTGAAGGAGAACCCTCGACATCAGTGCCTGTAGACTCTGGAGTTCCTCAAGGAACAGTACTTGGTCCTCTACTGTTTCTTTGTCACATAAATGACCTACCAGAATCTGTAACATCCAAAGTTAGACTGTTTGCTGACGACTGCCTCCTATATCGCACAATAAATTCCTTCAAAGACCAACTTGAGCTACAAAAAGACCTCGAAAATTTGGAAATCTAGGCTAAAAACTGGGGTATGAGATTCAATGCAAAAAAATGTTACATAATGAGCATTAGGAAACAAATATCAAAATTCTACTCGCTTGACAATCACATACTGGAAGAGGTAAATGACAACCCGTACCTAGGCCTTCAAATATCATCGGACTTGAAATGGACAACTCACATCAACAAAGTGGTAAAAAAAGCAAACTCCACACTTGGCTTCTTGAGGAGGAACCTAAGGCACTGTAATGAAGACTGCAGAAAAACAGCCTATGTCTCCATGGTAAGATCCCTGATGGACTACGGATCAGTCATATGGGACCCGTATCTACAAAAAGATATCGACAGACTAGAAAGAGTCTAACGAAAAGCTGCCAGATTTATAAAACAGGATTACAGAACTCAACAAGATGGATTCATTAAAAACACACTGGAAAAACTGGAACTACAACCGCTCGCCACAAGAAGAAAAAGCCTCAGACTGGTGATGCTGTACAAGGTGGTTGAGGGGTTGGTGCCAGGGCTGCCAGCAGAAGAATTTCTTAAACGATCCAGACCCAGGAGAACTGTAAGAGCCAGAGAATTTGAGGACTGTGTATCAGTAAACATTGTAAGAAACCAAATAAAAAACAACTCCAAGTGCTTTGAAACAACATATGCAAAGACTGTACAATACAAACAATCCTTCTTCGTAAAGACAACAACAGAGTGGAACAAATTACCAGAAGAAGCGGTTTGCGCTAAAACAGTGGGGGCATTCAAATCAGCCCTGGACACTTTGATTCATAAAATCTAATCGCGCACTCCCCCCGTCGCGTTAAAACCAGAAGTGGGTACTGCGACGTATAAATACAGATACTTTTACCTGTGACTACAGGGTAATCAACATTTTCTTCTTTTCTTGCAATAATTTCGTTAACTTTCATGAGAAAGAACGTAAAAAGAAGGGGCTAACGTTTAATAAATAAAAAAAGTATCTTTTCACCTGTCTACCAACATAAACACGCAGTTCTTTCAATGAAAATGTGGAACAAATGTGGTTTTGTTTTCCTGAGTGCAAATGGCGGTGTTTGATAAAAGGGAAGTAACTGAGACCAACACTGATAAGTATAGAAAATGAGGCATAACTTTCGACGAAACAGATTTTTGTTTTTGTTTTTGTTGAAACCTGTTTGTTATTAAGGACTTCAAATGTTCAAAATAGAATTGTGAAGTTCAAAAAGGTAGTTTTGATAAGTATTGTTAGATGAGTCTAAATTAATGATAGCCTATCTATGTCTTTAAAGGAGTTGCAGAGACGTAACGTCAAATACTCCTACCACTTTCAAAAAATTGATGTAGCTGCGTCTTAAAACTGTTAACAGAAAATTACCGTTCTATTTTGGTGTCATTGTTATATATATCAAACGAAAGGTAATGGAAAACGGCACACGTTTTTGTGATTAATTTTTGTTTTTGTGTAAACGGCACACTGAATACAGCGACATGAAAGAAATGAAACGTTTAAAATGTCGATGTCCCGCGTAACAAATTGTTCAACTCCTAGCTGGTTTTCACATTCGTTCTCTGTAAATCGCGGGAAAAATAGCCTGATTCGTCTTTTTAACTTATGTCACGTCATTACCGGTGGTTGTGATATAATTTTTTACAGATGTCAGGAAAAATGAATTAGAAAAATGAAAAAAAGAAAAACACAAAAAATGTCCCATGATCAAGAAAAAATGTATATGAAATTTTTGGCGATTCAAAATTTCCTGCACATACAAAATTTTATAACAAAAAACAATTTTAGAAATACGTTTTTATCGAAGTTTTATATTGTAAAATTGTTTCCGTATTTTGATTGTAATGTTCCGAAAAATGTAATCAAAATTGTCACTAAAAATGTCCCCGTGGAGCAAAATGACGTCATTTTCAACACAATTGATAATTTGCGACGCTCTTAAATTTGTTCTATAAAATTAAGTGGATATTCACATTGTGATTAAAAATACGTATTTCCTGTAGATTAATTTGATATATAACACGCGATGATAACTCCAAAAATCAAAACACTATATCTTCTCAAAATTGTCACCAAAAATGTCCCCGTAGACAAATTACGCCGGGTAACGTCTTAACGTCACTCTAAATCGATCGTTTTCTTTTTATTCGGCAAGATTTTAAAATGGGTAAAACGAACTGTCTTGGTGAGAGAATTAGTGTTTGGGCAAAATTGGGAAACACAGACAAGAAAGAAAAATTCTATTGAATTTAACCGACCGGAATCACAAAAACACCAAATGTAAATCAATACATGTAAAAGAAATAGTATGAAGCGGTAAGAAACGGAAACAACGGACGAAAGTTAGTATAATATTAACTTATTTATTTTTGTTACAGATTTCATTTTACATTGCGCAGCTGTAGCTTTTATCATCAAAATTTACACGCATGTCGTTTTTTTTTTAAATAATAAATCAGTAATATTTTCTTGTGTACCTGTTATATGTGTGTACTATGATTTACGATATATGCGAAATATGAATACATTTTTTAGTAAAGGTCAGTGTCAGATCAAATTAAATCCGTAATACAAAGATATAAAAGGACGAAAGCTAGAAGCTTATTTAATTCCTCTCGATTACGCTTCCTGGGAAACACACAAGCAGTACTCGCACCGAATGTATCGGCCAATGATAAGGACAACCTTGGCTACCGGGGATTAGACTCGGAACCGCTTGATCGTGAATCCGACGCGCTACCTCTCGGCTCCGCACACCGGACAAAAGTTTAACACAAATTTTTTTCAAAGAAAGAGAAAACAAGATTGTCTTTTAAAAAATAACAAGAGGCTAGAAATGAAAATTGTGACATTTTATAACTTACTGTACTTAAAATAATTTAATTTTTATTTTCGCACCTGACATTTTCTAAAAAGATTTAACCAATAATAATTATTGACTAGTTATGACATCCAACAAGAAAATTAACATCGGAACATCCGTAAAACGTCTGTATATATAGTTTTTATTTACA
>OY804605.1:12373455-12595196 GCA_963680895.1 Fragum sueziense | reverse complement strand
CTGAACATTTATACCCGTATAAATTAGTCAACAATAGAATACCAAAGATCCTTTCGTTTATTTATAAAAGTAAATTAAATTTGACCTACTATGCAACTGATATCAGATAGCGAATCTGTCTTCGCTGACTTTCGACGCAGCCGGATGTACGGCGTGTTGAATCTCGCTGAGCACAGATGACGTACCTCCTGACGTAATTGCTTTTTGAAGGTTAGGCATATGCAACCGTTATAAAACAAAAACAAGGACAATACAATACGGACCCGCACGTTATTCATTGACTTGGATTTTAATACTTCATAAAACTCGACGAGTAGTAACAATGGACATAAATGATCTTACCCCTTCAGGTTGGTAATTTCTTACGTTATTGATGGTTTGTAATTATTGTGCCATTTGCATTTTCGACAGCTTAGCAGGCCCCCCCTTTAATGTTCGCAAGAACGATAACGTCAAAATCTGGTATTGATAAGGATAAAAAGAATCATATTAACCCTTTTCCAAAACAGCAAAATTTCAGGATGCTTCAAATCCCATTACATAGAATCTGCGGACGACGTAGTTGATGTTAATAAAGGAAATATGTGTGTAGCCGGGTAGTCTCTGGCTTACCGGGCGCAAATTCTATCCCTATCTAATTTTATAAGGTTTGGGTTAGGGTTTGAGAACAGAAAATATCGAAAACAAACGGAGAAATGGATGGTTATCTGCAATTTTTTTCCTTTGCCTCAATGTATTTTCAAATCCTATCTAACAGAATATGTGTTGTTTTAGAAAGGCTTAATGTAGCCCACCCGTAATGGCCAGATTCACGCAAGTTCAGAATTTTTCGTGCGACGTCATTAACAATATAGGGTTAATTTTGAGGTCGTTAACATTCGCAGAGGCCCAAGAAATACGTTAACGCCCGAGTTCGAAGCACGAGGGTCGTTTCGTATTTTGAGGGCCTCTGTGAATGTTAACGACCATAAAATTCGTGAATTGACGCTATTAATGGTTAGATGGAAGTATTAGGTTTCCCATAGCCGACCATTATAACGTTTTGGCTTATAGCTCAGCCCATGAGTTTGCAACAATGTTATGGCTTACCTCAAATGCAAGAACAATCCTTCATACATTCAAAATAAGCAATTTTGAATATGGCATGATTCCTTTTATCACTGACTTTTTGGCCCCTTTTTGACATGACCCTTCTCCAACAGCCATTTTGGAATGGCCTTTTCACAATATGCACTTACATCTAAAAATAGCTCTTGTACTGCCAAAATGTACTAAATTCTTAATAAAAATTACTGCAATTGTTTGACAAAATATCAAATTTTATAAATACAAAAAAATAAATTCTAAATTATTACATTATTGACCAATCAGAGCTCACCTTGATCCTTGTTTATAGTGCGGACGTTCAGTGGACAAAATCTGACAGATGCCGGGAAAATGTAATACTTCCGCCTAACCTAAATAAAAAATGTTGTTGCTTCAGAATTCAAAATTTTGACAATTCCTAAGTACAAATACATATTCTGGACTAAGTCCCAAACTATTGGCCTAATCTTTTCCATACATTGTGAAACAATGAGCATTTCCCTTTACCTTGTCATAATAAAGTTAAGACAAAATTGTACTATTTTTAGAAGAGTGTTCTCCATCCAAACATATATTTTCAATGTTCAAAAGAAAGACTCTAAAATCATATTTAACATACCTTTTTTATCTGACATTGTGGAGCTATTACTAATGGTCAAAATCAGTCACTGCTTCAAGTGAAATTTATTTCAATTTATATTTTTTCCTATTTTTTTTAAGAGGTCACCCTTTATCCTTAAAAAGAAATATTTAATTTCTCATTAATTTTTAACCTCAAAGGCACAATTTTTCACATGTTCTATTTTTATTTTATCATATGGCTAGTACAATATTGTCTTTGCATCTATGTTGAATTTCATTGCATTTGGTTAAAAAATATTGGAGAAATAAGCATTTCCCTTAACACCAGTGATGCAAAATAGAAGAGTCTATTTAGTAATGGAACAGTCTTCCTTTGCTCATAAATCTAATAATTAATGGACAAATTGTCAAATCTTTACATAAATCTGTTTGTTATATCACATCTTACCCAGAAACTCCAAATTAAAGTGAAAGATGTGTAAAAAAGCTTCACTTGAATAATTAAAATTACATAATAGTTGAAATTGATGAGTCATTAGATTTTTTTACTTTCAAAATAGCCAAATTTCTGTAGAATCTTGTTTTTATCCTTCTTATCATATCAAAACATGTTGTTTAAAGCAATTTTGACAACTTCTGGTATTGTTTTATCAGTTTTACATGCTTTATGCAGTTTAAAATTGAAAAATAGACCATGAAGGACACAGGAAAAGGGGCCTGTCATCATTGGGGCCTTATAAATGCAATATTTTCAAGCATACACCAAAATAACAGAAAAAAGGGTTTCAACAGTCTATTTTGTATTTGTCTTAAGCAAACAGGCCAAAATCAGACCCTATAACCCACTATTTTACTGTTTTTTGTAATCCTATACATAGAACAATGCATGAGCCAACTGAATTACATACTTTACTTTCAGCTATACTGATTTTTAACACTTACATAGCAGAATCAATGGATCAAGCAAACAAATCTTCCTTACCAAAAAGCAGAACAACCCGGTTGATGATTGAAGTCAAAGCTCAGAGTGCGAATCAATGGTCTGGACCCCTTAATATGAGAAGTTTCTCATGTGGCGGGCTGATCTATGTCTTGTGAAAATCTTTCGGGGTGATGACTACAACCTAAGGAGCCTATGCAGAGAATTTCTAAAACAAAGAGAAAATCTTGTAAAAAACCATCCCAAAACCCACAGAATAACTAGAAAAATGATAAAAATGACCATTTCAAGACTTGTATGTACATCAAAGAGCCAAAAACAGTACATGAACAGTATGTGTTTGTCAATAAGGAAAAAACAAGCCCCCCCCCCCCCCCCCCCCCCTGTCCTACAAAAAAAACAATTTTCACTGAAAATATGACCTTGAAACTTGACCGTGACCTTCAAGGGTGACCTTGACATTGGAACTTAGTGAAACTCAATGATATAATGTACATATTCAACAAATATAGAGCCTTATAACTTTCAATTGTTTGCAGTATAAGCAAAAAAGAAGAAAAATCATGTCAAATTTTCAATGAAATTGACCTTCAGATCTGACCTTGACCTTGATGAATGACCTTGACCTTGGTAATAAAAGATGTGTAATATAATTAAGTACATCCACACCAAATTTGAAGTTTGTAACTGAAATATTGTGTGATTTATTTAGGGAAATGTTGGATTTCCATGTTAAATTGGCCTCAGACAGACAGAAAGGTGAACAGACAGGTGAATTCTGATGCAATATTAGCTAAATATTTTGATATGGGTAAAAAACATGTAAATAGCTTACACAGAATGCATTGGCTGCAAAATAATCAGAACCGGAAGATATTTGCTGCTGAGATGTCAAATTGTTTGGAACAACAACAACTTTGGGACAGTTCATTTTAGGTTAGATGGAAGTATTAGGTTTCCCATAGCCGACCATTATAACGTTTTGGCTTATAGCTCAGCCCATGAGTTTGCAACAATGTTATGGCTTACCTGAAATGCAAGAACAATCCTTCATACATTCAAAACAAGCAATTTGAATATGGCATGATTCATTTTATCACTGACTTTTTGGCCCCTTTTTGACATGACCCTTCTCCAACAGCCATTTGGAATGGCCTTTTCACAATATGCACCTACATCTAAAAATAGCTCTTGGACTGCCAAAATGTACTAAATTCTTAATAAAAATTACTGCAATTGTTTGACAAAATATCAAATTTTATAAATACAAAAAAAAAATAATTCTAAATTATTACATTATTGACCAATCAGAGCTCACCTTGATCCTTGTTTATAGTGCGGACGTTCAGTGGACAAAATCTGACAGATGCCGGGAAAATGTAATACTTCCGCCTAACCTAAATGCATAAAAACATAAAATTCCAATTGTAACTTACCCCAAACCTATTGATACGCGAGAAAAAATGAATCGAGGTGAAAGCAAAAATGTCCGCCATTGTTGTTTTGTTTTGATAAATCTTCCGAAATGTTTTTGTTATGCATGACGTCAGCAAAACGACGTTACGTGTTATTTGGCACCAAGGGCAGACATCTCTTATTATTCAATTTAAGATGTTGAGAATTTTACGGGAAAAGGGAGTTTTTTTTTAATTTTCAAATCGAGGATAATTGAGTGTAAAGCCGGTCCGATATCGCACGTGAATCTACCAATTAATGCATGGTTTCTCAGGATATCCGCACAGTTTCTTCTCGTTATTCAATGCTGATAACGGCCTGAAAACACACATTTTTTATGCATTAATAGTTGTTAGTATCCGATCTATTTGGGCGACACCGTAAACATTCGGTGGTAGAACATTCCACCGCCAAATATTTACGACGTCACACGACTAATTCCGAAGTCGCGTTTATCACATTAGGGAAGAACTTCCTTTATGATTTTGTAAAGAAATGCTTTATACAGTATTTTAACAATGTAAAGTGATATACATTTTTAATTTTCTTTGCGTAAAAACGTCTTTGTTTAAAATTTATTTTATTTTTTGTAATTTTACGTTTATCTTAATACATGTAGAAACTAATTATGTCGTTTAGAAGTAACCCTTTCCTAAATCAAGACCCACTTTTGGCGATATTAATGTAGTTTGCTTTAAGGTAGAATACCCGAATTGTGGCCATTTTGAGATTCATAAAACATCGGATTTCTTTTTGAACGTCGTCGTTACGTATCCGAACTTATTAGGGCGCGGTCGTTAACATTCGTCGATGGATAGTTCCACCGACGAATGTTTTCGACGTCGTCCGAATAATGCCGACGTTGCCTGAATCTCATTAGGGGTAGAATACGTTAACCGCATTCATTTTACATCAATTGAGAAACAAGTACTTTCAATTTAGAGTAATCCCCTCGCTTCTGCTTACTGGAAAATGCATCAATGTAAAGGTATATTTCAAGTCCGTAATTAGAAAGGCTTGGGAATCAGCGAGACAAGAGAAGAACGTGTTGATAGCAAACATTATTATATACTAGGACAAAAAAGATACGCAACCCATATTTTTAGCTCACCTGAGCACGAAGTGCTCAATGTGAGCTATTGTGGTCACTCAATGTCCGTCGTCCGTCCGTCTGTCTGTCCATCTGTCTGCCCGTCTGTCAACAATTTGGTGTTTACACTCTAGCATCCACAAAAGTTAAGCAATCTTCATCAAACTTGGTCAAAGCAAGTATGGGCATAGGTTCTCGGATGAGTTGGATTATGGGCCTGATCGGACCAGAATGTGCTGAGTTATCTGCCCTTGAATGTCAAAAAATGCTGTTTTTAACTTTGTTTACACTCTAGCATCTACAATTATTGATCGATCAAGACAAAACTTGGATAGAATGTTGGAGACCATAAGATTTCGGATGAGTTTGATTTTCAATCTGATCTGATTAGAAAGACGAGAGTTATGTCCCCTTGAATTTGACAAAATTGCCATTTTCGACCTTGTTTACACTCTAGAATCTACAATTATTGATCAATCAAGACAAAACTTAGACACATTGTTGGAGATTATAAGATTTCGGATGAGTTCGATTTTCAGTCTGATCTGTATAGAACATCGAGAGTTATATGCCCTTGAAATTGACAAAATTGCCGTTTTTGACTGTTTTCGACCCTGTTTACTCTCTAGAATCTATAATTATTGATCAATCAAGACAAAACTTGGACACATTGTTGGGGACGATAAAATTTCGGATGAGTTTGATTTTGAGTCCAATCTGTTTAGAAAGTCGAGAGTTATGTGCCCTTGAATTTGACAAAGTTGTCGTTTCGACTGTTTTCAACCTTACTTACACTCTAGAATCTACAATAATTGACCAATCAAGACAAAATTTAGACACAATGTTGGAGCCCATTAGATCTCAAGTGAGTTTGATTTTTGGTCTGATTGAATTAGAAAGTATAGAGTTATGTGCCCTTGTTTTGACACAATTGCTATTTTTTACTGTTTTCGACCATGTTTACACTCTAGAATCTACAATTATTGATCAACCGAGACAAGACTTTTGACACTATGCTGCTGATTATAAGACCTTGCATGAGCTGAATTTTACTGCAATAAAATGAGAATGTGGTCAGTCATGCATGTGCCCGTGAATCTGACAAAATTGCTGTTTCGACTCTAACAACCACAAATAATGAACAATCAAGAAGAAATGGATCATGATGTTAATAACGATAAGATCTTGGATAAATGAATTTTAGAATAATCAGAATAGAATTTGCTCAGTTATCTGCCTTTGAAATTTTACTCTAAAAACCTCAAATAGTGACTAATCAAGACAAAACTTGACACAATGTTAATGACCATAAGTTTGTTTTCAGTCTTAAAGTCTTAAATATCAATTGAATTGAACAAAACAGTGGCTCATATCATTTTGGTTCAGGTGAGCGATATAGGACCATCATGGTCCTCTTGTTTATAATATTTTCGACAAAATATGTTTTAATGGCTATTGTGTACATTTTAACATAACTGCATCCATACGCATAAATACAGTGTCATTTTCTTTAGATGTCGTAAATTGATCACGAGATACATAGTAAATGGTTAAAAACTGATTATTCCCTGTCGTGTTTTCTAAATGACTACTAGTACTATCAAAACAAATTTTCATCAAACACAAGCTTGAACATAGACAAAGAAGAGGCGAAAGAGTTCACACAATTCGCACTACCCTAACGCATAGTACGGCTACGCCAAAACCAGCACCAAGCTGCATTACGGATGTTGTTAGGTAAAAAAAGTCAAAATTTTGTCTTAAGACATTGATGGGGCAACAAATCGACACATTTTCGACTGTATACGTTGTTGACTCTAAATGGGACCACAACCGATCGAGAACGAAGCGGACATGCAAGAGATATGACGCCAATGCAGGACCGTATCACAACGTTAACCCCACCTACGGGATAGGTTTAAGGCTGCAACGGAGACCTCTAATAAATCGCATGGGCTTCACAACATTCGAATATCGGACCAAACTGATCGAAACAGATTGTTTTTTTTCCGACCTACATTCAATTTTTTTGTCAAATTATGTTGACGCCCGGTGTAAACTTGGCGTTTTCTTATTAATTGAATTTACTACAAATCAGATTTTGTGTACTTTACAAGGTGAAATGTAATTGCTTTATATGTACTACATATTCTTTAAATCTGATTTGATGTCTTTGAGTAAAAAGGAATTGAAATGGGAGTTGCGTTTCTTTTTTGTTTTAGTATGTGATCTTGTGCCAAACTCTCCGTTTTGTATAGTTTACTATAAAGGTTCGGGTTTGACCATGCTGTTGTTTTTCCCCCATTCCAAAAATCAAATCCTGTGTGCCCACGAATTTTAATGATAAAAATTTGACGCTGTTAAGAAGAAACGTGTTGTTCACATTTTCGTTTTTTATACGCCGCCGGAGGCGGACGTATATTGGCGTCATCTTCTCCGTCTGTCCGTCCGTCCATCCGTCCCTCCGTCCATCCGTCCATCCGTCCGTCCGTACGTCCGTCCACTTTTCTTGTCAACGCAACTCCTCCTAAGTTTGTGGCTGGATCTTCTTGAAACTTGGTCAATGTTATCACCTCAATTGGTAGATGTGCATGAAGGAAGGAATTTATGGTTCGTCGATTATTGCCTGAGTTATGCCCCTTAAAAACTAAGTCTCTGGGGCTTATTGAAATTGCAGCATTGTCAACGCAACTCCTCCTTACTTTCTGGCTGGATCTTAATGAAATTTGGTCAATGTTATCACCTCAATTGGTAGATGTGCATGAAGGAAGGATTTTATGGTTCGTCGATTTTTGCCTGAGTTATGCCCCTTAAAAACTTAGTCTCTGGGGCTTATTGAAATTGCAGCCTTGTCAACGCAACTCCTCCTAAGTTTCTGGCTGGATCTTAATGAACCCTGGTCAATGTTATCACCTCAATTGGTAGATGTGCATGAAGGAAGGATTTTATGGTTCGTCGATTTTTGCCTGAGTTATGCCCCTTAAAAACTTAGTCTCTGGGGCTTATTGAAATTGCAGCCTTGTCAACGCAACTCCTCCTAAGTTTCTGGCTGGATCTTAATGAAATTTGGTCAATGTTATCACCTCAATTGGTAGATGTGCATGAAGGAAGGATTTTATGGTTCGTCGATTTTTGCCCGAGTTATGCCCCTTAAAAACTTAGTCTCTGGTGCTTATTGAAATTGCAGGCTTGTCAACACAACTCCTCCTAAGTTTCTGGCTGGATCTTTATGAAACTTGGTCAATGTTATAACCTCAATTGGTAGATGTGCATGAAGGAAGGATTTTATGGTTCATTGATTTTTGCCTGAATTATGCCCCCTTCAATCTTAGTCTCTGGGGCCTAATGATATTTCAGCCTCGTGAACGCAATTCATTCCAGGTTTTTCACTGGATATTTATAAAAACCTTTTTGTGAACTCAATTTTTTGCAGGTTTTTCAGTGAGGCTGGCCAATGGGAGAGGCGATAAGAAACCTTTGCCTTAGTACCATAAAATTGATGGATAAAATGAAGGATCTGATTGGTTAATGGATAAATACGCGTCAACGCGTATATTTACACGAGCAGTTGAAAATTTACGCGTCGACGCATAAATTATCAACTGCTCGCGTAAATTTTATGCGTCGACGCGTAAATATACGCGTCGACGCGTACATTTTATGCGTGCACGCTCTAAATAGACTTTTGACCCATTTGGTACGCCATACATGCGTGCGTAAATAATATCCGTGTACGAATAATAATACGCGTACGCGCGTAAATCAAAAGCGTATACGCATAAAATACGTGTGCATGGGAAACATGCCGACACAGAGACTGGCTAATAAAGTCACGGCTAACAAATGATTCATTTTAAACCTAGCAATCGTGTCACGTTGGTAAATATTCTGAATACAAACCTCGGATGTAGGTCGTGGATTTTTAGATTTCGTACGACAACGTAACCGTAAATCTGGCCAGAATTGTTTATCACAACTCGATATCAGAAAAATGTTTTGACTTCTTTTTATGCTCCCCGAAGGGAGAGTTTTATGCTCCCCGAAGGGAGAGCACATAGTCGCCGCTTTGTCTGTCCGTCCGTCCGTCCGTCCTGTCCGTCCGTCATTCCGTCCGTCCGTCCGTCCGTCCGTCCGTCCGTCCGAAGCGATTTCTCCATAACCATTGGGCCAAATCAAATGAAACTTACAATGTAAACTCCCTATGACAAAATGCCGATGTACTTTTCCCGGTTTTTGGATTCGAGGCCTCGTCACGCGAAAAGGGGACTTAAGGTAAAAAACAGTTTTTCTCTTATTTCTCCTAGTCTAATGGTCAGAATTTGATGAAATTTCATATTTGAGTAGCAAATCAGATGCCCTGGACAATAAAGTGCTCTCCATGGCATACATTTATTGTGACAATGCCTTATTCGGGGAGCATTGTCCGTCTCTGACGGCCCTTGTTCATAACAGGGATGTTATGTGTAACTTTTTTGTGAGCTACTTATGTTTTCTTAACTGCAACTACTTCCGGTCAAGGTAGTCTGCCATAATGAGATTGACGCGACGTGGAATTTGTAAAAAATATCTCAGTGATCTGATGTAAGTCCTACGGTAGAAATGCCGAGCGCCGGATAGTTTAGTCGGTGACAGCGGAGTCTTTCAATCCATTGGCAGTGCGTTCGAACCCCGGCTCGGCCAGTATCCTCACTGATAAATCTTTCGCCAATGGATTTCATGCAGTTACATCTCTCGTAATCGTTTCCTTAATCCATTACCAGACGGCGAAATTTTATGCTGGTTAAAAGTCAAAAACGTTGCAGACGACAATTTCAAGTGAATGGAGTTTTTGTCTTTTGACATAGAAAACATTGTCGCAATAGAAAAATAACTGAAAAGGCAATTTCCTCATTTTCCCCAAGATTTCTAAAGCGTTTAATTTGTGGAAAGTCTAAAAGAGTTAATATCTTGAAATGGGTTAAGTTGCAAAGGACCTGGATGGATAAGGCGGGAAATCTCCCTAATAGGCTTAGCGTGATTGGTCAATGTTAAAAACTTATTTATAGTTCTATAGGTGCAGATAACTCTTGATTTTTGTGCCCACCTTAATGGTTTCATTAACCGTTATTCATAGACGTAAAATGAAATTTCTTTTTGTGTTATTAGTCCCCTACCGGTGTTCACACCGGAGGGGACTATAGGTTTGCCCTCCGTCTGTCCGTCCGTCCGTCCGTCCGTCTGTCCGTCCGTCTGTCCGCTCAAATCTGGATCCCGCGATAACTTAATAACTAATCAAGCGTTTTTGATGAAAGTTGGTATATGACTAGATGGCAATGTGTAGATTATGCACATCATTTTATTTTTGTTTTTCGACTTAAATTGAGGTTGCTATGGTTACAGAAATAGTGAAAATATGGCCAAAAATGGGATCCTGCGATAAGATAATAACTAAGCAAGCTAGTTTGATGAGACTTGGTATATGACTCTATGGCAATGTGTAGATTATGCACATCATTTTATTTTTGTTTTTAGACTAAAATTGTTGTTGCTATGGTTACGGAAATAGTGAAAATATGGCAAAAAATATTGGATCCTGCGATAAGTTAATAAGTAAGCAAGCTAATTTGATGAGACTTGGTATATGACTAGATGGCAATGTGTAGATTATGCACATCATTTTATCTTTGTTCTTTGACGAAAAGTGCGGTTGCTATGGTAACGGAAATAGTGAAAATATGGCAAAAATGGATCCTGCAATAACTTATTCATCTTAATCTATTATTGATTACCATATTGAGTCAATGTGAAGCCGGTAGGGGACTTTATGTGTTGCATACAACACCAGATACTTGTTTCCAATTTATTTTCTACAGAATAAATGGTGTTGACATCATATGGCAGCTTTGGTTTTGTCCGCATTGCGCATGCGCATCATTGAAACAACTTTAAAAGCGCACTTTCCCACCAAAAACCGAGGAATACCTACCTTTCCTGGGCTAGCGAACATCGTTCCCCCCTTGACCCAGATTCCCATTGACATGTCGTCGTTATAAATGCAAAACCTCGTATCTCGTTTTCGGAAAAATTTAAAGGGGATGGAATAAAGTGTAATAAATTTTCCCAAACTGAAATGTTTTACTTGAAATTTGGAAATATTGTTCATAAATAATGTATAATTGATATTGATCGGTAAAAATATCTGAAAACCTGCAAGAATTGTCTAAATTGGACAAACAAGTTTGTACTTTGAAAATCGCTAGAACCGACATACGAGGTTTTGCATTTACACCGACGATATGCTGTGTAACTTGACCATAGGCTTCCTTGGTAAAAAGTATTTCCTTGCTCACGGGGGGGGGGGGGGGGGGGGGCATACTTTTATACTAAAAAAAGTGCTCATATATCAATTGCCATATTTTTGGCGGGAAGATTTCGCCTTTAACCTTGTTTCAATGATGCGCATTAAGGACAAAATGAAAACTTTTTTTATGATTTCAACACTAATTGTTCTTGAATTTACAGAAAGACTCTTGCTAACAAAATCATAGAAAACTTAATTCTGGTTAAATGAATACCGGGGGGGGGGGGGTAAGAAAGTGTAATTTTGGGGCTAGGTACAGACACCAAGGGTTATCAATACATGACGATTTGTTTTGATTGTACAAAATCAGTTTTCATATGATTTACGTATACATCTACGAGTAACAATATAGCTCGATATGATTATCAATTTGCATGTTTTGAAAATTGACTTTTCCATTAGAGCCTTTAGTAGGGAGATTTCACTTTATCCATAGAGGTCCTTCAAGTGGAACTTTCGCTAAAGGCATTAAAATGGGCGAATTGTTAGCAAGATATAAAGAGAAAAAGGTGAAAAACGATTTTTTATTTGAAATAACAAGTTGTAATACATTTTTGTGAAAATGCTTTTAAGCTCAATGACCATCTATCGGCATACCAACCTAAAATGGGAGTGACGGATATCACATGCCCAATTTAAAGAGTACGTACATATCAAAGGACTTGATCTGTTTTGAAGCGGTGAAAAAGCATACGTAACCCCAATCCTTAAGGAAGGTAATCTGACACGTGCATGTCCAACCTTCGCCGACTTGAAAATACAGCCAAACGCCACCTAGCTGTTATCCCGCTGGCTGCTGATATTAAATAACCAACCAAACTTCGTGTTAACGGTTTAAACCGTTATGTTCATTCTTCTTCTTCTTTAAAAATGGCAAACATGCTTTTCAGACATTATGCGTGGGGTGTTAGAAACGTGTAGATGACAAGCTTTTCGAGCTACTATACTACTCAAAACTTATAAGTACTCCGACTATATCATAAAGCATATCTCTGGACAGGCTTAACATATCTTAACCAAATTTGAAACAACTTCACTTTAATCATATTACCATCATGTATTGAATTTTCATCAACTTCAGAACAACATAAATTGAACAAGAAGCAGCTAACGGAGACCACTGTTGGTAACAAAATTCACAAAGTTATTTATCTTGTGTGTTCCCTTTTCGCTCACACAATAGTTTGACATCAGGAACGCATAGACATTTTGTAATTCCTGACATATGCTGTAGGGATATCATTTTAATAATTTAGAAGTCGGCGTAAGGTTCTCTACGTTCGCTAAGCATGTGCCAGATCATCATCATACTGGACAGTAAATCGTTAGTCTGTAAAACACTTTTTTCGCAATCAGCAAATTTTATGCATCCTTGCCAACTGAACATGAACATGTAAATTGTGAGGTCATGGTCTTTGCGTTTTATACATAGAAATGATGAAGTGTACCATTATCGGGTAGTTTGGATACTGAATGATCTGTCTAGAAGGCATAATGTAAGAAGGCATAATGTATCCCTTTTCTGTGACAGCCAGGGGATGCTTTAGCTCACGTAGGCGAGACAGGACAATGATACGGTTCTAATACCGGTTTGTTGTCCTGTCACGTGGTTGTCTTGGTAGGTTGGTAGCACTTCCGGTTTGTCAGTATTCGGCCACAAGTTGGTTGATAGCAGTTGCATGTACTTTTATGATACGGGTTGCATTTCTTTTGAAAATGTTGATGATTGACAGTAATGAACGTCATTTTGTATTAAAGTTGTATAGAACGACTTGAAATGTGGAATTGAAAATATTACCTACGCTTTAATTGCATCACATTGGGTTGTTGTTGTAGAGATTTCCGAAACATTTTATGTTTTTATGTCGGGCACGTCAACCCATAAAAGAACAAACTGTAAATTAAGCACGTGGGATTCGTGTATGAAACGCACGAGGTATATTTCAATTTTCTTTAGTTGGCCGGAAGTTGCTATTTTGCTCAACAATTTTGCAAAATGAAAATGATATCAGTCAAGTTATGAAGCCAGGAAATAATAAACACTATCGACTTTTGATATTACTTTGCCAGGGAAAATTTTGCGCCTAATAGAAAACGGAGTACTTATAAGTTTGGTTAAGTGTACAATTCCGCCAAAGAAGAACAAAAACCCTTACATCTACGCGTTGGTATATCATTTTGTAAAAGAGAGAAAAGCTGCTAAACTGTCTGCGAGACTGCAGTGAATTACATTTCAGATCATTGAGGATATTTGTCACTGTGCCTTGTATCTTGCTGTAATTGTTTGTTGCAAAGCGAGCTGCTTGTCTTTGTATGTTTTCAATTTCATTAGCTGAGCTGTGTCTGCAGCCGTCTTCATTGGCCTATAGATAACACGATCATCTGCAAACAGGCGACATTTGACTTTACAGTGTCCGGTAAGTCATTAATGTAAAGCAAAAATAGAAGAGGCCACAATACCGTACCTTTTGGAACACCTGAAAGAACTGATTTCCTTTTTTGATGATACATTTGTCATAATTTCCTCAGCTTTATCATGGCGTATAATCACATGCCTCACAATTTCAGAAAATCTTCAGTAATTTTGTTAATATGAGACCAATTTGAATTCGGTTTGAAGCAGAGAATGCGGACAGACGTCATGCATTAGATGGTCGTGGTTGATATGTTAAAGCCCATGTGAAAACAAGATGTGTTTGTGAAACACAAATGCCCCCGAAATGGCCATTTCTTTAAAATGTTAAGTTTGCGTAGAGTAAAGGGTTGATAAGGGTTAACAGATAACATTGAGGAAGGTCAAATTGCACGAAACAGATAGATATCTTTGAAAGGAAGTCGCATACCAAATTTGAGCTTTGTATGTTGAATTTTTGGAGAAAAGGCCAATGATAAGTTTTCATGTTAAGTTTTCGGACAGACAGACGGACAGACGGACGGACAGACGGACGGACATGAGTAAAAAAATATGCCCCCGATCTCTCGATACGGGGGCATAGAAATGTTATTGACGATCAATCAAAATGTTTGTTGATCGTTATAACTTTTTTATCACATGACTTTTAAAAGAACCACAACGTCCAGATAATTCCTGGCATTTTTCCACCTTCTCTGCTTCAAACCGGCAGAGCCTCTAACCGGGGTCGACAGAGCTGAACATTACTGATTTCATTAACAATACGCGAGAATTACGATTTCGAATTTGTAGAAAATATCTAGGTGATGTAAGTCCTACGGTAGAAATGTCGAGCTCGGATAGTTTAGTCGGTGACAGCGGAGTCTTTCAATCCATTGGCAGTGAGATCGAACCCCGGTTTGGCCAGTATCCTCACTGATAAAAGTCATAAATCTTTCACCAATGGATGTGAATCATCTAGGTGAGAAAAAAGCTGGACGATCAGATCTGTGGCTGTACTGGAGAGAAAAATATCAATACAGTTAGATGCTCTAGTCGCCGAGATATTACCATAACAGTTGAAAGAGGCATATTGTACACAAATCACATCTGTATAAACAATTATTTGGCATCAACGACAACTTTCAAATTGAAAACCCTAAAATTTTGTCGTTCGGGAAAGGGTAAATTGGACCAGTCTCTGCCACTTTGCAAAAAATTAACCCTTATCTTACGAATTTTGAAGTCCATGCGGAGAATGCTTAGGAAACGTGTTCAGACAAAAGAAATTGCTAATAACTAACATTTTCTCCATTTGTCGCAATATTTTCTTTTCTATATTGTATACATGTACAATAGTACCGGCCGAAAATGACAGTGACGTAGCCTAATGTTTACTACTTGACAACCAATCAACTCTGTTCGTATTTGTAACGGTGCAAATCAGACGAATTGATTGGTTTTACAGCAGTAAACATCAGCCTACGTCACTGTCATTTTCGGCTGGGACTATTGTACATACAGGTCCTATCTTTATCAACAGCTGTTATGTAGGCATAACCTATAGTCGCTGTAGAAAATCCATGTGCATTTTGCTTTTTAAACAGTCTGCCATCAACTATTCTAAAATTAATTGATTGTGCTTACATTTTCATCTAAAGGATTTTGTTTTTTAACCAACAGTACCATTTTTTGCAAAAGAACCCACAAAATAACGTCGGTTGACGTTCTGATTATGCGCGGGAACTTCAACGTTGCGGTAACGCAGAAACGACATGACGTAAAAAAGGGCTAGTTTTATGACGTTACAAATAGAAAAGTTGACTGGTTCAATAAACGGGGATATTTTTTGCTACGGAGCTTCAGATAACAAATGCAATTTTACACTAAACCAATTCACAATCTCAACATCTTGAATAAAGGCCTGCAAAAAGACTAAAGAAATCGATTGCCGAAAGGAGCTTAAAAACGAGGCTTGACACAGAAATCCAAAGTCATAAAGTAACAAAATCGTTCAATTCGATCGTAAGCCGTGGTCAATTCGGTTTAACAAAATTATCGAAGATTATCTAAAATTCCGAGTCATGTGATTGTCCTCCGTGTTTATGTCTTCAAAATATTCACAAAATAGTATTTTTTAGATAATTCAAGGTTTAAAAAACTGAAAAGAATGAATATAGTTGCAAACTATTCTTTACAGCTTCAAACTATTCTGCGTGTAGAAACCATTGTTAAAACTCTTACTCGGACAATAAGAGATGACCAAATGAAAGGGCCCCATCAGTCATTGCATGAGTTGAAAATTTATCAGAAACAACAAGTTTTTTCCCCGGAAAAGCATTCTTAATAGCACTTTGTAGAGGCTTGTAAACAGAAAACCCTCCAATCAGTACAACTGCCGTCACTACATGAGTGCCTTCGATTGCATTGTGCAGTGCATCAATAACATTATCAAAAACCTTTTCAAATAGAACAATGAGCTTTGTTCTTCTAAACAATAACTTATCACGGCGACGGCGTACGTCTTCATTTTTTTCCGGTATATTTATGCCTCTCTCGTACGCCGCATCATACAGATGTCCTAGAGACGTCCAGGGAATAATAAATTCATCATCTGAATCTTCTAGAAGCATGATCCTTTTCTTAGCGCTTGCAACGAATTCTAAGTATTCACATTTGTATGTTGACATAACCTCCTGGAGTACTTCTACGCCTGAAAATAAAGGATATGAAAAAACAGAAAACGATATACTCAAAACAATGACAATATTATAGGTTATTGCATTTATATGGGAATATATTGTGTCGGACTCGTTCTTTTGGCAAAGTAGGCCGAGCTTACACCAAAAGAACGAGTCCGACACAATATATTCCCATATAAATGCAATAACCTTTTTATTATATACTTTGATATAAGGTTTTCCATAGAAACAAGTAAGCTAGGAAGAACGTAATTGGGTAATTTCAAAAATAATGCATCCAAAACGTGACTTAGGGGGTCCAAAATGAAGTTGTTGATATTGAAATATTATTCGTCAAAAGCACATCCCAATATGTCAAATTTTTATAAACCAGACACGAAAATATAAATACTTAACATTTTTTTTCAAATTTCAACGGTTTTATTTGAAAGATTGGAGAATTTTTAAACAAATATGTTTGCCTTATATCGCTCCTTTAATTCTATTAAATGTATAAATTTCATCTCTTATGTCACTTAGAATTGTTACATGAATGTTAAGGTAAAATTTGATGTATAACATGGCTACCTAATGTGAATATACCAACTTTATGGCAATTTGTAGTGATGTTTTAGTAAAAAAAATGATCAATTACCTAGGAAAGTTTACATAAAATGTTCCATATATGATATACAAAGCCAATACTTAATCTGTTACATTAGGAGGGTACTTGCAGCCAGCATACAAAAAACTATTTGGGTACAATAACTTGAAATGTGATGAGGACACATCAAAAATCAAATTTCAGCAAAACCGTTACACTTGGGACAAACTAATGACATAAATAGCTCTCAGTAAATCCATTTTCTAGTTACAATTCATGTTTGCTTTTGATAATATAGATAAGAACACACCTGGATGCGATTGTAAAAGTAGCTGTTTGGAAACAGATGGGTGCCATTTTCCCAAATAAGCTTCATAAATCACTGGAATTTGTTTAAAAACTCCAAGAAGTCTCTTATTTGTTGAAATCATTTATGATTTTCAACATTTTGTATTAGGTATTACCAAGATGTAAGTTGGTATCAAAATTTGACACGTTAAAGGTGTAATATATATAACTTTTAAGTGTTTTAGATTTAGTTTCAAAGATAAAGAAAAAAATACACTTTTCTTGAAACAAAAAATATTAATGTGAATTTCTTTTGAAAGAGACTTTGCTGTTACGAAATGGGTGTATTAGTGAAAACTGACATTAAAACATTGTGAATTGATGTTATTCTTGTTTTCCTCACAAAGACACACAGTTTCATTACCGTAATCACCACATTATATATGTGAAATATATTGCTCCAAATATTTCCCATGGCATATCAAATTTGTTGTTTTTAACCCAAAGAGTCTCATTAAGCCAATATATGATTACTTTACTTGGTTTCCAAGAAACACAAATGAAGAAAACACTTTCCAAACTATCACAGGGTATGATTTTGCTGATTTTTATGCTCCCCGAAAAAATTTCGGGGGAGCATATAGTCGCCATGCTGTCCGTCCGTCCGTCCATCCGGCTGTCCGTCCGTCCGTCCGTCCGTGTGTCCGTCCGTCCGTCCACAGCCAGATCTCAGCAACCCTTGGACCAAATTCAATGAAACTTCACATGTGAATTCCCTGGGATAATACCTAGAGACCTTTTTCTCCGTTTCTTAATTTGAGGCTGCGTCATGGAAAAAGGGGCCTTAGTGTAAAAATTAGTTTTTCTCTAATTTCTCTTCATCTAATGGGCAGAATTTAATGAAATTTTGTACTTATGTAATAAATAGGATGTTCTAGACCATATTTTATAAATAATGTGTGTACAAAAAGGCTGTCGTGGGAAAAGGGGGCTTAATGTATGATAGTTTTTATTTTGTGACAAACACTTATTCGGGGAGCATAATCCGTCTGTGACGGCTCTTGTTTCAAAGTTCTACGCCGTTACACTTGGGACAAACATTTTAAATACTTTAAAGATGGATTTAAAGGATATTAAATGAATTAAACTGTATATGTTGATTTAGGATGTTCAAATAACTCATACAGATCCAAAGAAGTCAATGATATGTATTTCTGCTAGATAATTGGTATGAGCCAGACAATAGATTAAATTGACACATAATTCAATCATTTCTGAACAATAATTGTTTTCTGAACAAAATTCAGACAGAATCCTACATGTTTTGCAATATTTTGATCGAACTTTCTGTGCAACTTAAATATTTAAGTATTTCTACTTGATCACTCTAAATCCCAAAAATAGCGTTACACTTGGGACAATGAATTTTGGTTGATTAAGTTCATAGTAACAATTCTTTTTAGATTTAACTATTACTGATCTTTCATGGGGCCGATGCGCATCTGTAAAAAAGAAATCAGAATAAGTTTCAATATCACATGACAAAAATACAGGCTTTCTAACACAAAACGTTACACTTGGGACATTTTTGGGTGTCCATAAACATGGCATCAGGAGAACTTGATTATATGAAAGTAATTACATAAAATCATACTAACATTGCACCAATGATATTTGTCTAACAAAGGATACCTATTTTGAGACATAAAGATGTCTAGTAGCAAAATAATAACCTTTGATTGTCCAGAGTATTGTATTTTTATGCCTTTATGTTTTTTGAAGGTGTGTCATTTTCTGGGCATGGTTCATGGACAATATATATGTTGTCCATTAAACGACTATTGAAAAACTGTTGTATTGTTGCAACACTTTGTATAATTGTATGTTGTGGGGTCTTTCAAATCCCGTAGTTTTAATGAATGCCACTTAAAAATTGAATTTTCATACGAATGTCACGCTAAAAGCGTTACACTTGGGACAATTTTGAACACTAAAAATGCTATAAAATTCAAACGAAAGTAGATATTCTCTTAAAATTTTGAACGCATTTTAGCAATAACAGAATACATATTCTGGAGTAAGACAATCACTAAAAAAACTTTTCACCCGCACTGTATATCAGTTTTTAAAAAAGGATGCATTATTTTTGAAATTACCCAATTTATGCAGCACACAATTATGTCTATCCATGTTCAGTAAGCCGGTATTTAAATGTTTGAATTTATTTGTATAATGCAGATTGCAGCGGCGTACTCTAAAATCAAATAATTATTTCCTAAATACGATAGAAGAAATGGGGAGTGGGTAAAGGGGGTCTTTTGGGTTTGGGGAAATGGAAAAACAATGAAAATAAATCTGATTCGAGACAAATTAAATGCCTTCAAAATGCCGTGAAATGAATTTCTTGAGATTATTGTGTGAATTGCCGCATATGCTGTCATTTTGATCAAACGTGAAAATACAAAATTAAAAGGAGTATGCGGACAGTACATTTACCCGAATTTATTTATCAAATTTAGTTGCTTCCAACTCTCAGATTGTTGTAGACTTTTAATTTGTTTTTCCTTTAATTCCTCCTATACTGAAGATACAATTTCCATACAAACGATCAATATACATTATTAAGAACATTAGACAAAATAACATCGCTTTTTAAGGAAAACCTTGTAACCGCAGCTTATGGCAAGTTGTATTTACAATGTTTTTGCTGAAAATCAGAGATGAGAAGATGAATATTTACATGTTGATTGGACTATATATAAGGTTGATTATTTTTGTTTCTTGTACAAATTTACTAGATTGTCCAAATTGATATGTTTGAGGATTGCAAATAGAAATTTTACTAATGAGATAGAATTGTTACCATATTTCATAAAAAAGACAATGAGGGAAAGAGGAAAACGCAAATAATATTGGTCTTCCTCATTACTCTCAGTGCTTTAAATAACTTATCGAAACAAGAACGCAAAAATCAATCGGTTATTCAAATGGTAAAAGCTTGCATAGCACCATCTACAAATGCTTACTTGAAACGAAACAAAAAGCATTTACTAGGTACTTAAAAGCTGTATGCTGTACACTGTTATGTGTTCGTAAAAGATGTATGCTAAACAGTGTTAATTTCAACTATTCATCGGGATATTGATAACAAGAGAGTACCGTTTTGAAGTGATTCAGTACTAATATAAAGAAATGATTTTTAATTTGATAGTTAACCAGCATATCATCAAATATCTGGTTAATACCAAATTGAGCTCTGACATACTGTTCGTAATTGAATGAGCATAGCAAATGCAGACAATGTTGACCATACATGGTTGACACAATGTTAAAGTGACATTTCACAATTATTTTTACACAAATTTTACTTTTATTCTATCTGAAAGTGCATCTTTTCTTATAAAAATTCTGAAAATTTCAAGCCAAAATATTGAACCGTTTACGAGAAATATATATTTTTGTGCTAAAATTAAACAAATAGTTGTGGACAACAGTTCAGATTTATATAGAAATTGTCATTTCTGTCGCAACTTTAAAGGCATATTTTTCGCTTATAAATAACAACTTCCAAAAACCGATAACATATCTTCGCATTAGAATAAACAATCTTTGCATCAAGACATACTTTTAAAAAATGAAATAAATGTGAAATGTCACTTTAAAGAAATGATGCGTACATCTTTAAGTTTGAGTTTATTGGGGTTTTACGCCGTTTTCAACTACCAGGGTCATATCGCGGCGGCTGGAGCACCTAACCGTGGGTTCCTGGTATTTCTTGCACCAGTACAACCACAATATCCAAACCGAGCCTCCATCTGCTCTCTCACATAGATGATTCACACCCATTGGTGAGAGACAAATGACTTTTGTCAAAGCGTACATCTTTAAACTACAGAACAACCTGTTAAGATATGTTGAGTTAAATTAACATGAATATTATTCCGCCCACATTTTCTACAAGTCGGAACGTAACTAGAGAGGTATGCAATAAGCTGAGCAGTAGAATAACATGCACTCAACATCTGTGTGTTTCGGGCAGCAAACCGCCAAATCCGAAACACACCATGATGAGTCTGTATTCGTTTGTAAAGCGAGAATTCGTTGCTAGATGTCCTCTCGCCCCATTCACGGGTAAAGTGGTTGCATAATGCTAAATTCAATTTTCTTTTCCAAACAAGCTTATCTTGGAAAGTCCTAGTATTAATAAAGTTATCTAGAAAATTATATAAATTATACAATAAAGCAATGATATCCTTGAAGAAGCATATAAACGCAACGCCGTTGAGAAATGAAAAGAGGCGCATAAGAAATAGCTGTCTAACAGCACATAATCTATCTAATCGACAGAGTTGACTTAAAAATAACAATTTTCCTTTTTCAATTTCTACTTGAACAGGAAAATCACCTAACATACCGAGAACAAGATCAGTTCTGGAGCGTATATGTAAGTCTTGGATGTGTTTTAGACATAGTCTATGGGATCTCTCAAGAACGAGAATATCTTTATCAGAAATAGTATTGTAAAGTTCAGATCCAAAAAGAGAGCGTGGTATTACAATGGATTGATTATATTCTATAACCGGTAATTGGATTTAACCCATTTTTATGAATTCCATCCTTAGCTAATCCGAAAAATATTCCTCTAAGTTTGCGATTTAGACTGTTGAACTCATTCGAAGAGGGGTTAAATTTAGAACAGAGAATACCTAAATGGTTATATTCTTCTTTTTCAACAATGAGAGTACCCCCAACTGACCAGCGCTTTGGTCGATTGTTAAAATACATTTTTGACTCGTTAAACGTTACAATTACAGTTTTCTGTGTATTATATTGATATCCAATTACACGCATATTGATAGCAGATATCAATCATGGACTGGAGTGAATTGAATTGAAAATACAAAATTGAAAGGAGTATGCGGACAGTACATTTACCCGAACTTATTTTATCAAATTTAGTTGCTTCCAACTCTCAGATTGTTGTAGACTTTTAATACGTTATCTAAAACTCCAAAGGTTACTTAAAAACAATGAATTATTTCTGTTGCAATTACTTGAAGGTAAAGCCCTAGAAGGACTAGAATATTCATTATTGACATGAATACGAACCTAACTCAGAAAGTGGTATATGTGTTGTGTGATGAGTTTGCACCCTTCATGCAGGAATCCTGTTCGCGTTATACTTTTTTTCATTTCATATTATTTCAGGCAAATCTTAATACTGCTTTTCGTTTACGATGCATTTGGTTGGTTTCTGTTTTTGCAAGAAAGTTGATATATCACTCTACACTAGTATTCAAAGCAGGCAGCTTTACAGCACCAAATACACTTGAAATAGTGTCTGTTTTTATAGTATGATACGATATTTTCATGGAGTCCATAACACAAATGCTTCTAGCCCCATCAAACCTGCATGTAAGAGAACATGTCCCACGATTAATTTGTTTGTATTATGGTTTGAATCTTCACATTGGTTATTCAGTTATCTGATATTAAGGATATTGAAATATATAAATGTATTGTTTAAGAGCGGATGCTTTTAAAACAGACACATGGATGCACAACGGACATCTCGCCGTCACAAGAGCCTCGCTCGTATTTGTAGCAAAACACTATATAGATACCTGTGTATAATATGAGCATTTGCTGGATTCCCTTCTCGATCTCGATTGCAGTGTTCGTGATGTATGGTTGGAGATAGCGATAGCTTCCATTTTTAAATTCACATCTAAGGCAGGAACGGTCATTGGAATTTATGGTATCAAGATCATGCATCGAAATTTTTGTCGTGGTGCCTGTGCAAGAACGAATAAAAATGTTAATTTAATGCAGGGGACATATTATTTTCAATTTCTGTGAAGCATTATTCCTCTCGAGAAATGCACAAAGTGCCTCGTGCTGATTTTTAGCTCACATGAGCACGAAATGCTCGAGGTGAGGTTTTTTTATCGGTCTGTAGTCCGGTGTCCCTCTGTCTGTCAGTCAGTCCGTTCACAAATATATTAAAAACATCTCCTCCTTAAGTACTAGACAGAACTGGATTAAAGGATGTGGGTCCTTAAATCCTTAAATATTTCGGGAGGAATAAATACACATATGTAGAATTCATTCATATAAATTTCATTCGTGTTCTCGAGCGGGCAATTTTCTATAGAAATGGACGTCCGCATCCTTTCACAGATATGACCCTTAAGTAATCTTCTTTCAAAATACTTCAAAGAACTATGATCAGAGTCAGAATGGGGTAAAAAAAGTAGGTCAGTATGTCAACTCTTATTTTTGCCCAAGGATCAACAGAATTCGCTCAATCATGGTGAAAATTAATCAGAATCTTTGTCTTGATACTATCTAGGTCATAATAAAATGTAGATCTTGTCAGGTGAACAACTATGTCACTACGTCAGATGATTTAAAATCCTTCTTTTTGCTCTAGAATTGCCAATTTTTGTTTCAAATCTTGCAAAAATTGCATAGAATCCTTTTCATGTGAATATCTAGGTCTGCTTTCAAAAAATTCAGTCATATGAGCCAAAAACCTGGGTCCCTAGGTCCACTTTTATGAAATCCTTTTTTTTTTGCTCCGAAAGTGCCCATTTTGGCTAAATTATCGTGAAAATTGATCTGAATGTTTTTATCAACGTTATAGAAGGTCATGTAAACAGTAAGTCATGCAAGGTCAAAAACTAGGTCACAAGGTCAAATGTTAAAAATCACACTTTTTAGTAAAGAAATGCATATTTCCGCACAAATTCTATTAAAACGGCTGAGAATGTTTTTCTTCTTGTGGATATATAGGTCCGGTAAAACAAGTATCTTGTGTTGTATGCAACACATAAAGTCCCCTACCGGCTTCACATTGACTCAATATGGTAATCAATAATAGATTAAGTTGCAGGATCCATTTTTTGCCATATTTTCACTATTTCCGTTACCATAGCAACCGCACTTTTCGTCAAAGAACAAAGATAAAATGATGTGCATAATCTACACATTGCCATCTAGTCATATACCAAGTCTCATCAAATTAGCTTGCTTACTTATTAACTTATCGCAGGATCCAATATTTTTTGCCATATTTTCACTATTTCCGTAACTATAGCAACAACAATTTTAGTCTAAAAACAAAAATAAAATGATGTGCATAATCTACACATTGCCATAGAGTCATATACCAAGTCTCATCAAACTAGCTTGCTTAGTTATTATCTTATCGCAGGATCCCATTTTTGGCCATATTTTCACTATTTCTGTAACCATAGCAACCTCAATTTAAGTCAAAAAACAAAAATAAAATGATGTGCATAATCTACACATTGCCATCTAGTCATATACCAACTTTCATCAAAAACGCTTGCTTAGTTATTAAGTTATCGCGGGATCCAGATTTGAGCGGACAGACGGACGGACGGACGGACGGACAGACGGACGGACGGACGGACGGACGGACGGACAGACGGAGGGCAAACCTATAGTCCCCTCCGGTGTGAACACCGGTAGGGGACTAAAAAGTTGTTCATGTGAGGTAAAAAAACTAGGTCACTAGGGTCAAATGTTATAAAAAAAATGTTTGTTCTGCAAGTGCCCATTTTGGCTAAATTGTAGAGAAAATTGCTCAATATGTAATTCTTATTATATATCGATCAGGAAAAAGTGGGTCATGCAAGGTCAAAAATTATGTTACATGGTGAAATGTCAAATATCACTCTGTTTGTCTAGAAGTGCTATTTTTTACTAAAATCTTGTAAAAATATCAATGTTTTTCATGCCGATATCTAGATCGAACTAAAAAAATTGCATGTAAGGTCAAAAAATAGGTCATGAGGCCAAGTGTAATGAAATCCTTCTTTTTGCTCTGGAAGTTCAAGTTTTGGCTCACTCATTGTTAAAATTACTCAGGATGCTTATTTTGATATGTAGTTCATCGAAAACTTTGATCATGCGAGGTCAAAAACTGAGTCACTAGTTCAAATCTAGTTTTTGATGTAATAATTAAAATACTTGCTCAATCATTGTGAAAAAATTGTTCAGAATGTTAAACTTAAAAATATCTTGGTCATGTGAAAAGGAAGTCATGCTACATCAAAAAACTAGGTCACTGGATCAAATCTTGTATTTGCTCAAATTGTAGTACTTCTCTCAGGTGAGCGATCTAGGGTCATCTTGGCCCTCTTGTTAAATATTATTTGGCATGAAAAGTAGCGTTTCCGCTAACCCGACCGAACTTGAATTGTTCTTGCGGCGAACCTACAGTTTTTGTTTCCTATGAAAAGAATTGCCCCGCTGACCGACCGTTGAAAAGTACTAGGGAAAAAAACGAATGACTAAAGACAAAATATTTAGCGTTTTACACGCATGTAAGACATCACAGTTCGTTACACTGGATGTAACAACACTATGTTAGAAGCAAGCTCACAGCTTTGCCTTTGAAGCATAATCAAAGCAGGCATCTCATGCCTCGCTCTTGGTGGTTGATTATCTGCCTAATTGTTTACCGATTAGCACAATTTCCGTTCAGAGTTTGTTGGTTGCCGACCGTTCCATCGGTACCCGACGGTAAGTTCACTTGGTTACCGATGGGAGAGTCGTCGGTGTTGTAATAATATCTTGTAACTACATCTTAAATCAAGCTGTAATAACGAGGTTTTAGAATTGCACCGATGAAATAGTGGACTATTGTGTGTCCGAAATTACGCCACGGTTTACAGGATAGAATCGTTCCACATTGGGCTCACGTGCAAACATCATTACCAACATTATGTCGAGAATAAAAATAAACTGACGTCCAAAATAAACGCTCCAATGAAATTTGTCGTTATTTTCCTTATTCCTACTAGAATGTTAGTGAAATGTATACTGTATGTTATCATTTTGACCGATAATTACGGCAAATGAAAAAATATGCGTTTGTATTTATTAACATATCCATATCCGGTGACTGGTCACCTTTTCTACGTGCGCTACGTGTATGTTCATCACATGATGAAATTGGTCACATTGTACACAGTAACATGTGTTAGTGGATATGCAACCACGAATTCAAAGATTTTCTTATGAAACATCCGAATTGAAGGATTACGAGACTAAATTCTGAAAAAAGGAGCTCGCAACTTAGCCATTATTGAATGCCACGAATGCACAAAGATGTCGCAAGACAGTTAAACATATTGTGGTTCTCGATTCGGTGACTTGATCGACGCGTTAGAATTCTGCGAACGTTTATTGACGGGCCACGCTCAACTAGACCTCACGTAACGCCTGTAAAGCAAGATAATTCTCCACGTTAACGTCATGTACGTCTCAGGTTTGTGACGTAGGGATCGACGTTCTGTTGAATAGTTAGTAAATGTGATGGCCAAATAAGCGTTTTCTGGCAACTGTTGTTGTAACGTTTGAAATATACACACTGCTTGGCAAATTAAGCTCGTAGATTAGCCATTTTCGAATACGGGAAAATCAAGAACAAGCCGCCTGACGTTTTGACGTCTTACATTGCACGATTAGGCATCTTGGTCGACGAGTAAGAGTTACAGAAACATTTGCCATTCGGCCAAAGTCAGATAGACCTCATGTAACGCCTGTTATACAAGAAGCTGTCTAACGTTAACGTCATATGCGTTTCAGGTTTGAAACGTTGAAATCGAAGTCGGGTTTATTATTCACTAAATGTGGTCACCAAATAAGACGTTTTACGGTATCTTTTGTCGTCGCAAGTAAAGTTTGAACCACGCGCTACTGATTTTCAAATGGAAATTATGATACCCCTCTGTTTAAATGTGCCGTAATTTCTAAACTTTAATAATAAGTTCTTTATCATCATTTTTCAACAACAGATAATCACATGTACAGATGGAAATTAGTATTTGTAATTTCAAATCAGATTTACTGAATAATCGGACATTTATTAGGACTGAGGCGTTTCTTTTGGACGTCAGTATATAACTCCCGATGCAACAGGTGCTAGTATCAGTTGTGTCACTAGATTTAAATAATGATAACATTGGATATATAACATACATATAAAAGGAGAAAAGAAATCACATGGAAAATTATCGCTCAGTACTTTTGGCGGAAAAATCCAACGTAAAGAATAAAATCGAAATTAGAAAAAAGTTACTTCGTCTAAGGTTCAAACCAATCACCTCCGTGTTCGCGGAATACTTACCTTATTTTCACAGTGAGAAATATGTACTCGATATGGCATTTTTCAATAGGTATTTACTTTCAAAATTGATCCACGAATTAAAACAAACGGAAGTTCACTAGGATAATCAGTCAACTGTGTAATTATGATAACAGAGGATATGTTTAATCATATGGATGTGAAAACAAATTACGTGATATATATATATATATATATATATATATATATATATATATATATATATATATATATATATATATATATATATATATATATATATAAAAGAGATAGGTACAGAACTAACCACAACAAGCACTGACTCCATAACCCGAGATTACGACACGACGCCTAGCTATCCATATCATACACATCAGCTAATAGACAAAATCCGATCCTCAATAGAGGTAATTTCATTTGTCTATTATATATGATGTAATTTTATGGATAACATATCTACGGGTTAGGATATTTACATACAACTCTCAGTTTGTATCTACAACTGATAGGCGCCATATTTATATGGTCTATTATCTATCATTGTGACACATTCAATCATTTGTAAGCGTTCGAGAAAGTTGCTGGATCTATAAGATTCAGAATTGCGTTGTTTGTTATTTATAGTATTAAAGGGAGATAATTGACATGATAAATGACATGCATACTTGATCGGTATCCCAAAAATAGACAGTCTGTTATTGAATTGCACATTGTTATATTCCTTTAATTATAAATCACGCAATTCTGCATCTTATAGATCTAGCGGCTTTCTCAGAACGCATAAATGGGTGAATGTATCTCAAACGAATAGAGATATAGACCGTAATGGCTTCTATCCGTTGTAGATACAATATATGAGTGTTGTATCCTGACCATTAAAAATGTAAGTGGTTATTTGATGTAGTATATAAATGAGAAATGAATTGTCTTTTATTGGGGACAATGATTACCTCTGTTATTCTATGTTAAATGCCATTTGCTAGGCGATGCTGCCGTATTCAATGGTCATGGTATATATATATATAACATAAAGTAGGTCAGATTTTAGCGTCACCCCTAGATGATGACAAACTTATTGTCGAAAGTAAAAGCTTTACTTGGGTCAAAATATTAATTTTCTGTCCAATTTGAGCCGCGGCCTTAGCGCAGTTGGTAGCGCATCTGACCCTCATACGAGATGTCCCGGGTTCGATACCCGGCCGCGGCTAATACCCTTTCTGACAAAATTGTCACCCACCAATGGGTTTGAAATCGTAAACCTAAGTGGGCGAGCAGCTGGAGGCTCGGTAAGGGTGTTGTGGTAGTACTGGTTTGAGAAACAACAGGAATCCATGGGTAGGTGCTCCAGCCGCCGCGATATGACCCTGGTAGTTGAAAACGGCGTAAAACCCCAATAAACTCAAACTATCCAATTTGATACTGTTTGAACATATATATGTGACCCATCATGCTAAAAGGGACCTTATCCGAACTCCAAAAATCCAAATTTTGACAAAATTGTCAGACCCAGCACAGGTCAACCAGATCCCGTATGCGAAAAGTGAACAAATTGTAAGAGAGGGACAACATTCCAGATTTAGAAAATTACATAAAAGTGAAAAGTGTCGGCCATAGTCTGGCTGCGCGGACTGCACAGACAGGCTAGGGTCGATATTTTTCACACACCCGATAAGGTCCCTTTTAGCGTGACGGGTCACATATTTATCTCAAATTTATATATATATATATATCAGATAAGTCTAATGAACTTATTGTTGTCCTGACATAAAGGAACAATAAAAATATGACACAATTCTGTCATTTTAGTCGATGTTGTTGTGTAACTTACGTTACATTATGGAATATTAGATTCAGTTATTCACTTTTCTGTCAGTATTTGGTCATAAGTCATTTAAACACAACAGTAAATGGCCAGGTTGCTAATTTCCTTACTTGAAGCCTTTGATAAAAGCAAAACAGCAGTGGCATAATGTATAATGTAATTTCTGTTACTAGTCTAGGGGCCAACCCCCAAAAAAGGCCTAGAAAGTGGTTTTCTTGGGACCAATAGTGTAGAAAGATTACGATGGTACAGTAAGTTAGGGTAACCATTGGGGCTTTATTTTATGGTGGGTGCCATAACTGAAAGTGGTGCAGATTTTTTCTAGGGGCAGATAACTCTACCCACCCAAAAATGAAACAAACAGTTTTTTAGTTGACCATGAATCGAAATTGTCGTCAAAATTTTTTTCCAAGACTTTTTTCCTCAATAACTTTATGTTTTAAATGAAATATTATGTATGCCAAAAATAATAAGTAATAGAATAGTCGGTTTTTAAAACACCTTTACCGTAATTGCCCAAATAAATGTTCATTCACCAAAATAGAAAAAACACTCTAAAATAATTAAGAAAAGTTTTTTTCAAACTATTTATTATTTTTTTTAAACGTTGATGATAGAAAAGTTTAGATATCATAGGGACATTTTGAAGTCAATTAGGTTTCGTTCCAGGATGACTTTTGCAACAAATTTCGGTGTATATTTTTCTGGGGGTAGACAACTCTTTCCACCACTAAGGGCATGTTCAAAGAAAGGCTTTATCACAAAACATGTTTACATTCTAGTTCTCGCAAAAGTAAACCAATATTCATTAAACTAAATCAGAACAAGTATAGTAATAGGTTCTTCAATGAGTTTGATTATTGGTCAGATCGGGCCAGAAAGTCCTGAGTTATCTGCCCTTGAACATCAAAAATAGCCATTTTAGACTTTATTTACCATCTAGCATCCACAAATATTGACCAATGAACATGAACCTTCTACATAATGATAAGGACCAGAACATCTCGAATGAGTGTGATTTTCGGCCTGATTGGACAAGAAAATTATGAGTTATCTGCCCTTGAATTTGACAAAATTGCCGTTTTTGACTGTTTTCGGCTTTGTTTACACTCTAGCATTTATAAATATTGACCAATCAAGTTGAGACCTGAACATTATGTTGCTGACTATAAGATCTCGTAGGCGTTTAATTCTCAGAATGATCAGAATAGAACATCGCGAGTAATATGCCCTTGAATTTAACAGATTTGCCATTTTCGACTTTTTTCGACTTGGTTTACACTCTAGAATCTTCAAGTATTGATCAATCCAAATAAAACTTATGCATAACGATTGGAACCAAAAGATCTCAGATGAGTACAATTTTCAGAATGATCGGGCCATAAATTCATGAGTTACTTGCCCTTGAGTTTTACAAAATTGCCTTTTTCGACTATTTTCGACTCCGTTTACACTCTAGCGTGTATAATTATTGACCAATCCAAATGAAACTTATCCATAAGGATAGGGGCTATAATATCTCGATCGAGTATAATTTTCAGAATGATCGGGGCATAAAGTCATGAGTTATATGCCATTGAATTTTACATAGTTGCCATTTTCGACTATTTTCGACTCCGTTTACACTCTAGCACGTATAATTATTGTCCAATCCAAATGAAACTTATCCATAAGGATTGGGACTATAATATCTCGATTGAGAACATTTTTTCAGAATGATCGGGACATAAAGTCATGAGTTATATGCCCTTGAATTTTACAGAATTGCCATTTTCGACTATTTTCGACTCCGTTTACACACTAGCATGTATAATTATAGATCAATCCAAATAAAACTTATACATAATGATTAGGACTATAATTTCCCAATTGAGTACAAATTTCAGAATGATCGGGACATACAGTCGTGAGTAATATGTCCTTGAATTTTACAAAATTGTCGTTTTTGAATATTTGGATTTGGTTTACACTCTAGCATTTACAATTATTAACCGATCCAAATGAAACTTTTATACAATGTTAGTGACTATAAGATCTAGGACGAGTATAATTTTCAGAATGATCGGGGCTGGAAGTCATGAAATATGCCCTTGGATTTTACAAATTGCTGTTTTAGACTATTTTCGACTTGGTTTACACTCTAGCATCTGCATTTAATGACCAATCAAAATGAAGCTTGGACACAATCTTGGTGACCATAAGATATAGAATGATTTTAATTTCAGTCAGACAGGATCAGAAAGCTGTGTTTTTGTGCCCTTGAATTTGATAAAAACTGACGTTTTTGACTTTGGTTTTACTCTAACAACCACACATATTGGCCAGTCCAGACAAAACTAAAATACAATGTTAGTGACCATTCTTATAATTATAAAAAAATCGACATAATTGGACCAGAAGTTGTTAAGTTATCTTCCATTGAATTGGACAAAATTTCCATTTTGACTCAATTTCAGTCAAATAACCAGATAGATTGACAAATCAATACAAAACTTGGGCAGAATGTTGATGACCATACGATCTTTGATGGGTAAACTGTTTCCGACGTTGTTTTTACTCTAAAAACCACACATAGTGACCAATCAAGACAACACTTGGACACCAAGATAACGACTAGGAGATTTTGGATTAGTTTGGCAATCAGTTATTTAGTCAGGATAGAGTTATTTGCTCTTGAATTCTGTAAAATTGACCTTTTCGACCCTGTTGTCACCCTTACATCCACAAATAATGACCAAGCTAGACAAAACTCAGTCTGTGACTGTGAGATATATACTGAGAGGCAAAAGAAAATATACACTTTTTGTCTTGAAATATCTCTCTTAATTTCCATCATATTGACTCAAAATTTTGTATTTTTTATTTCTTCCTCGAAAACAATAAAACGATTTTAATTTATTCAACCTGAAATTGCTTTGACTACCCATACTCCTGCTGCACACCGATTTAGTAAAATTTGCACGTGCGACTTAGCGGAGCATCAAATATTGCCGCTAATCCGTATTTGGTGTCTTTAATCTTTATCACAACAAATCACAACGTTAAATTTCCTCTAACATTCTAACCCAATTCTCGGTGGCTGGTCGAAATCGATCAATGTGCCACTTTTTTGCATTAAGACCCATTTTTCTATGACGCAGCATAATAATGAAAGAAACGTGACTCTATATTCACTTAGTCAGGTGACTAGGAACATTCTCCACAAATTTTATCAAAATCCGTCAATGAATTTAGAAGGACTTACGTCAGATTACCCGTTTGCATTAAGTCCCCTTTTGCCATGACGCACCGTAATATGGGAAAGCACTAACAATGTACGCATGGTCCTAGGTGACTGGACTTTTTCTGTGGAAATTCAAGCAAAATCTGTTCATAAATGTAGGGGATGTGTCAACGTATATGCTTGCATGAATTTAGCGACTAAGTCCCCTTTTTTTGATGACGCTGTATGCTATGAAAAAACGTCGCATCGAAAGAGAAGATAGGATGGATAGGCTGAGAGATTTACATCAATAGACGAATACCTTCGGCGGCGTTTAAAATTCGTACACAATCTATTAATCGTTTTCTCCGAAAACGTGACAGAAATAGAGTGTATACTTAATTTTGACTCTCAGTATATTTTATAGTGTTAATGTGAATCCGACATCCTGAGTTATAAGCCTTTAATTTTTACAAAATGACCATTTTTGACTTTGTTTTCAGTGCAAAAGACACACATGTTGATCGGTCGATAGAAAACGTGGACAAAATGTTAGTGACCACAAGATATGGTTCAGTTTTCAGCCTGATCATGATCCAACAATTTTAATTACTTTCCCTTGAACTTGACAAAACTGCTGTTTACGAATGTTCAGTGTTGCAGTCACAGATATTAATTAATTTGAATAAAACCCATATTATCTTGGTTCAGGTGAGCGATTTAGGACCATGATGGTCCTCATGTTATTTATTAAGAATATCTGACAACCAAAACTCTTAACCAAGGATTTGCGTTAAGTGTCATTTGAAACGCGAAATTCGTTAAGTTACAGGTAAATACTGATTACGTTTTATGCACACAAAGTTTGGGTGGTGAAAGACGTACAGACGGTCGGACGGACAAAATGGACAGTAGAATTCGTTAACATTTTCTAAATTGTCTCCTTCTACATTACTTCTATCAGATGATTTGGGTGCAAAATTGTGACTTATCTGAATTATCTGCCAATAAATAAGCTATAGTCCATTTCCGACAGAAAGCTTTTCAAAAAACATACCAACTTGCGGACATGGATTAAACGTGTTTTTATCATGTTAGAAGTATAAAAACATTTTCGGGTACCAGGAAATGTATTCTCACAGTTTTAAGCAGATCTATGAGTATTTGGCTTTTTAACGACATCTTGAAGTAGAAGGGGGTAGACATAGCTTAAATTGGTGGGTGGGGTAAGGACAATTGTAGATTTCTTAAAATTCGAGATAATTTTTTGTGTAAGAAAATTACAATCACGAAGACTATTCAAATGTGATTTCTTTCCATAAAAATATTTTATCAATTAAACAAAAATGGTAGTAAAGAAACATTTCTGACGACTACTATTTAACCTTAATTTCAAGTGTTTGGGATAAGAAAAATGCTTGTAAAATAAATTTGCACCACTTCTGATTATGGCATCCACCATATTCTAACGTCCCATTGAACTTACTATCACCTGGTACCAACAGATTTTTTCTGGACGATTGGTCCAATAAAAATTCATTTTTGCTGGACGGGCCCCTAGACTATACCTTAATATCAACATATTAGCTTCATTTATTCACTTAAACCTAATGGGTAGCTGGATACCCCTGACGTCAAAATTGCAATTTCCTCAGAATTGTCCGAAATTGAGAGAGATGCTACTTTAACATATGCGCTTTCGTGCAGCAGTGTTCAAATTTTTATCGGTCACGTGATTGTTACGTCATAACGTCGTTCAAATACCTGTCCTATTTTAAAGGGTCTTCGCTCTTAAGGACCTTTATTGTCGATGCTAATGGGTCGATTTTATTGGAAAAACCACCATTTTCTTAACAAATGAAAGCCCAGTTTATTCAAGTCAAAATTGAACGTTTAAAGTTTACACGTTTTTGGCTAACGCCGATATTCTTAAATTTTACGTCTTTTTACGTTCTCTTATTTTCGTGTCATTTTTCTAAACAACGACGTTTTTCTCAAAATTTAGCTCGTTTACCTCATGCGTGGATCCAGAGGGGGGGGGGGGGTCAGGGGGTCATGACCCCCCTGGAATTTGGCGAAAAAAGGGGTTATCAAAAAGATTGCTGGTTATTACCCATATAAGCTGCGCCATTCTTCCCTGTGTGTCACGACAAACCATTGTTATATTTAGTCCTTCATGGTATGACATGTATCTGCATGAATCCAGGGGTGGTCAGGGGCCTGACCCCCCCTGAAATTTGGCGAAAAAAGGGGTTACAGATCAGTACCCCCCCCCCCCTGGGGAAAATACCTGGATCCGCGCTTGAAACCTCTTATCTGCAGCTTGTTTTAAGCTGCAGATATGTGGTTTTCGAAGAAAAGCAGCGGTATGCTGTATTCGTTCTTCTGGCTTCTCAGATTTTGATTATTTTCGATCTACAAACTTTACGAAACTATCTGTACAACTTTAATTTTTGTACGAGTTGTCACGATATCTTCTGCACACGATCCTATATGATTAAAGGGGACCAGCTAGGCTGTCAAAAATGCAAATGGCACAATAATTATAAACCAGAAATAACGTATGAAATTACCATCCTGAAGCGGTAGATCTCTTATGTCCATTGTAAGCACTCATCAAGCTTTATTAAGAATTAAAATCCGAGTCAATTAATAACATGCGGGCTCGTTTCATATTGTCCTTGTTTCTGTTTTGTAACAGCTACATATGCCCAACCCTCAAAATCAATTACGTCAGAGGTACGTCATCTGTGCTCAGCGAGATTCAACACACCGTACAACCGGCTGCGTCGAAAGTCAGCTAAGACAGATTCGGCATCTGATGTCAGGTGCATGGTAGCTCAAATGAATTTGCTTTCATAAATAAACGAAAGGATCTATAGTTGAAAATTATATATTATAAATACGCGTATAAGTGTTCAGTGCTTATACAAAATAAACCTTTCCACGTATCCCTCGCAAATAAGGTCACAGTCATCGACACAGCCGGTTGTACGGTGTGTTAATACCGCGGAGGTGTGTCTCGTTGATCTTGACCTTGTCTCGTTTTGGAGTAAAAATAGAATGTGTATACACGCTTGTAAAGGATTGATATATATCTAAGGAAAGATGGTTATTCGTCGTGATTGAGGTTTTTATGCATTGCACATTGTTTTTCCATGCACAAATATGAGTTCCCGAACAGTTCGGAAGCATAAAAACCTAGCATGGGCCCCTTTAAGCTTGTAATGAGAAAAGTTTAAGTCGCACTCATTACAAAGTACCAAAGTTATTGGATCTTGACCTTCAAATGTCATTCGCGGATCCAGAGGGGGGGGTCAGGGGGTCATGGCACCCCCCCCCTGGAATTTGGCGAAAAAGGGGTTATCAAAAGGATTACTGGTTATGTCCCAAAATAGTTGCGTCATATGTCCCTGTGTGCCACGACAAACAGTTGTTATATTTAGTCCTTCATGGAATGACATGTATCAGCACACGCAGATCCAGAGGGAACCCTGACCCCCCTGGAATTTGGCAAAAAAGGGAGTGAAGATTGGATGACCCCCCCCCCCCTGGGAAATATACCTGGATCCGCGCTTGTACCTATACTAATTTTTCGATATATTGTAAGTCAAAGCAGTTTTCTCTTAATTTATCAAATAAAAAAAGTTAGATTTTTTGTAAAATTTGATTTTTCAAAGTTGAGTTATACATTTTACGGCATCGGTTAAAGCGTTGACTGATGTGCAGAGAGTACCTTTTTTTACAAGTCTGTAAAATTACAGAACTTTTTATCAAAAACTAGAAAAAGGAAGCTTTTAAATCGATTTCAATTCAATTTCAAGAGATTTCAAAATATCTACAATACACAAACCTCAAATTTAAGAAACGCTTTTAAAGAATACTTTGCATGGTACCAAAGTCAACATAAAATGGCATTATTCAACACCTTACATTTATCATGGTGTTACCCTCACTCATTGTCATGTTTATATAAAACATAATTATGATCTCTTCTTACCAGGAAACCTTAAATTCGAAGAATCTGATTTTTGTCCCAAGTGCAACATTTTATTTTATTATGATATGTTGATGACCAGTCTTAGAATTTTCTGAGGTTCAAGAAAAATATCAAATTTACAATATCATGACTTATTTCTTTGATTTACTATCATTTTCAAACCAATGGAAAACAACCAGCGTGATTAGCATACATAAACTTTAGCATTCAATTCTAAGGGACTGAAGTGTGCTGTTTTGAATATTTTTCATGCTCAAAGTTAAAATTTCTTATATTTATTAGTTAATCGACATACATATGGCACATAAGTACTAAATTATTGAGTGAAAAATGTTCTTTTTTGCTCCAAGAAGCCTTAATGACATATTTTTGTCCCAAGTGCAACGCAATGAGGAAAAAAGGGCAGCTTTTTGAAGGTCATATTTTACCAGATTTAATCATTGTATCGCTTCGAAATTTTCAGAGCTGTTTTGGAATGTATTGAAGTTAGATAAAAATATATTAATTGCAATATATATGTAGACATCAAATGAGTGGAATAACCTTTATTGGTAGAAACAATGAATTACAGGTGAAATGTATGAAGAAAATGGCGAAAAAATATTTTTTCAAGGAATTTGCTTAAATTAACGTTTTAGAATTAGGCACCAAGGTATATTCAATTGAACTTGACAAATGTTTTATTTCAAACGTGAATGTAACAACTTTATGGCGCTCTGCTAAAGAAGTACTGTGTTTAGAAATAAAGTGCCGTTAATGACAAAACCATATGAATTGCAGAAACATGGATACTTTCAGACAGTGATCGCTATTAATTTCTGAAACTTCAACATCTTTAGTAATGATTTATACCGAAACTAAACAGCCACAAGGCTGTTTGATTTTTTACCTCAATGTCACACTTTGACTTCATTTTTTTGAACTTCACCCATATACAAAATCTTATAGTCACCAGCATTTTTAATTGATCAATATTTGTGGCCGTTATAATAAAATCAAGGCCCCCAAAATAGTTTTGCACAATTCAAGGACTCATCACTCTGGATATTAGTTTTCGGTTAAGCTGAAAATTACACTAATGCAAGATCTTAAAGTAACCAAAATATTGTGTAAGCTTTGGCCCATTTCATGCATAATGGTGGCTTAAAGAGGCAAAAGAAAGTAATCAAAGTACTGATAGTACTGAAGGCCAGGAAAGAAGAGATCAATTTTATGGAATACGACCTTGATAATTGACATTGACCTTGTCAGGTGATCTTGATCTCAGTAGATAGATATCAATAGATAAACCCACATACTCCATTCGAGAAACAGACCTTCAAGACTGAGTAACAGGCAATTTATCTTGGTTAAATTTGGACAGACTGACCGACAATAGTGAAACAATATACACCTGATTACTCGATGCATAGGCATCAAAAGAGAAAAAACTTTTCTTCAGAAAATACTTTATTGAACACTTGAAAAGAAACAATTTGGAGAAAGAAACAGTTGAATCAAAACTAAATTAACACTACCTATTTTCTTATCACTGCCCACAGCACTGCCATTTTAAAGATAAATAAGTTTTAACCCTTTTCCGAGCAAGACCTGGTTTTGATGTTCCTTAAAGAATAGACTTTAGACAATATTGATGCAAAAGAAAAACATGCTGATGATCAGAGTTTTCTGCTTATGTCTCAATATTTTCCATGTTTTAATGTACAACTTCCATTCACTAAATAACACTCATTTTGACGTCTGCAGCTCCTTTCAAAAGTCCCAAATTTGGCAGTTTGGGAAAGGGTTAATGATCTTGACGGACTAGAATTACACTATAGCACATTTATGTATAGAGAATTTCAAATTAAGAGCAGTCATACATTGTTCATGGCATCAATTTGTGTGATTGTCAAAGAAATGGTGTGCAATACAGATCATAAATTATGTGAACATAGTAAAGATTGCTTTTACCTTGAAATTTACAATGCAATAAAGTTTGAAAGAAAATGAATAAGACCTGTTAAAGATTCACTTATCCCTCTCTCTCTCTCTCTCTCTCTCTCTCTCTCTCTCTCGTCAGCAAATTAACATTTAGGCAGCAGTAAAAGAACATCAAAATTTAACTAACATGATATCTGCCAGAGGACAGACACAAATGTAAAAGAAACCTCTTAGAATTATAAATTTTCTGGGTGCAAGGAAAATGGCTTTTGCAAAAGAGACCAAATTCAAATTCAATTTTCGAGAAATGTCTTAAGACAAAAAATTATGCTTTGTAATATTTTTATCTCATATTTGAGAAGAGCCCAAATTTTGTTCTTCTGTCATAGAAATATAATTTTTAAAAGATAAATGGTGCCATTTATCAGGTTTGTCAGACTGATAAACAGTTACTAAAACAATTTCTTTCTAATGTTCAATATGTCTAAGTTCAAGTCTATCAGACCAGAATTATACATTTTCCTTGAGAAGAAATTGACCAATATTCATGGCACAAAGCACATATAAATAATTTCGGTTTGTGGATTCAATTAGTAAATGACAAAAGTAAAAGTATTCAGTGTTAAACTCTTTACCGAAAGACAATTTTTAGACAGGTCCATATTGAAAGCAGCATTGCCGACAGCATTTCTTCCTTTTTCAAACATTTTCAAAAGCCTTTTCCCATAATTTTTAAAAGCCTTCTCTCAGGGTCAATGAAAGTTTGTGATTGTGTGATAAAGAGTTAACAGAAATTTCGTTTTAATACACTACCCACAGAAATATACAATCGGACAAGGGCCTTTTTCCACTAGTGACCTGTTATTCATCAGAAATGCATTTCAAGCTATTAGCTAGTCTCTGCATGCATACAGAAATACCGACGAAAAATATATCAATTTTTGACCGGGACATATTTTGGGATTACGACCCAGAATCACATTTATTTGTGGAGTGACACCAACTGTATCAGGCGCAGTAATTTATGTCTGTAATATGAGAGAAAACACACGCTCGTTTATCATTAAAGGGTAGTTGTACCTTAAATTGCATTTGCTGATGAAAACTTTGATGAAAGGAAAGCATTCGGAGCATTCGGACCGTGTGATAAGCATTGTCAGTCTACACTTGGAAAACTAGTTGTTTTAGCGGACTCAGTGGCATAGAGTGGACACATCGGTCGCCAGTTTTCTGAAAGTAGTCCGTCAAATTTAGCTTTGGATACCTATAGGCTAGAAATCCCTTGAGAGGGATTTCCTGGCCTAAAAACGACAATTTTGTCAAATTCAAGGGCACATTACTCAGGCTGTTTGCGTTCGATCAGGCTAAATAGAATCACATATACAAAGTCTTATAGTCAACCACATTTTGTTTAAGTTTTGTCCTAAGTGATCAATATTTGTGGCAATTATAGAGACAAATGTTTGAAAAAGCAATGTTGTTAAATTCAAGGGCCCACAACTATGGATGTAAGACTCCGATCAAGCTAAATATTGCACTTGTGCAAATTCTTGTAGTCACAAACGTTTTGTCCAAGATTTGTTTCAATTGGTCAATATTTGTGGCTGAAAGAGGAAAAATTAAGTCAAAAATGGCAATTTTGTCAAATTCAAGTGCACGTAACTATAGTCTTAAAATTGCAATTAAAGTGACATTTCGCATTTTTTAAATAAATTTTACTTTTACTCTTATCTAAAAGAGCATATCTTCTTATGAAAATTCGGAAAATTTCAAGCCAAAATGTTGCTCCGTATACGAGAAGTATATATTTTTGTGATTAAATTAATCAAACTGTTGTGGACAACAGTTCGGATTTACATGGAATTTGTCATTTCTATCTCAACTTTAAAGGCGTATTTCTCGCTTATCAACACCGATTTCAAAAAGCTGATAATATTTATATGCATTAGAATAACTAATCTTTGCATCAAGAGATACTTTTAAAAAATGAAATTTGAATGTTATGTCCCTTTGAACAAAAAGAAAATATCTGAAGCAAAATCCTAAAGTAGCCAACATTTTGTAAAAGTTTTGCTATAATTGGTATTCATTTGTGGCTATTATGGCGAACATTAAGTGAATACGGTACTTTTTGTCAATTACAAGGGCACATATACATATAGTCCAGCAAGATTAACCCAGGACATCTGCATATGTAATGACCGCACTTCGGCAATGTTTTGTTAAGACGCTCAACTAACGGACTTTGCGCACGAAAATTAAGTTGTCCCGGGTTCATTTGGGTGAACAATAACTCTAGATATGAGATTCAGATCAGGTTGAAAAATACATCAATGCAAGGTTTTGTCATGCCCAACATACTTTGCAAAGTTTTGTCAAGATGTTTCAAAATTTGTAGATGTGATTGTGAACACAAAAGTAAGACAGCTATTTTTTACATTCAAGGGCAGATAACTCGGGATTTTCTGCTTCAATCAATCAACAGATATGATCACGCACGGACAGCATATCATTAAAGTTTCATTTGATGTGATTATTAGTCGAATATTAAAATTATATGGAGATTCTAAAGAAGGGCGCGTTTAATAAAAACGTAACTTTTATGACGTCATATAAAGTTCATTTTAAGTCTCATGGCTAGCCATCAAACTTGTTTGGTTATGTCTACTTATCCTTTGTACGAATCCATTTGATTAAAACCTCTTTCAGTTACATCAAACAGAATTACACAACGCACCGTACTATGATACTAATGAATATTCCGTATGTTTTCGTATCAACGATTGCTGTAAATAGCCAAAGAAAAATTTAAATTCGTACCACGATTAATTCCGTTCAGTACATATTAAATATCAAAGTCTCTGATGGCATAATGGGTAAAGCACCGGCGTTCAAATCCGAATGTCTTAGGTTCGATACTCAGTATATCCAGGAACCTATCATTTTTATTTTATATGTAAGAAAAATAAAAATTCGTTGTAGCGAAAATGTTTTTTCTCCATAAGTACCCACTAGTTTCACATGATTTTATTCTTGAACAGTGAATACGATAAAGCCCGTCGAAACATGTTCTTAATATATATTTTAGCAGATAAACCAAATAAAAAAGTCATTAGTCCTCTGTCCATAGTATATCTTAAGCTCCACTGACCGAAGACCAGCGAGCTACCGCATGGCGTTATGTCCGTCGTGCGTGCGTGCGTCCGTAAACTTTTCTTGAACATATTCTTTTCTCAAACCATTGGGCCAATTTTGATCAAACTTGGCTGATATGTTCCTTGGGTGGTGCTTTACTTAAATTGCGAAACGAATTTTCAATGGTCCGTAAATGTGGGCGTGGCATTGCGGGACTAATCAGACTTAGAGAAATCACAAAAAATTCTTTACAAATCAACCAGTAGGCCAATTTGACCAAACTTGGTAGAATTGTACCTTGGGTGGAACTTTATCTAAATTGGCCGTGAAATTTTGATTGGTCAATTAATGTGGACGAAGCAGGGCAGGGCTTATCAGATTTGAGGAAATCACAAAATATTTCTTCAAAAATCTTCTCCTCTCAAACTATATGACCAATTTTGATAAACCTTTACAGAGATGTTCTTTTGGTAGTGCATTCTTTTGCGAACAAAATTTTGATTGGTCTAAAAATGTCGGCGTGGCAGGGCGGGGCTTATCAGACTTAGAGAAGTCACAAACAATTCTTTAAAAATCAACCAGTCGGCCAGTTTTGACCAAATTTGGCAGAAATGTACCTTGGGTGGACATTTATCTAAATTGACTGTACACTTTTGATTGGTTGATAAATGTGGGCGTAGCAGGGCGGGGCTTATCAGACTTGGTGGAAATCACAAAATAATTCTTTAAAAATCTTCTCTCAAACCATATGGCCAATTTTGATCAAACTTGGCATATATATTCTTTTGGTGGTGTTTTACTTAAATTGCCAACAAAGTTTTGATTGGTCCTTAAATGAGGGCGGGGCAGGGGCGGTGCTCACGGACTTTGAGAAATCACGAAATGATTTTTAAAAAATCAACCATGTGGCCAATTTAGACTCAACTTGGCATAAATGTCCCATGGGTGAACCTTTATCTAAATTGATTGTAAAATTCTGATTGGTAGATAAATGTAGGCGTGGCAGGGCGGGACTTATCAGACATTGGGGAAATCACAAATAATTCTTTGAAAATCTTCTCCTTTCAAACTATATGGCAAATTTTGATCAAACTTGGTAGATATTTTCTTTTGGTGGTGTTTTACTTAAATGGCGATAAAAAGTTGATTAGTCCATAAATGAGGACGTGGCAGGAGTAGGGGATATTGGACTTTGAGATATTACGAAATAAATTCTGAAAAATCAACCATTTGGCCAATTTTTCATTAAACTTGACATAAATGTCCCTTAGGTGAACCATAATCTAAATTGATTGTAAACTTCTGTAGAAAAATGTGGGCATGGCAGGGCAGGGCTTATCAGACATGGGGGAAATCACGAAATAATTCTTTAAAATCTTGTCCTCTCAAACCATAGGGCCAATTTTGATCAGACTTGGAAGAGATATTCTTTCGGTTGTGCTCTACTTAAATTGAGAACAAAATTTTGATTGGTCAATAAATTGTGGTTTGTTTGGCCATGACTTATCAGACTTGGAGAAATCACGAAATAATTTTATAAAAAAATCAATCAATGGGTAAATTTAGTCCAAACTTGACAAAAATATTTCTTTGGGTGGTTTTACTTACCAAGAGGGCCATTGGCCCTGAAGCGCTCACCTGAAATACTAGCCTTTTGTATATGGTGTGTCTGAGCCTCCAAAATGATCACATTTTACTAATATTTGTGGCCTGTATAGTGTACATACTTTTTTAAGATTTGACCATGTGACCTTGTTTATGACCCAAAATGACCCAATTTCGAACTTGTCTGAGGTTGGATCAAGATAATCATTCTAACAAATTTCCGAGTTGATTGGGAAAACAATCCAAAACTGGACCCCATGACATAGTTTAGGACCCAGATGACACACTTTTTAAATTGTCTAAGATTTTATCAAGATAGGTATTCTTACCAGTTTTCAGGTTGATTGGGCATAACATGTGGCCTTTATAGTGCACACAAGGCTTTTCTTTAATTTGACCTAGTGATCTAGTTTTTTACACCTGATGACCCAATTTCAAACTTTTTGTACAATTCATCAAGACCATCATTATGAGCTAATTTCAGGTTGATTGGGCAAAAAATGGGCTTCTAAGAGTACACACAATGTTTTCTAAGACTTAACCCAGTGACCTATTTTATGACCCCAGATGACCCATTTTCAAAATTGTCTGAGATTTTATCAAGATAATTATTCTGACAATTTTTCATGATGATATGGCAAAGAATTTTTGACCCCCAGATGACCCAATTTCAAACTTGTCCGAGAATTCATCAAGACAATCATTCTGAGCAAATTTCAGATTGATTGGGAAAACAATGTGGCCTCTAGAGTGCACACGATGTTTTTCTAAGATGTGACCTAGTTTTTGACCCAAGATGACCCACTTTCAAAATTGTCCGAGACTTCATCAAGACAATCATTCTTAGCAAATTTCTGGTTGATTAGGCAAAAAATGTGGCCTCTAGAGTGCACACAAGGTTTTTCTAAGATTTGACCCCATGACCTAGTTATGACCCAAGATGACCAAATTTCGAACTTGTCCCAGATTTCATCAAGACAATATTCTGAGCAAATTTCAGGTTGATTGGGCAAAAAATATGGCCTCTAGAGTGCACACAATGTTTTTTTAAGATTTGACCCCATGACCTAGTTTTTGACCCCAGATAACCCAATTTCCAACTTGTCCGAGATTTAATCTAGACAATCATTCTGAGCAAATTTCAGGTTGATTGGGCAAAAACTGTGGCCTCTAGCGTGCACACAAGGTTTTACTAAGATTTGACCCCGTGACCTAGTTTTTGACCCCAGATGACCCACTTTCAAATTCTTCCGAGATTTCATCAAGACAATCATTCTGATCAAATTTCAGGTTGATTTGGCAGAAATTGTGGCCTCTAGAGTGCACACAAGGTTTTTCTAAGATTTGACCCCGTGATCTAGTTTTTGACCCCAGATGACCCACTTTCAAAATTGTCCGAGACTTCATCAAGACAATCATTCTTAGCAAATTTCAGGTTGATTAGGCAAAAAATGTGGCCTCTATAGTGCACACAATGTTTTTCTAAGATTTGACCCCGTGACCTAGTTTTTCACCCCAGATGACCTAGTTTCTAACTTGTCCGAGAATTTATCAAGACGATCATTCTGAGCAAATTTCAGGTTGATTGGGCAAAAAATGTGGCCTCTAGAGTGCACACAAGCCAAAGGTTGACGCACGACGCACGACGGAAGACGCACGACTGACACAGCGGTATCACAATACCTCACCATGAGCACTATCGTGCTCAGGTGAGCTAAAAAGGTGTTCCAGGGTTGGGCTTATCAGACTTTAAGAAATCACAAAATAATTCTGAGAAAAATCAGCAATTGGGCTGGTAAAGACCAAAATTGGCATAAATGTGCCTTAGATGACCCTTTATTTAAATTGTTCATGACATTTTGATTGCTCCATATGTGTGGGCGTGGTAGGATAGGGCTTATCAGACTTACAGAAAGCGCAAAATACTCTTTAAAAGTAAACCTTTGGGTCAATTCAGACCACACTTTGTCAGAAAACAGGGGTATGGCAGTCGGAGGCTAACAAGAAATCAATAGACAATTCTTTTCATGAATAAGCCAGTTAGTCCGTCTTATGACCCAGGTAAAAAAATAATTTCGCTGCACCCCCCTAGGTACCAAGGTTGTTATATACCATTTTAAAGCTTGAAATATGCTGGATACGATACACGATGTTGTCAAGTTGTAAACCTGTGCAGTTCCCGTGTAAACACACACATATGTGGGTGGGGTAAGACAACACATAAATTATTTGAAATGCATTTGTCAAATAGAAATCGTCTTTAACCCAATAACTTAGGAATGTACTCTTTCCAATTCATAAAACCACAATCAAATAAACCAGAAGCGATATACAAAAGACATTTCAATCAATTTTACGCAGAAATAATGCTCATATATCTCGTCAATTTGCATATGGTGGGTGTGGTAATTCATGCACAGTAAAAACTTAGCCACACAAACAAATAATCACATTATTGTTCCATGAAACGTTTGCACAACCGTTTTTAGATTGAATACAATTTATTCAGGTCTTGATAAAACATCTCTACCCAAAATTTTAACAGATTTAAACAAGACACAGTTCCAGGCTTCTCTTGAAAATGACCCCTCTTTCCCTGTTTCTTACAACATAGTCCGTCTAATTCTTTGAAATAAGTGGGCTTTTTAAGGACATCGTTTCACGCCTAAGCATCGATGTACCAATGTTGTTATATACCATTTTAAAGCTTGAAATGTGCTGGATACGATGCACGATGTTGTCAAGTTGTAAACCCACGCGGGTCCTGTGTAAACACACAAATATGTGGGTCGGGTAAGATAACATATAAATTATTTGAAATACAATTCTCAAATAGAAATCGTCTTAAACCCAATCTCGTAGTAATGTTCTCATTCGAATTCATCAAATTTCTATCTAATGAACCAGAAGAGATATACAAAACACATTTTAATCAATCATACGCAGAAATAATGCTCATATATCTCGTCAATTTGCATATGGTGGGAGTGGTAATTTAAGCACAGTAAAATACTTAGCCACACAAACAAATAATCGCATTAGTGTTTCGTGAAATGTTTGTACAACCATTTATAGATAAAATACAACTAATTTGGATCCTAGTAAAACATATTCACCCAATATCTTAACAGATATAAACAAGACACAGATCTATGCCGATCTTTAAAATGCCTCCTCTTTCTCTGTATCTTGCAATATAGTCCGTCAGATGATATTAAATAAGGGCGCTATTTAAGGAATTATCTGCACCCCTTACCCATGATGTACCAAGGTTGTTATATACCATTTTAAAGCTTGATATATGCCAAATACGATGCACGATGTTGGCAAGTTGTAAACCTGTGCAGGTACCGTGTAAATAAACACATATGTGGGTGGGGTAATACATTACTTGAAATACATTTGCCAAATGATAATTTTCTTAAACCCAACCTTAGGATTGTGCTCATTCAAATTCATAAAATTATCATCAAATAAACCAGTTTGGATATACAGAATACGTTTCAATTGTTTATAAGCCGAGTCAATTTGCTTATGGTGGATGGGCTGTTTTATAAACAATAATATACTTAGCCACACAAACAAATAATCGCATTATTTGTCTGTGAAAACTTTGTACAACCGTTTACAGATTAAATACAACTCATTTGGATCTTAGTTAAATACTGTCACCCTATATCCTAACAGATATATACAAAGCACATTTTAAGACTGCACTTGACACCCCCCCCCGCTGTAACTTACAACATAGTCCGTTAGATGATATCACACGGGGGGCTATTGAAGGAGTTACTGCATCCCACCCCGATGTATGCCGTAATATACCCTTTTAAAGTGAAATATGCTGGATACAATGTACGATGTTGTCAACTTTTAAACCTATGCAGGTCCCGTGTAAACACACAAATATGTGGGTGGGGTAAGACAAAAAAATGAAATGCATTTGTCAAATATAAATTGTCTTAAACTCAACCTTTTAGAAATTTTCCCACTCAAATATATGGCATTGTGATTGAAATAATCGGAAGTGATATACAAAACACATTCCAATCGATTTCACCAAGATTGTCTTAAACCCAACCTTTTAGAAATTTTCTCACTCAAATGTATGGCATTGTGATTGATATAACCGGAAGTGATATACAAAACACATTCCAATCGATTTCACCAAGAAAATGGCAATGACGGATCTATAATTTTTTGAAAGTGGACTCAACTTTCTTCAGGATTCTACCTTAAGAATTTAAAAATTAACCAAACTAAATTCTTATGAAACAGAAAGTGATGTCAGGACCCAGAGTCTTGCTACATTTTGTGTTTGGGCTCTGGGCCAGTGGAATTGGAAAAAAATAGCGACGTTTTATCCTAAATTGGGGGAAACTAAAATATGTTTTAAAGCTTCAAATTAGACTGTAGGTATGTAAGATGCACTTGTGAATACTTTTTGTTTAAGAAAATTCATCAAAACTGTGGGAAGTATGGGTGCTTATTAGGACTGTTCAATCAAGAATTGGGGTTATCAGTCTCAATCTAACAAGTGCATGTCGGATTGCGATGCAATACAGAAGTCCCCCACCGGATAACAAAAAATCCTTTCTTATAATATATCTCCTACTTACTAGATCTATAACTGTATACAAAATTTGAAGTTGCTAGCACATTAGGTTTTGGACAAAATGTCCCAAACAAAAATATAAGGGTAAAAACAACCAAGGGCAATAACTCCAAAAGTGGGCGGAGAAGAATGATTCTTGTACATGCCACTTGTCCTCAATGAGATCTATAAGTGTACCAAGTTTGAAGTTGCTAGCACTGATGGCTCAGGAGATATGGTCCGGACAAAAATGTAAGGATAAAAAACAACAACGGACAATAACTAAAAAAGTGGATGTGGTAGAGTAACAGTTCTTGAGCATTACACTTCAAAAATCTCAATGAGATCTACCAGTGTACAAAGTTTGAAGTTGCTAGGGCTTATGGTTTAGGAGATAAGTTTGGGACAAAAATGTAAGGATAGAAACAACAAAAGGCAATAACTCAAAAAGTGGACATGGCAGAGTGACAGTTCTTGTACATGACAATTGTCCTCAATGATATCAATAAGTGTAGCAAGTTTGAAGTTGCTAGCACTTATGGTTTAGAAAATGTGTTCTGAACAAAAATGTAAAGGTAAAAACAACAAAGGGCAATAACTCAAAAAGTGGGTGTGGCAGAGTAACAGTTCTTGTACATGACACTTGTCCTCAATGAGATCTATAAGTGTACAAAGTTTGAAGTTGCTAGCACTTTTAATTTAGGAGATATGATCCAGACAAGAATGTAAGACTTAAAACAACAAAGGGCAATAACTCAAAAAGTGGACATGGCAGAGTAACAGTTCTTGTACATGACACTTGTCCTCGATAAGATCTATCAGTGTACAAAGTTTGAAGTTGCTAGCACTTATGATTTAGGAGATATATTCCAGACAAAAATGCAAGGCTAAAAACAACAAAGGGCAATAACTCAAAAAGTGGGCGTGGCAGAGTAACAGTTTTTAAACATGACACTTGTCCTCAATAAGATCTATAAGTGTACTAAGTTTGAAGTTGCTAGCACTTAAAAGTTAGGAGATATGATCCGGACAAGAATGTAAGGCTAAAAACAACAAAGGGCAATAACTCAAAAAGTGGGTGTGGCAGAGTTATGGTTCTTGAACATGACACTTATCTTCAATGAGATCTATGAGTGTACAAAGTTTGAAGTTGCTAGCACCTATAGTTTAGGAGATATGATCCGGACAAGAATGTAAGGCTAAAAACAACAAAGGGCAATAACTCAAAAAAAGGGCGTGGCAGAGTTATGGTTCTTAAACATGACACTTCTCCTCAATGAGATCTATAAGTGTACCAAGTTTGAAGTTGCTGGCACACATAGTTTAGGAGATACGTTCCGGACAAGAATGTGAGGGTAAAAAAAACAAAGGGCAATAACTCCAAAAGTGGGCGTGGCAGAGTTATGGTTCTTGAACATGACACTTCTCCTCAATGAGATCTATGAGTGTACAAAGTTTGAAGTTGCTAGCACACATAGTTTAGGAGATACGTTCCGGACAAGAATGTGAGGGTAAAAACAACAAAGGGCAATAACTCAAAAAGTGGGCGTGGCAGAGTTATGGTTCTTGAACATGACACTTCTCCTCAATGAGATCTATTAGTGTACAAAGTTTGAAGTTGCTAGCACACATAGTTTAGGAGATACGTTCCGGACAAGAATGTAAGGGTAAAAACAACAAAGGGCAATAACTCAAAAAGTGGGCGTGGCAGAGTAACGGTTCTTAAATATGACACTTTTCCTTAATGAGATCTATAAGTGTACTAAGTTTGAAGTTGTTAGCACATATGGTTTAGAAGATATAGCCCGGACAAAAGTGTGACGGACAGACGGACGGACGGACGGACAGACGGACGGACGGACGGACAGACGGAATCGAGCAAACCTATAGTCCCCCAACCGGTAACCGGTGGGGGACTAATAACGATTACATTGTGATCAGAAAAAAATAATACAGAGATTCTTTTTGTGGTGATCACACCAAAGATGTGCTATCGGTGCACATAATCGCACAATGACAGCTTATAATCGTGATGGCTGTAGTGCTTATGGTAACCATAGGCCTCAATCACTTTATAGCTATTTAATTAATTGTAACATGATTTTAGAATTTGTTTATATTTGTAAATTGTGTGGTAAAATGAAGTCTGAAACGTCAGTTTTGCTAATTCAAACGAAGTCAATTCGAGACTGGTACCTAATGGCACAAAATGAGAATACGTCTTAGATAATATGGATATTACAATGCTTATCAAGGTTGTATATATCATAAGAATTTATACATTGTCGTTAATGAGAAAACGATATATTCATTAATTGAGTGGGAGATGTATTGGGATTTATTTATCCGATTCGGACCTAAACTTCCAGAACAAAATATATCCAAAGTAGTAATCCAAATTCGATGAAACAGATGAAATGTGATGGTTATTAGTTTACAAAACTATATTTTGAACGCATGGCTTAACGAAATTATTACGAAAGCCATTGCGTTATAAAATAACCGTTACAATATAATCATTATAATATTTCTATGATGGGCACTTTTCACCATAAGATGGGGAATTATAATAGTATATTATTCTATATAATCTGATCAATTAGCCTTAAAAACTTTTCAACTAAAACTACTGCTGTCACTATGATACTTGTTAAAGCCAGTTTTTTTTTCTCTAAAATTGTGAATCCTAATTTCGACGAGACATAATTATTAGCATCACTGGAATTCAGTGTGAATGTCCATGGAAAACTTAAAAAAAGACTTTTATTATAAAGATCTTGCATCAAATAATAAAGGTTTGTAACAATTATGTCGTTAAAAATAGGACAAACTAGTTGTGGTACACAAGATTGATGTAGCAAAATGTTAATATCCAAATTAAAAAGAGGAGCCAAAAGTATAATGTAATTGTTTCAGATGGATAAATAGAGATACTTAAGATATATAATTGCAATAGACATAGAATACCATATATAAGTTTAGAAATGAAGAAAAATAAAGACAAACTATACATATATAAAAAAACCCAATGGAATTAAAATCTATGAGCAATGCCCTAATCATCCTCAATTTTTGTGACAAAACAGTAACCTAGTGTTATCAAGTTTTGCATTTTTATAGTGTTGAATTCCCGTCCTTCAGAATTCCAAATCAAATGAGTTTTGATATACATCACACATTATATCATACAAATTAATGACGAGAGACCACAATGGCGGTGTATGCTTACATGGAGTTGCAATATAACAAAACGTCCCTTACTCGTATGCCCTAGGTCGTATGATCAACACCGTCAAGCCAACTTTGTTAAAGATTGGTCAAAACCATCATCGAAGACCCAGCTAACTCACACCATTTCGTCCCCTATAGAAAATAGCTACTAATCTTTTGTATTAACAGACGAAAACAGCATCCGAAACTTTACATCGATCCGTACAATCAGATAAGAGCTCTCTTTTAAGGACCATTTTGGTTTAATCTTCCCTAAATAAGTGACGAGAGAATCAATGAAATGACTGCATTCGGTCAGCTGTATCACCAATTGAATTTTAAGATTTTGTAATAGAAGTTAAACACATTGTAGCATGTGTAGGTATCCGAGATTTGGATTAAAAATAGCATCTCAGAAATTTTTCGAGGACAGTAAACTCTCGATATAAGGTCTGATTTATTTGAAAGTGCAAAACTTAAAAGAGTTAAATTGCAACATCTTCGATAAGGGCATAGAAGGCCCATTTGATTACAATAGCTGAATTGTGCCCCCTTTTTAGTAAATTTATAAAAGATAGATAAAGATCAAGAAATTTACAGAATAATTTGAGAGAGTGGAAACATGAACTTAACAAAACGATTCTCCAAAAGAGATTTTTTGCTAAGCCCATGAAGGTATTTTACTCCCAAGGGGCCATTCAGAAATTAATTACGTCCCTCTTATTAACCATTATTTAAAGTTTAAATATTCATCTTTGTGTGAATCTTTACTGTCCTCAAAATTATTTGTATTCATTTTCCAGATCAAGTCAGAATCAAAATGAATGTTCTATGTATCTATTCCATGTGTATTTCTACTGTTGGCCGCCATCTTGAAGGCTATCATATTATTAGTGTGTTGTCCAGTGATATCACAGTGAAATCTTTCGGATTCACCAATCAATATATCTATTATATCAAAGAATGCTAAAATATTTTCAGTGGATGCTCTTGAAAGGATTGTGATCCATAGAAATTAAGTTTTACTATCTGACTATGAATTGTTAAAGCAGAGATTATTATATATAAGCTACGGGGAAAGAAGGGACATTTGAAAGCAGCCTAGAACTATGTTTTGTTTATATCTATTAAATTTGGTAAAGATGTTGCACCTGTACCAATGTCCAAATAAGTTGTATTTAATCTATTTAATATTTATTTATTTATTTAATCTAAACGGCTGTACAAACGTGTGGCTAGTAAGTTTTCTACTGTGTATAACAATAATCTAGCAACAATATGCAAATTGAATAACTACCTCGAATCATTTCTGCGTATAAACTGCGAATAATCAATTTAAATGTATTTTCTATGTCACTTCTGGTTATTTTAATCATAACAGCATGCATTCGATTAAGAACCTTCAAAAAGAGTGGGTCTAAGACGATTTATATTTGACAAATGCATTTCTTACCCCACCCACATATTTGTGTGTTTACACGGGACCTGTGCAGGTTTACAACATGACAACATCGTGCATCGTATCCAGCACATTTCAAGCTTTAAAATGATATATAACAGCATTGGTACGGGGTCGGATGCAACAACTCCTTCAATAACCCCTTGTGTGATTTCATCTGATGGACTATGTTGTAGGATATGGGGGGGCATTTTCAAGTGTAGTCTAGAACTGTGTCTTGTATGTATGTGTCAAGATATAGAGTGAAGGTGTTTTACTAAATTTCAAATAAGTTGTATTTCATCTGTAAACGGTTATACAGACGTTTCAAAGAACATCAATGAGAATATTTGTTTGTGTGGCTAAGTATATTACTGTTAATAAAACACCTCATCCTCCACATACAAATTGACGAGATATCTGAGCATTATTTCTGCGTATAATTGATTGAAATGTGTTTTGTGTATCTCTTCTGATTTACTCCAGAGTAATTTGATGAATTCGAATGAGTACATTACTGCGTGATTGGATTTAAGACGATTTCTATTTGAAAATTGTATTTCAAGTAATTTATATGTTATCTTACCCCACCTACATATTTGTGTGTTTACACAGGACCCGCGTGGGTTTACAACTTGACAACATCGTGCATCGTATCCAGCACATTTCAAGCTTCAAAATGGTATATAACAACATTGGAACATCGATGCTTAGGGGTGAAACGATGTCCTTAAAAAGCTCACTTATTTCAAAGAATTAGACGGACTATGTTGTAAGAAACAGGGAAAGAGGGGTCATTTTCAAGAGAAGCCTAGAACTGTGTCTTGTTTAAATCTGTTAAAATATTTGGTAGAGATGTTTTACCAAGACCGGAATAAGTTGTTTTCAATCTAAAAACGGTTGTGCAACGTTTCATGGAACAATAATGTGAATATTTGTTTGTGTGGCTAAGTATTTCACTGTGCATAAATTTCCCCACCCACCATATGCAAATTGACGAGATATGTGAGCATTATTTCAGCGTAAAATTGATTGAAATGTCTTTTGTATATCGCTTCTGGTTTATTTGATTGTGGTTTTATGAATTGGAAAGAGTACATACCTAAGTTATTGGGTTAAAGACGATTTCTATTTGACGAATGCATTTCAAACTAGAATATCACTGAAAGTGATCATACCCCCCAAAAGGCGCAGTTTTTGTGCATTTTGAGAAGTTGATATCATTTGAACTGGGAGCTGTTCAATTGGGAAATAGAGCTAGTTTTGAAAAGGATCAATAAAGGAACATTCCTGCCAAGTTTGGTAAGAATTGGTTCAGTGGTTATGAAGGAGAAGATTTTTGAAGAATTATCTAACGATTTTTCCAGGTCTGATAAGCCCCGCACGGCCACGCCCACAATTTTTGACAAATCAAAAATTCACGAACATGTTTTGAAAAGGGTCACCCAAGGAACATTCTTGCCAAGTTTATTAAGAATTGGCCCAATGGTTAAGGAGGAGAAGATTTTTGAAGAATTATATAACGATTTCTCGAAGTCGGATAAGCCCCGCCGTGCGACGCCCACATTTTTTGGCGAATGAAAAAATCATGCATATACATTGAAAACAATCACTCAAGGGTCATTCCTGTCAAGTTTCAAATTGGCCCAATGATTGATTTTTAAAGATTTTTCACATCATTTCTCTAAGTTCGATAAGCCCCGCCCTGCCACGCCCACAATTTTTGACAAATCAAAAATTCACGAACAAATTTTGAAAAGGGTCACTAAAGGAACATTTCTGCCAAGTTTAGTAAGAATTGGCCCAGTTGTTAAGGAGGAGAAGATTTTTGAAGAATTATCTAACGATTTCTCGAAGTCAGATAAGCCCTGCCCTGCCACGCCTACATTTTTTGGCGAATGAAAAAATCAGGAGCATACATTGAGTACAATCACTAAAGGGTCATTCCTGTCAAGTTTGGTTCAAATTGGCCTGATAATTAATTTTTAAAGATTTTTCACATGATTTCTCAAAGTCCGATAAGCCCCGCCCTGCCACGCCAACAATTTTTGACGAATCAAAAATTCACGAACAAGTTTTGAAAAGGGTCACTAAAGGAACATTCTTGCAAAGTTTAGTAAGAATTGGCCAAGTGGTTAATGAGGAGAAGATTTTTGAAGAATTATCTAACAATTTCTCGAAGTCGGATAAGCCCCGCCCTGCCAAGCCCACATTTTTGGCGAATGAAACAAGAGTGCCAGATGTATACATGTTTGAATTGTGAACAATATGAATTTTGTTATAAACAAATAAACATGTCACATTAGATTATTGTAAAATAAGTTTTCATAATTTCCAATGTATGCAATAAAGTCTCATCATTAGCATTCAATCATATGGTATTTAGTAGCATTTGCATACATATTTACTATTTTATATCAACCTCTGTTCCAGTTTGATCTTCATAAGCCGATTCAACTTTTACACTCAAATTTTGAAACATCAGAATGAAGAATGTTAAAAGTATCAATATGTTAATTGTAAGAGACGGACAAGCCCCACCCTGCCAGGCCCACATTTTTCAATAAATAAAAAAAATCACAAACATGTATTGAAGACAGTCATTCAAGGTACATAAGATTTAGTTCAAATTTGCCCTATAATTGCTTTTTAAAAGAATTTTCTCATGACTTCGTTAAGCCCAACCCTGCCAGTTTGCCACGCCCATATGTTTTTAGACAAATAAAAAATTCATGAACATGCTTTTAATACAATCAATAAAGGGACATTCCTGCCTAGTTTGGTTCAAATTGGCCTGATAATTGATTTTTAACGATTTTTCACATGATTTCTTTAAGTCCGATAAGCCCCGCCCTGCAACGCCCATATTTTTTGACGAATGAAAAAATCATGAGCATACATTGATTACAATCACTCAAGAGTCATTCCTGCCAAGTTTGGTTCAAATTGGCCTAATAATTGATTTTTTAAGATTTTTCACATAATTTCTCTAATTCCGATAAGCCCCGCCCTGCCACGCCCACAATTTTTGACAAATCAAAAATTCACGAACAAGTTTTGAAAAGGGATACTAAAGAAACATTCCTGCCAAGTTTAGTAAGAATTGGCCCAGTGGTAAAGGAGGAGAAGATTTTTGAAGAATTATCTAACGATTTCTCGAAGTCGGATAAGCCCCGCCCTGCTACGCCAACATTTTTGGCAAATAAAAATATCATGAGCATATATTGAATACAAGCACTCAAGGGTCATTCCTGTCAAGTTTGGTTCAAATTGGCTTAATAATTGATTTTTAAAGATTTTTCACATGATTTCTCTAAGTCCAATAAGCCCCGCCCTGCCACGCCCACAATGTTTGACAAATCAAAAATTCACGAACAAGTTTTGAAAAGGGTCACCCAAGGAACATTCCTGCCAAGTTTAGTAAGAATTGGCCCAGTGGTTAAGGAGGAGAAGATTTTTGAAGAATTATCTAACGATTTCTCGAAGTCGGATAAGCCCCGCCCTGCCACGCCCACATTTTTGGCAAATAAAAATATCATGAGCATATATTGAATAAAATCACTCAAGGGTCATTCCTGTCAAGTTTGGCTCAAATTGGCTTAATAATTGATTTTAAAGATTTTTCACATGATTTCTCTAAGTCCAATAAGCCCCGCCCTGCCACGCCCACAATTTTTGACAAATAAAAAAATTACGAACAAGTTTTGAAAAGAGTCACTCCAGGAACATTCCTGCCAAGTTTAGTAAGAATTGGCCCAGTGGTTAAGGAGGAGAAGACTTTTGAAGAATTATCTAACGATTTCTCGAAGTCGGATAAGCCCCGCCCTGCCACACCCACATTTTTGGCAAATAAAAATATCATGAGCATACATTGAATACAAGCACTCAAGGGTCATTCCTGTCAAGTTTGGTTCAAATTGGCTTAATAATTGATTTTTAAAGATTTTTCACATGATTTCTCTAAGTCCAATAAGCCCCGCCCTGCCACGCCCACAATTTTTGACAAATCAAAAATTCACGAACAAGTTTTGAAAAGGGTCACCCAAGGAACATTCCTGCCAAGTTTAGTAAGAATTGGCCCAATGGTTAAGGAGGAGAAGATTTTTGAAGAATTATCTAACGATTTTCTCGAAGTCGGATAAGCCCCGCCCTGCCACGCCCACATTTTTTGGCGAATGAAAAAATCATGAGCATACATTGAAAACAAGCATTCAAGGGTCATTCCAGTCAAGTTTGGTTCAAATTGGCTTAATAATTGATTTTTAAAGATTTTTCACATGATTTCTCTAAGTCCAATAAGCCCCGCCCTGCCACGCCAACAATTTTTGACAAATCAAAAATTCACGAACAAGTTTTGAAAAGGGTCACCAAAGGAACATTCCTGCCAAGTTTGGTAAGAATTGGCCCAGTGGTTAGGGAGGAGAAGATTTTTGAAGAATTATCTAACGATTTCTCGAAGTCGGATAAGCCCCGCCCTGCCACGCCCATATTTTTTGACGAATGAAAAAATCATGAGCATACATTGAAAACAAGCATTCAAGGGTCATTCCAGTCAAGTTTGGTTCAAATTGGCTTAATAATTGATTTTTAAAGATTTTTCACATGATTTCTCTAAGTCCGATAAGCCCCGCCCTGCCACGCCCACAATTTTTGACGAATCAAAATTTCACGAACAAGTTTTGAAAAGGGTCACCCAAGGAACATTCCTGCCAAGTTTGAAAAGAATCCGACCAATGGTTGAGGAGGAGAAGATTTTTGAAGAAAAACCAACAGACGGACCAACAGACCAACAGACCAACAGACCAACAGACAGACCAACAGACAAGCTGACTCCTATATACCCCCAAAATTGAATTTGGGGGTATAATAATTTATGTGTTGTCTTACCCCACCCACACATTTGTGAGTTTACACGGGAGCTGCACAGGTTTACAACTTGACAACATCGTGCATCGTATCCAGCATATTTCAAGCTTTAAAATGGTATATAACAACCTTGGTACCTAGGGGGTGCAGCGAACTCCTTAAATAGCCCCCTTATTTGATTTCATCAGACGGACTAAGTGGAGCGATTAGTGGCCCTCTTCGGCCTCTTGTTTTAAAGGATTATACAATTATGAAAATCATTAAAACATATCATAGACAAGCCAAGGAGAAATTTATGATTGATAATTATTTTTTTGAAATAAACAAAAATGGTCAGAATGGGAATCGAACTTGGATCATTAAATCTTAGAGTCCAGTGCGCATACCGCTCGACCGATATCTGCGACAGCAGTGACCGTGTTGAAATAAGATTTGTATTGTTCTAAGTGGCTAAATGTGTCTCAGTGACGTACAGGGTGTCCCATAATATGTGTTACAATTTCAAAATAATTCAACAACACACTTCGTGAAATTTACAATTGTTTAACTTATTTGTCAAATGACGTCATCGACGTCACCTTTGAAAATACATGTATCTTTCTCACTTTCTGTACTGATTGAATAATTTGTGTTTCTTAGTATTCTAGCACTTTATAGGACATAGTCTTTAAGATTAATGACAAAATTTTGAGTTAGAAATGAAGAAATGAAAAAAAGTTATCGGTAGCCCTTTCTCTAGTTCTTTCTGAATCATAGTTCACCGGTAATGTCTACTACTGCATCATTGATGGTGTGAAACGTTCGGATGTTTTTTAAAGATAAACTTTGAATTATACCCTTTTATGACACCACTTGCAAGGGTCTCTTGTGCATGAATACAAATCATATTTTCAATACTTTTTCACTAGATGTAATTGTCCTGCGCAATTGTTTGTCTCTGCAAAAATGCCCCCTCCCCTTCAAAGCATCATTTGCCATCATCCAACATCAAGTGAAGCAACAACTGTCCTCATTTAGAACTCTGGTTTTTGTGATTCATGTTATCCCTTCAAACATTAATGGTGCTAAAATATCTACTGCATCTATTTAAGCTATAAAAGTCATGGAAGACAAAATTAAAACGATCAATTTGAGCATCTCAGCATGGAAAAGAAATTTTTATCAAATTAAAAATATGACGTCGTTGACGTCACTCGGCAAAAAAGTTAACTAGTGGCATATTTCATTAAACGTGATGTAGAATTTTTTTAAAAGTTAATATAGATGTTCTATATATCAATCAAAACTTTATCATGTCCCTTTCACCCCCCTGTAATTGATTTTACTCGATGGCAACATTTCTCAATTTTATAGATGTTTAAAACGGTAACACTTATTATGGGACACCCTGTATGCAAATAGCGACGGAAATTAATCTGTATCAGTTTAATGTGGTAAGACAATACATATATACAACCTACTTGAGTCAATGACAACAATGGTGTAAAGTTATAGTGCTTTGCGATCTACTGATTCCCACCAACAATAAAGACCACACCAATTTACTAATAATAGGTTATTCTGGACAAATTGAAATCAAATCGATGATTAACAGGATTATTACGTAATATTGACGAGATGCTTTACACGTGTATCTCTATAATAACATGTTTTTATAGGTTAAATTTGCTTTTAAACATCAGTTTATCTCGGAACCATTATGCATGGCCCTGTATCAAACAATTCTTGAGTTAGGATACGTAAATGACAAAAGGTCACGAACGGAGGGATGGCTGGATGGGCGGACAACCGAATATTGTGAAACCAATATATCCCTCTCTGCTACCTTTGCATCTCTCTTTATCGTAGATGACTATTTATAACACTTTCAGCAGACCACTGCTAATGCAGAACTCCTTGCTAAAAAGTCATTTGTTGGGTGTTTACCCTTTCCCAAAAGGCAAAGATTAAGGACCGTTTAATTTGAAAGCTGATACAGACAACAAATTGGGTGTTGATGAAGATTGGATTTTTGGTTGTCCTAATTTCATTTTTTGTCCCGATGTTTTTCCATTCCTTTCCGTAATAGGACTTCAAAAATCAGGCCTTTTTTGTGGTTTTCAGCACTTCATTTTTTGTCGCAATATTTTTCCATGACTTTTCTATTCGAGACGACAAGGTCAGAGTTTTTTCCAAGTTAAAATTTGATAGCGTGTGAAGAAAATAGATTTTACATAGACTTCTATAGAAGTAAATATGAGTGACCTGTCACAATATATTTTACCTTTAAAATGTCCTGATGCATCCCCCTTGGTTACATTACCATTACCATTTCGCATTCCATTTCGTACTAATTCACAAAACTCTAAAAACAAATGGCTATCGAGTTTTGATCTTCACAACACCTTTATAAGTACGGAGAGCATCTAGAATTCGTGATGCTGGTAGAATGTATGTTGACACGTAACATCCGCTACCTATCCACACTGTTAACTTTTCAGTACAATTTAAAACACGGGCAAAAATCCGACTGCTTGATATTTACGAATTAGTACAAAATGGGATACGAATACGAAACCGAAATAAATTGTAAGGGGATGGTGCATCTCAATATACGTGACGATGGTTCCCGTATTTCTGTGTTGATTTGGTTTATTGGGGTTTTACGCCGTTATAAACTGCTATGGTCATATCGCGGCAGCTCGAGATCCTAATCATGGATTCCTGTTGTTTCTCATACCAGTACTACCACAACACCCTTGCCGATCATCCAGCTGCTCCCTCACATAGGTTAACGATATCAGACCATTAGTGGGTGATATTTTGTCAGAAAGGATATTTGCCGCGGTCATGTATCGAACCTGAAACCTCTTGAGTGAGAGGCAGATGCGCTACCAACTGCGCTAAGGCCGCGGCCTACTTCTATGTTGAGTGAACGTGTCTGAATTCAGAGGTGGTGGGTTCGAATCCTACGCTGTCTTTTTCTCTTTTTTTTTCATTTTAAGTACCGGTATAACCTTTTCATAATGAATAGCATTGAAAAATTTGTACTAGCACACACTTCAAAAAGAAATATTTGTTTAATTTTGTACATAACATTTATTATTTCGTTGAAATTAACGAAATTTGAATAGTCAATAATGAAATCATATACAAACTTCAGATGACATCTGTACAGCAAACTCATTCACAGAAGAAGTGAACATTACGTCACAGGCGGGTGTCTTTTAAAACAAATTAACGTCAGAAGAGGGATACCCACCTCTTGCGTTAATTACGAAAATACAACGAATTTTGCATTCAGTGACGTTTGATCCTGCCCTTAACTAGAACTGTCACAGGATGTGACCTGACCTGAGCACAAGCTTTCAATACAAAAAGGGCAATAAGTGTACCAAGTTCAAAGGTGCTAGCACTTATGATTCAGAAGATATGGTCCAGATTAAAATGCAAGGGTACAAACAACAAAAGACAATAACTGTAAAAAGTTGGCATGGCAGAGTAACGATTCTTGTACATGACTTTTCTGCTTAATGAGACGTATAAGTGTACCAAGTTTGAAGTTACCAGCACTTATGGTTTAGAAGATATGGTCTCGAAAAAATTGAAAGGGTTAAAACAACAAAGGACAATCACTCAAATTGTAGGCATGGCAGAGTAACGGTTCTTGTACATGGCACTTCTGCACAAAGAGATGTATAAGTGTACTAAGTTTGAAATTGCTAGCAGTTATGGTTATGAAGATATGGTCTAAACAGAAATGTAAGGGTACAAACAACAAAGGGCAATAACTCAAAAAGTGGGTATGACATAGTAATGGCTATTAGACATGACACTTTCACACAATGAGAACTATTAGTGTACCAAGTTTGAAGTTGCTATGATTTAGAAGATATGGTCCCGACAAAAATGTAAGGGTACAAACAACAAAGGGCAATAACTCAAAAAGTGAGCGTTGCAGAGTAATCGCTATTATACATTGGACTTCTCCACACTGAGATGTATAAGTGTACCAAGTTTGAAGATGCTAGCACTTACGGTCTCAAAGATATGGTCCTCACAAAAATGCAAGGGTACAAACAACAAAGGGCAATAACTCAAAAAGTGGGCGTGAAGGAGTAACGATTATTTTACATGACACTTCCCCACATTGAGATGTATAAGTGTACCAAATTAAAAAATGCTAGCACTTACGGTTTTGAAGATATGTTCCGGAAAATATGCAAAGGTACAAACAACAAAGGGCAATAACTCAAAAAGTAGGCGTGGCAGAGTTACGATTATTGTACATGACATTTTCCCACATTGAGAATGACACTTTCCCACAATGAGATTTAGAAGATGCTAGCACTTATGGTTTAGAAGATATGTTCTGGAAAAAATGCAAGGGTACAAACAACAAAGGGAAATAACTCAAAAAGTGGGCATGGCAGAGTTACGATTATTGTACATGACACTTCCCTATATTGAGATCTATAAGTGTACCAAGTTTGAAGATGCTAGCACTTACAATTTAGAAGATATGTTCCGGACAAAGATGCAAGGGTACAAACAACAAAGGGCAATAACTCAAAAAGTGGGCATGACAGAGTAACGATTCTCGTACATGAGACTTTCCCACAAAAAGATCTATAAGTGTGCCAAGTTTGAAGTTGGTAGCATATATGGTTTAGAAGATATGCACTGGAGAAGTATTTTGTCCACGGACAGACATACATACATACATAAAGACATACAGACATACAGACAGACAGACAGGTTGATTCGTTTAGCGGGGGTATAATAATGACCGACCCTCAACGGAATAGTGTCGACTTCGATAACGTCTGAGTAGCGCTCCCATATGCATCGACAGACCTATTTCCGTCTTAGTAGCTCTCCAATATGCATCGACAGACCTATTTCCGCCTTAGTAACGCTCCCATATGCATCGACAGACCGGTTTCCTTCCATTCACATTATGTAAAACGTGATTCATCACTGAACAAATCTGTCTTATGGCGGGTTTAGCCATCCTCAATGTACCTGACACAATAATATTCTTCTGTGTTTAGTGTAATGCCGATCCAGACGAATCTCCGCTCCTGAAATCAGTCTGGACACTGATTGGACAGTAACATTTCCCGATTTTACGGCTGCTATTTGTGTTGCTGAAAATGATCTGTTTCGTGAGAGGTGAGGGGTGCAAATTCTATATCCGGAGCCTGAGTAGTGACTCGGCAGGTGGTTGCGTCGAAGAATGGCAATCGTCCTGAAAATGGGAATAACTCGTGCATGGCTGACGAAAAAGGATGAGTTTGATATAGATTACTTAGAATTTATTGCTGGTATCAAAGTCGATTTTTAATCTTTTTCTGACAGAAGTTTTGTCATAATCAATGTAAATTTGACAAAGCTCACTAAAATACGGATCACGGCAGCAAATTACACCACAGTTAGGATCGTTCCAAAGACCATTCATCTGGCTTGAATATCAAATCTAGGCAATTGAGTAAAAATGTCTAAAATATTCACCGTGTCTAAAATCTTTACCGTGTATTCATTTTGTAAACTTGTTGGTACATGTAACGCCGATTACTAACGGCAGTAGGCAATGCGATCGAGTTGCACTTGCAGCACCAACTTCATGGATTTGAGCACCGGTTCCAGAGTTAAGTGAAGCTTGGTTAAAGTAAACAAGTTAAAATTGAAAATTATTCGCATGTACACAAATATTCACCAAAAGTAAGATTGCATTGAAAGCGTGGGTCAGCATAAAAATATCAAATTACATTAAATTACACTAATTACAAACAAACATTTATATAGAAGTTATTACTTACAACCAACATTTTCTCCTTTTTCCCATATATTTACTTGGCTATTAAGTACAATATTTTGGCCTTTGGCGTGATTTTTAAGTAGTCTGCCACACATTTTAATTTGGACTTCCCTTAAACTGTCACCAATCGGACATTTGCGCCCCCTCTCTGCCGTGCCTTGTGACTATAAAAAAGATACGTGATAAAATAAACAATATGGCACCTTCTTGGATAATTATAACAATGTTGTAAAGTTTCATGGACCTAGGTCAAACCATTCTTGAGTAAGGGCACGGAAAAAAGGTCTACGGACGGACAGATGGATTGATGGACGGACAAATATAGTAAGATTAATATACCCCTCTCTTCTCCGTATGTGTGTTTGTGGGGATGTAATAATTCCGCTATGTAGCTCTCTTTATTGTAGATGATTTATTGAAAAATGTATGTCAGACACTTTGCACAGACCACTGCTGCTACAGAACTTCTTGAAATGAATACATTTCATTTTTCAAGTTTTTACCATTTCGAAAAAGAAAAAAAGAATCATTAGAGCCATCTAATTTGAAAGCCGCTTCAGACACCTATTTCATGTCTTGATAGAGATAGGATTTGTGGTTATAACTATTTTATTCTTTCGTCCCGACGTTTTCCATGCCTTTTCCGTCAGGGACATCGAAAGTATGTCTTTCTTGTGGTTATCACCATTTCATCATTTTGGCCCAAATTTGTTCCATGCGTTTTCTATTATGGACTTTTTTCAAGTCAAAGCTTGACAGTGTGTGATAACGTGTATTTTAAATAGAATTACATAGCATAGAGGTAAATATGAGTGACCTGCCACCATATTCCAAACATCTCGATACATCCACTTGATTTCATTTCCATTTCCATTTCGTATTCCATTTCGTACTAATTCGTAAATCTCTATTAAAAAGTGACCGATATTTTACTAGAATATCGCCAAAATAAACAGAACAGATAAAATGTCAAAGAGTTTCTTTTTTAATCAAATTAACACGCGGATAAAATGGTGAGTTGGGTGAAAGACCGTTTGGGGACTAGTAAAACATTCCTTGTATTTAAATTTTGTGGATTGATAAAGCTTCATGTACAATGTAAAATGTGACGAAGCTTTATTTTTGTAGATGATGGCTAAAAGGCGGATAGATTTATAACTGATCGCTAATTGCGAGTTTCCTCTTCAGCATTGTTATTGTTCTTTATGTACATGTCAAGGTCTAACATGGATCTTCGATTATATTACTACTTAACGCAATGACACAATGACACAATAAATATGACATACTTCTTAAAATGTATACTACATGTAACTGTCATGTCAAGATTTAGATGAAAATCATAAATTGTGAGATTTTAGAATTAACTTCAAAGGTCAAGTTAAAAAAAACTTAATAGATCTATGTACACTTCTGTATATTCCACTCATATGTTACACATATTTAGCATAATCATTCAGAATTAGGTTCAGTACGTATAATGAAAAACACTAAATATAAAAGTTTTACTGATAGTTTTACTAAGTAAATACCAGTGCATGAAAATAATCAAAATCTGAGTTGGGCAGAAATGCGAATACAAAAAAAGAACAATCTAATGTGCATAATTGATGATTCGAACAATGTTCCGCCTTCTGTACATTAAAAGTGAAAAAAATCAAAATTTAATTTCAATCTTACTTATACAAAGAAAGTAATTAGATTTAAAAGGGGCCCATGCTAGGTTTTTATGCTTCCGAACTGTTCGGGAACTCATATTTTTGCATGGAAAAACAATCTGCAATGCATAAAAACCTCAATCACGGCGAATAACCATCTTTTCTTTGCTATAGATCAATCCTTTACAAGCGTGTATACACATTCTATTTTTACTTCAAAACGAGACAAGGTCAATGTCAACGAGACACACCTCCGCGGTATTAACACACCGTACAACCGGCTGTGTCGATGATTGTGACTTTATTTGCGAGGGATACGTGGAAAGGTTTATTTTGTACAAGCACTGTACATTTATATGCGTATTTATCAACTATAGAATACCAAAGATCATTTCGTTTATTTATAAAAGTAAATTCATTTGACCTACCATGCATATGACATCAGATGCCGAATCTGCCTTCGCAAACTTTCGACGCAGCCGGTTGTACGGTGTGTTGAATCTTACTGAGCATAAATGACGTACCTGTGACGTAATTGATTTTTGAAGGTTGGGTATATGTAACCGTTACAAAACAAAAACAAGGGCAATATGAATCAACCTGCACGTTATTAATTGACTTGGATTTTAATACTTAATGAAGCTCGATGAGTGCTAACAATAGACATAAGTGATCTACCTTTTCAGGTTGGTAATTTCATACGTTATTTCTGGTATGTAATTGTTATGCAATTTGCATTTTTGACAGCCTAGCTGGTCCCCTTTTAAGAAAAAACTTTGTATTCGTGTAAATTTACCCAAACAATAATGATAATAATAATAATAATAATATTACTATTATTATTATTATTATTATTAAAAATAATAATAATAATAATAATAATAATAATAATAATAATAATAATAATAATAATAATAATAATAATAATAATAATAATTAAACAATAATAATATATACAAGAGATGTTTGTAAAACATATATGCCCAATCAAGGGCCTACATTTGATGTAAGTCAAAGTCCAAGGTCAAGTTAACAAGGTCCAAGGTCATGGTCAAATATGAAAGGTCTTGGTAGGAGGGGTCTATGTATGAATTATCTAGGCTGTATATGTAAAAGTAAAATGAAATGTAGGCCAGGTTAAAGTTTTTAAAAGTAGACCAAATGCCAAGGTCAAGGTCATGGTCAAAGGTAAAAGGTCTTGGTTGGAGGTGTCCATGTGTGAAATATCAAGGCTGTAGGTGTAAAAGGACATGATATATATGCCTGATTTAAGTTTTTTTAAAAGTAGGTCAAACTCCAAGGTCAATGTTGCAATATTCAAGGTCATGGGCAAATATGAAAGGTCTTGGTAGGAGGTGTCTATGTGTGAAATATCAAGACTGTAGGTGCAATAGGACATAAGATAAAGGCTAGGTTAAAGATTTCTAAAAGTGTGTAAAAATCAAAGGTCAAGGTCACACAGGTCAAGGTCATGGTCAAATGTGAAAGGTCTTGGTAGGAGGTGTCCATGTGAATAAAATATCGAGACTGTATATGTAATAGCACATGAGATATAGGCCTAGGTTAAGTTTTTTAAAAGTAGGTAAAACTCCAAGGTCAATGTCCAAGGTCATGGTCAAAAGTAAAATGTCTTGGTTGGAAGTGACCATGTGTGAAATATCAAGGCTGTATGTGTAAAATGACATGAAATAAAGGCAAGGTTAATGCATTATAAAAGTAGGTCAAACACCAAGGTCAAGGTCACAAGGTCCAAGGTCATGGTCAAATGTGAAAGGTCTTGGTCGTAGGTGTCCATGTGTCAAATATCAAGGCTGTATTTGTAAAAGGACACGATAAATCGACTGGGTTAAAGTTTTTTTTAAAGAAGGTAAAAGTCCAAGGTCAAGGTCCAAGGTCATGGTCAAATGTGAAAGGTCTTGGTAGGATGTGTCCATGTGTGAAATATTATAGCTGTATGTGTAATAGCACATGTAATAAAGGCCCAGTTTATTTTTTTTAAAAGTAGGTCAAACTCCAAGATCAGGGTCACAATGCCCAAGGTCATAGTCATTTGTGATAGGTCTTGGTGGGAGGTTTCCATGTGTCAAATATCAAGGCTGTAGGTGTAAAAGGACATGATATATCGGCCAGGTTAAAGTTTTTAAAAAGTAGGTGAAACTCCATGGTCAAGGTTACAAGGTCCAAGGTCATGGTCAATTGTGAAAGGTCTTGGTAGGAGATGTCCATGTGTGAAATATCAAGGCTGTAGGTGTAATAGGTCATGAGATATATGCCCGGTTTAATTTTTCTTAAGGTCAAACTCCTAGGTCAAGGTCACAAGGTCCAAGGTCATGGTCAAATTAATGTGAACGATGTTAATAGGAGGCATCTTTGTGTGAGATATCAAGGTTGTATGTGTAAAAAGATATGAGATATAGGTAAGGTTAAGAATTAAGTGTAAAAATCAACAAAGGGCAATAACTCCAAGAATTTGATCGGCAACGTTATGGTTTTTTTTGCACTGCACCTCTCCATAATATGATCTATCCACCTATAAAGTTTCAAGATTCTACCTTACATACTTTTTGAGTTATGCTCCGGACAGAATCAAGTTTGAAAATCATCAAATCGCAATAGCTCCAAAAATATGATCAGCAGAGTTACGGTTCTTGTACACTGCACCTCTCCATAATGAGATCTATCAACCTGTAAAGTTTCAAGATTCTACCTTACATACTTTTTGAGTTATGCTCCGGACAAGGATCAAGTTTGAAAATCAACAAAGGGCAATAACTCCAAAAAATTGATCGGCAGAGTTACAGTTTATGTGCACTGCACCTCTCCATAATATGATCTATTCACCTGTAAAGTTTCATGATTCTACCTTACATACTTTTTGAGTTATGCTCCGGACAAGAATCAAGTTATAAACTCAACAAAGGGCAATAACTCAAAAAAATTGATCGGCAGTTACAGTTCTTGTGCACTGCACCTTTCCATAATGGGATCTATCCACCTGTAAAGTTTCATGATTCTACCTTACATACTTTTTGAGTTATGCTCCGGACAAGGTTTGGTCTACGGACAGACCGATCGAACGACCGACCGACCTACCAACTTACCGACATACCGACCGACCGACCGACACTTGCAAAACAATATACTCCCATTTTCTTCGAAAGGGGGCATAATAATAATAATAATAATAATAATAATAATAATAATAATAATAATAATAATAATAATAATAATAATAATAATAATAATAATAATAATAATAATAGTAATAATGATAATAATAATCAAACCTCCAACATCCAGGACAACAAATTGTATACTCTCCATAGCCGTTGCTTTCTGTTCAAAAAGAATCCTTTGTGAGTGAAGACCTGCCAAAACTGGTTCAGGGGCTAATAGATAGTCACCTTCTTTGATTCCAGCCTGTGAAAATATGGGATTAAAACGATTATCTCATATACCATGATAATATAATTATGACTTAATTATTTCTTTATCCAGTATTAATCGCTGTTAAATGATTTAAATGAACAAGACGGCCTAAATGGTCAATCACTCGCATGGGAGGCCTTAAGACATATTTAATGCATTTAATAGCTCTCATTAAACTACAGCCCCGCACATCGTCAAATTGCACAAAACAAACAAACAAACAGTGACCTTTTCAGCCTTCAGGCATGTCTTTCGAAGGCGCTGTTTCAAGACCTTCTTAAGTTTTCGAAGTAAAACACCTCCATAATACTTCTATGTGACCGTTTTGCCTTTCGCATTATTGATTTCCATGGTTGGACATTTGTTATCAAAGACTATATCATACAAAACCTTCCTCAGTGTGCGTATTCTTTTAGCAATGCAAAGGCGCCAGTTATTTTGGTGGTCTAGATTTGATATCTATGAGTATAAGCATTTAGTTTTGGGTTAGAAAAAATACACACGTGTTCATTACCCGTGAGAAAATGGTCAAATAACGTTTCGCTATACACAACAGTTTTTATACCGCGCGCATTCTTTGCGTGTGAGTTATGGACAGACATCAGTCAATCGGACCTTAATCACTTGGAAAGTACACATCATTTCTGTCTCAAAAGAATACAAGGTTTACCTCAGAATACGCGGTCGGATATGGTAAAAGGATTACTAGGTTTTACTGCCATCGAAAACTATATTGACTTACAAAATCTACTTTTCCTTGGATCGCTATGCAGGCTAAAACCAACAGAAGTGGCATACAGACTCTTTTTTTTAAGACTTTATCAATTTATCAACAAAGTGACTTCGATCAATGTGGGTTTTGCCAAAGATATTTCACGCATTTTAATGAAATATTCTCTATATTCCCATCTATCTGAATTTCTCAACACGGGGCTTTTCCCGGAGAAAACATTGTGGAAAAGGATTTGCAAACAAGCCATTTTTAAACATGTCTGAAAGATTGTCACGTGACAGAGACTTTGATATATTTAGGAGTGTTCACACGAATTTAGCTCCAGCATTATGTTGGCGTTTAGCCATGAAAACACCAAAAAGACTGTATGCCATGAAAATTATAGCAAGAACAATGTGTTTGAAGAGAGAACTTATAAATTGTCCTAAGTGTAATATCTTGACAAACGATAAGCTAAGACATTTGCTGTTTGATTGTAAACATGAGACAATTCGAGATTCAAAGATTATGTACGTAGATAACGTTAAGAATTTAATATCTCTTGACTTGCACAATTATTTGATACATATTGATCGTGATCTTTTCATCAAATATTTATTATGTTTCACAGATGTTACTCTGAAACGACTCTTGACAAATGCAATGCAAGAACAGTTTACAAGCGTTAATGCTACATTATTACATAATATACTATATTTGTGAAGAGTTATGTGGGTATTGCCTAATAGATCTGTTCCATTGCTGATCAGCTGCAAGAACACTCTCTTTATGCAATATCGTGATTACGGGAATAGGTTGTTACCCTGATGGTCCATTCTTACTATATATCATATCGATGCCATTAGTCGTTTCACTTCGTCTGTTGTATATACATTGATTTGGTTGTACATGATCTTCTTCTTCTTCTTCTTCTTCTTCTTCTTCTTCTTCTTCTTCTTCTTCTTCTTCTTCTTCTTCTTCTTCTTCTTCTTCTTCTTCTTCATTAATATCACCCTTCTTCTTGATCCATCTCTTAATTTTCTTACTAGTTTTGTTCATTATCTTCATAAATTGTTTACAATTCTGTGCATTTCATAATTTGTATATTTGTTAACCATGTTTTGTACTCTACTTATTATATTGTAACTCTTCAGAAAATGGAGGAATAAAATGTATAATAATAAAAATAGCACTCTCTTTATTCTGATATATTTATTTAGTAGGCCAATATCGGAGCTCGAAAAATGGCATGATGTGCGTAACTGAAGATACATGATGTGAGTAACTGCGTCAGTGCATTTCTTGAATGATGTGCGTAACTTATTATAAACTCTATACATGCAACTGACCGAACAGAAATATTTCATCATTGGGTGACCAAAATGTCGTACACATATTCTTAAGTGTTGTTTGTATGCTGGCCGTAAAATAGTGCTTGTTTCAAAGCAATGCAAACTTCAAACTCCTCCATCTAAATCACCACTGACTTACTAAGGATTTCGATTTAAGCAATACCTGTCCTGGATTTCAATGTGGTTGTGGTTATGAAAAATCGCCAACATTATATACCAGAAAACAGTGTCACACTAAAGATGTTGATATGCTGCAGAAGGTAAGTATCCTATTCAAGGACAAAGCCATGGATGGTTGTATACATATTACAGACATCCGTCAAGATCAATAACAAGAACCCTTAAATCAGTACGCCTTTACTCAGTAACGAACATCATATTCAATTAGTTACGAACATCTTGACCTATTTTCCAGTAACAGTTACGCACATCAACGTGATTTTTGAAAGCTTTATCAAAGCTTTTATACTAACCTAAAAAAGAAAATTTCGATTCAAATTCTCTTAAGTATAAACAAACGTCGTATTGGTGAACAAAACCGAACGAATAACACGTCCAGTTATACAAATAAAGCTTGAGAATTATTCCCATAATTTTGAAATCGCCATATTGGATGTGCGTAACTGCAGTTACGAACATTATGTTATACCCCGTGAATTTAGCAAAGTGTTCACGAAATATTGTGCAAGTAACATTCATTTCGGAAAACTTTTGTATGTACTTTACGGAAACGTATTATAATTTGTGATATTAAGGTTTACAGACCTTGAAAAAAATCACCACTTTCTAGCCATACCAGATGCATCAAATTACACACACTTGTAAATACACTTAACATAAGTTGATTCACCGTGCCGGATTTCAAAATTATGTTTCAAGAAGAAAATGATATACAAATATTATTTTACTCTATTTCATATTCAAGGGAGGTAATTCTGAACATTTTTGTCAAATTTTTCCATAACCATGCATGAATTCAAAATTCTAAACCGTACAAAATGCATATGTTTGTATTTTGAATGGAAATGTAACACAATTTAGGAATTATTGCACTTTTCAAATTTCGCCTCTGGCTCTTTGGTGCTTTTGAGGGGTCGGATACCTTAAGTAATTGCTGCCATGTAAGAATCATAAATCATCACACCGTTCATCCAGATACAAAAAAACACGGATTGGTCTTCCAAACGCGGATGTGAAAAACAACACCGTGGGAATACACAAGGTAAGAAAACATCAACATATAGCCTTTTAATTGCTGCTTTATAAAAAGTGTTTGTTCAGAGCTGATGCAAAATGGTTTAATTTGAGGGTGCTGCAGTTTCATAACAAAATATTTTGAGTTAAATATAGATACAAGCGATTTTAAATCGTAAATCACTATTTTCTCGCCTACTTCCCGTTTTGTTTTATATTTGTAGAAATTTTTTAACTGGTTTCGAGCAAATATCTCTTCAAAATAAGTTTTCGACATCTACGGAATGAATCTATACCATTCATCAAACTTGAAAAAATTTGTTGGGGTGTCTAAAGCCATGTTTAAAAATTAGCCTAGTTTGCTTCAAGGTACAACTTACCACGGATGTTGATACCACACAACAAGGATGATCCACATAATTTGGGTAAAACGAACTCGGATACGAAAATTTGGTTTTATAGTGCAAACACTTTAAAAGACGTTTTCTAATTAAAATACAATGAAAAATGCTTGATTTTTATAAAGTAAACGTGCAATAACCGCATCCTGTTGACTTTTATAGTCGCTTATTTACTTTAAATATGATTGAATTCGGGGTGGCTTGGAATGGCAACCTTTAACGTCTCATGTCACTTTATAGTGAAAAGAGTAAAAAGTAAACAAGAGTGCCTGAAAGGCACTGATATCGCTCACCTGAGTTCTTCGTTTATTTGATTGTGTACAATATAAATTTTGTAGTAAACAAATGTATATGTCAGTATTATGTCACATTAAATTACTGTAAACTAGAATATCACTGAAAGTGATCATATCCCCCAACAGCACTGTTTTTGTGCATTTTGAGAAGTACATTTCATTTGACCTGTGATCTGATCAATTGGGAAAAAGAGCAAACAAAAAAATCAACAGACCAAACAACACATGTAAATGTTGCGAGAAATACCAATTTTCAACAAAAGGACATAACTCATTTAAAATTAAAAATCAACAAGCCCTGCCCTGCCATGCCCATATTTTTTCAATAAATCAAAATTCTCAACCATGTATTGAAGACAGTCACTCAAGGTACATTCCTGTAAGGTTTGGTTCAACTTTGCCCTATACATGTAATTACTTTTTTAACGAATTTTCTCATGAATTTGTTAAGTCCGATAAGCCCTGCCCTGCCAAGACCACATTTTTTGACAAATCAAAGAACAGATATCGTAACGAGTCACCCAATGATCATTCCTGCCAAGTTTGGTAACAAATTGCCTGATGGTTAAGGAGAAGAAGATTTATGAAGAATTATCTAATGATTTCTTGAAGTCTGGTAAGCCCCGCCCTGCCAAGCCAATGTTTTCCACCCAATCAAAAATTCATGAACATATGTTGAATACACTCTCTCAAGGGACATTCCTGCTACGTTTGGTTCAAATTGGCCGAAAAATTGATTTTTTAAAGATTTTTCACATGATTTCTCCTAGTCCGATAAGCCCCGCCCTGCCACGCCCACAATTTTTGACAAATCAAAAATTCACGAACAAGTTTTGAAAAGGGTCACCCATTCCTTTCAAGTTTGGTAATAATTAGCCCAGTGGTTAAGGAGGAGAAGATATTTGAATAATTATCTTACGATTTCTCGAAGTCTGATAAGCTCCGCCCTGCCATGCCCACAATGTTTGACGAATCAAAAATTCATGAGCATGTGTTGAAAACAGTCACTCAAGGGACATTTCTGCCAAGCTTGGTTCAAATTGGCCTGATAATTGATTTTTAAAGATTTTTCACATGATTTCTCTAAGTCTGATAAGCCCCGCCCTGCCACGCCCACACTTTTTGACAAATCAAAAATTCACGAACAAGTTTTGAAAAGGGTCACCCAAGGAACATTCCTTTCAAGTTTAGCAATAATTAGCCCAGTGGTTAAGGAGGAGAAGATTTTTGAATAATTATCTTATGATTTCTCGAAGTCTGATAAGCCCCGCCTTGGCCCGCCCACAATTTGCACTCAATCAAAAATTCATGAGCAAGTGTTGAAAACAGTCACTCAAGGGACATTTCTGCCAAGCTTGATTTAAATTGGCTTGATAATTGATTTTTAAAGATTTTTCACATGATTTCTCTAAGTCCGATAAGCCCCGCCCTGCCACGCCCACAATTTTTGACAAATCAAAAATTCACGAACAAGTTTTGAAAAGGGTCACCCTAGGAACATTTCTGCCAAGTTTGGAAAGAATTGGCCAAGTGGTTGAGGAGGAGAAGATTTTTGAAGAATTACCTAAAGATTTCTTGAAGTCTGATAAGCCCCGCCCTGCCACGCCCACAAATTTTAACAAATCAAAAATTCATGAACAAGTTTTGAAAAAGGTCACCCAAGGAACATTTCTGCCAAGTTTGGAAAGAATTGGCCCATTGGTTGAGGAGGAGAAGATTTTTGAAGAATTACCTAATGATTTCTTTAAGTCTGATAAGCCCCGCCCTGCCACGCCCACATTTTTTGACGAATCAAAAATTCACGAACAAGTTTTGAAAGAGGCCACCCAAGGAACATTTGTGCCAAGTTTGGTCAGGATTGGCCCAGTGGTTAAGGAGAAGAAGATGTTTAAAGTAATTGTTGACGACTTCCGACGACCGACGCACGACGCACGACGCACGCCGGACACAGGGTGATCACAAAAGCTCACCTTGAGCATGTTGCTCAGGTGAGCTAAAAAGACAAGATCGAATTCTCAAATTGTAAGTTATTGGTAAGATAAAGCTTCACTCATAAACACCTACGACTTATGGGTGCCCTACTCGCGCAGATTTGCAATCAAGTGTCAAAAATATTGTCATGCAGTCAAATAGTCCGATTTAAAAATCTTTCACACCTGCATCAATCAATACAGAGTGTCCCAAAAAAAACGGAACCCTATTTCAAAGTCAAATATTTTAAAGCGAAAGCATAGAATCTAATTTTTGAATTTGCAGTACTAAAGATACATTATTTTTGCATATGTGTTCTAAATTTCACTTCAAAATGTGTATTGGTTCAAAAGTTATATGAAATTTAATAAAGACACCAAAAAACCGTTTTAACACGAAATCGATTTTTACGTCTTATTTGTTCGTAAAAGCGCACTGACGGTCAGCTGTTGAGTTCTTTACCGTTGTACAAGTGCGTACCCATTTTCTCAAAATTTAATAATATAAAAATGCCGCATGTGCAAATTGAGTCCGTAAGGTGGTTGTTTGAAATAATTCTAACCCTTTCCAAGACCACAAAAGTTAGGGTGGACTGGATTGAAAGCTGTTGCTGATGACAAAATTGACGCTGATAAAGACAATATTTGCGTAAAATACAGCACAGAAAATATAGAGGCAAAAGGAGAAAATGCTGGTGACCATTAGTTTCTTCTTTTGTCTAGATACTTTCTCAAGCAAATTCTCTCATTGATGTCAAAACCAGGTCTTGTTTGGGAAAGGGTTAAAGTACTTGGCATTCGAGCGCTGACCGGCATGTTGTAGAGTAATAAAATAACTGCATATGATTACATGTATTATGAATCTTTGATACACTTTGATATTTTGTTTGTATTTATTTTTTGTTTTGGTTACACCGCAGCTCTACTTTAACATTTTATTTGTTAGCGGTAAAGATGAAACGAATATGCGCTATTGTAAGTAAAATGTTTCAATATCACTTTTGTATTGTATTAAACAATTGTGAAGAGTCAAGTGTAGGCCCGCGCTGCGAACGGAAATATCGATATCGTGTTGAAATGGTTTTCCGGGCACATTCATTTGAACGCCAATATTTTCAAAACTAATGAACATTTTTCAACAAAATTTTAAGTGCTGATAGAAAACTGTCGTTTCTATAGCATGTTCAAATTTGGTGGATACTTATCACTTAATACATGAGCAATTCACTTTCAAAAATGGGTTCCGTTTTTATTGGGACACCCTGTACTCGTATCATCTTGATAATTTTCATTGGACGTTGATAACGTTAATCACAGAATTTGATTGGTAAATCGCTGATCACATTATAATGATACAAAAAGTACAGGTAATGGGTTGTCATGCTGGGCTTGTCAAAATCAATAATCCTATAGTTCGACTTATCGGTTAACCGGTTAAACGACCTAAAAAGTCAACGGTAAATCGAATAATAAAATTAGTATTCGTTGCCATCCCAAGTTCATATGGAAAATTATTTATGCGTAGAATCAGAGAAGCGATATAAACCAGTGGATTTGGAAAATATCAAGGCAAAAGAAGAAAATGCAATTAGAAGGCTTTCAATGGGGTTCGCCCGAACCCCCCTCTGGAACGAAATGATTTTCGGGGGAAATTTCAAGATATTTTTAGTAAAATGAGGCAGATGAACCCCCCTTTTCCACATTTGAACCCCCTCTTTAGAAATCCTGGAACCGCCTCTGTAAACACCTACATATTTTTAAATACAATAGTATCGGCCGAAAATAAAGTCACGTGGGCTAATGTTTAGTTCTTGACAACCAATCAACTCTGTTCGTATTTGTAACGGTGCAAATCAGACGAATTGTTTGGTTTTGCAGCAGTAAACATCAGCCTACGTCACTGTCATTTTCTGCTGGGACTATTGTAGGTATTTATGTGTTTGTATTTTTGTGTTGTAAACGAATCTTTAGTCGTGTCGTGTTCGCCACTTCCTGGGTACCAGTTCTATGTAAATTAAAAATGCCTTGTTCAGAGACAAACGCGCTTCTTCCAGCCTGGTTCGCCCCCACCCCATCGCCCCGACACCTAGCCGAATCAGCAGTCAGATTATACCAGGTTGCTATTAGTTTTTGTTATTTTTACGTGCAGGATCAACAGTCAATGTAAGTCCTTATTTTCACAACCAAATTCTTCCAGAGGCATGGTAACTAGTTCTTGAATCTACGCAATCTATGTTCATTTCTATTCATAATTTATTTTACCTGCTGTCGTAGAGGGCCTTTCATAAAGACTTTCACTTGAACCCACACTTAAGACTGAGAGAGACAATCATGATAAATATTCTTGGCAATATTTTCATGAAAGAAATCCACCCATATACCGTACATGTACATGTAATAATTGACAGACATGCGTGATAGAGTTGGTGTTTGAATATCAAAGATGAAACCCTTTTGGAGCTCACTATCAAACTGCAATGAAACAAGATGATCATGAGGGTTTTAATCCTAGAATTTAAAGAATGAAAATAAAGACAGGGACAACTTATCTGTTAATATGCAGCTGATATTCGCCTATCGCTTAATAAAACATGTAAACATGGTTTCCTAAAGTCTTTACCGTCGAAAGTGCTCATCCACATTCCTTTTAGTTTAAGTAGGCCAAAATAAACCATAATTGGTCTTAAACCAAACATCTATTGACTCTAAACGATATAAAATTGGTTTTAACAAGGATGCAGCCAATTTTCCTAAAAAAGCGGAATTTGGTTTTTATTATCCGTGTCGGTTGTATCGATGATCCGAGTTTGTTTACCTGATGGAGAATTTGCACCGTGGTATGTTGCACCATAGCAACTGACAGTACCCAATTTCAAATAGTTCTTGTTCTTTTTCTATACTTTTTTATGGGTTCTTGTAAAGAAAATACTTGAAGCGATCCCGGATCTTCCGTGAAACATCAATTTAACAATAATTATATGCTTTAATGATGATTTACAGATATTCTTACCAAGATTTTTCTCTTTTCGTGCATCAAAGTCAGAATCAGTAGCATATATTTCTCTTACTAACAGATTTTATGAGACAGGATTTTTTATCACAAAAACATTGGCAAAGTTATGTACGTTTTCATTGTATGTTACACAAAATCAACTGAGCCGATGTTCGTTGTAATTAAAGATAATAAATACTCACTCCGTTCAAAATAAAATTGTTTACATCCGCGTTTGGAAGACCAACCCGTGTTTTTTTGTATCTGGATGAACGGCATGAATCAATGGATTGCTATTTATAACACATACCTCAGAAATTCCTGTCTTCAAGCCATGTGAAAAAGTAGAAAACTGGCTTGGGTGTACTGGAAAAATCCACAAACATTCATCTACTTTTATATCACAGCTGTAAAACAAAATAAAATGTGTAACATTTAGTTTGTGTTTTTTTCATTTATTCAAGGTAGTAGAATTGTTCAGCATGCATTTAAAATTACTTAGACGTCGACATAACATATTCTTTTGAATGTGTGAATGACCAAAGTAACTCCTAAAATGTAGTTTCCGCTGACTGACTTTTCACTTTAAGCCGCTGGTACAGTATCTCTCTCCCTCCTACCCCCCCCACCCCCAGCCTTTTGGACTTTAAACCGAGATAAAATCACTCCTTTCCCAAACATCAAAAAGTTGGGGTGAACCTATTAAAAAGTTGCTGTAGATGACAGAATTGATGTTAAAAAGTAAGGGATTGTGTACATTTTAGCACAGAAAATATTGAGACAAAAAGAGAAACTGCTGGTCATCAGCAGTTTCTGTCTCAATATTTTCCCAAAACTTTCTATTAGGGATGTTAAAAGCAGGTCTTGTTTGGGAAAGGGTTAAAAGATATTTTTGTATCGATTGGAATATAAAGAATTTGTTATTTGAATTTAAAAGCATCTTCCCTAATTATTTAGGCATACACGTTCCGTTGTTTTATCGAATTAAACGCACAATGTGTGTAAAGCTGAAAGATTGTCCACGCACGAGTTTTCTTTAGACTGTGGATAGTGATAAAAGACCATATACAAACTATGAAACTGCAATTAGTATCTTAGATAATCAAACTAGAAATAGAAAAGCCATCTTGACTTATTCCCTTTTTGACATGAAACATGCCCCCATTTTCCTGTGTCCTAAAACTTTAGTTTTTGTATTTTCTAGATTTTTCAAGTGACTTTGCTCCCACACACCATAGGTATTACATTCATACAGAGCAAAATTGAATTCCACAGTTAAGTATGTTGGAGTCCTTGTGAAGATACCATATTATCACAAAAACATGCTACACGTTTCTTCTTACTGTGACCTAAATTACATGGAAATCCAAAACCGGTAACAATGTCATTTGATAAATATTTTTGATGGAGGTGATATTTTGGTCCGAAACTTGTATTCAGTCAAAATTTGATTTTGCTCCTAAAACATTTTTGTATTTAGTAAAATCAACTGTAGCATACAGTGCAACCGTAAAGTAATAATAATGTTCGAAAAAACTTTTGAAAAATATATAGATTAAATATAAATATCACTTATATTCGCAAAATAACATACATGAAAGCGAAAATAGGTATACATGTACACATTGCCAATTTTCTTTACTATTTTATCTTATTGCCCATGTGCCATCATTAGTGACACTACGACATACAAAAATGTTCAAGTATTTTGTTATAAAATGGAAAAGGCTGCTAGAACCTGTAAGGTAAAGAACCCAATGTTGCCTTTTCAAGTTTAAAGTAAAATAATGTTTTACTTCTAAGAGCCACTAATGAACTTACGAGATATAGAAGGATGCATAGGATTCAATAAACGATCGTAACAGCATTATCTTCTTTTCAATCTCACAGTTGAAATTGTCCTTGTTTATTTCAAAACGTTTCCCTATTTGGGTACAACGCGGTGCATTTATTTCTGGAAAAAAAATAGTTTTCTCGGCATAGCTTAATCTGTGTTGATACACAATTTATACAAATTTCTATGATACCTTATGGTTAACAAGGGGTTTAGACACCACTAGTCCTTGGGTGCTGGATCATCAATTTCTGGTGCATGACAACAACAATATACTTTTTGCATGATAAACAAATACCACCAGAAAATTCGATACTTTTTCTGATTTGCTTCTTCACGTTTTCAAAGATCCGTACAGAACCTTTGTTGTTACCTTTTATGAATCATTGCTGACTAGAATGTTTCAAGAGGACTTTTAATATAGAATTTCCTCCTTTTTGTCAAAAATGGTACGCTTGGGATAAGACTAGATGTGAGTCTAGGCAAAAATATTTCAACCAACTTTGAAGTCCACTCCATAGCAAACTAATGAACTAAACTTGGAATCTCGTGGCCGTGTAAATTTTTACAAAAAAGATGCATGCGTGTATTTGGAATTTAGTGATACATGTATATATATCGCTTCTGATTTAATAATTTTCCACATGGATAGTCCTTTTGAAAAAAAACAACATGAGAATAATAACCATGGAACTTCGAGCAATGGCCTTTGGAATATTTGATGTTGGACTCAGGTCAGGAAGGTCAATTTGATAATTTCCTTTTATGACAAAATCTCAATACAGTCATTTAATTTATTTTGTTTCTAGGGGTAAACATGTAATATGGTTCAACTTTCTCATGTAAACACTGACGTAGTTTAATCGGACAAATAAGCAATACAATGTTTTCATTGGTAATTTGCCTATCTGGCAAGGTGGTATCGATCACAAATTTTATCACAATACACTCACAATATTCATTCCTGTTTTTGGTATACGTTCTCGAACGTCTGTCACTATTACAATAATGTGCAGCGTACCATTTACAAGCTGTTCACGTCAAATACTGTTTTGACAATATTGGGCTTTCAAAGGAAGCAAAGACTAAGAATAGCCTGCACAAACGTTCAGTCTCATCATAGCCTACACTGCTATCTGCTTTGTGCACAATAATTGTGCATAAAATGTTAAACAAAAATAAGTTCCACAGAACAATAATTAATACAAAAAAGAAAAAAAAGAGTGCCAAATAACATTAAAATTGATCTATTTTCACATGGTATCTGTTGCAACTAGTTGTATTTTAAAAATGGCGTCATATGAGATTCCATGACAAATTGTGTGAACCTTTTTGCATATATCAAACCAATTCCGAAATCTCTCTTTAAAATCTGAAATGGGTATCTCGGAAAGTCAAGCTAGAAATAAGGAAACTTGATGAATACCAACAAAATAGGCGACCAAGAGGTGCATATCAGATGTCACAATATCGGGATCGTAACAGACTATGACAAAAATAGGAAAAATATTGATAACAACGGACAGAAAAGAAGAAAACTGACAAGAAAAAAAAGGTTAACCTTGAGTAATACCCAACCCATCAAAACACCAAAAGCGTTGAGACTACCACCAACGGGTAAAACTAGAACTTACAAAAGAAAAGGTACAGTAGAGTGTAATATAACTAGAAAAGATGGAAAAGAAGGAAATATGGACAATATAAAGTGGACTTAAACGCAACAAACGGTTGGCAAAAAATGGAGAACGAGAACTTTGATCACAACACAGGAGTTACTTCTCCCACACTTGAAAACGCAAGCCAAAATAAAAAAAAATAAATCTGGATATCAAATAGACGACCAACCAATGTGAACATGTGCGTGCAAAAATTCAAAATTCGGAAAACAATTTGGGAAAAAGGAGAAGTTCATTAATAAATAACACTCCATGAAGCACAAGCGTATGAAATACACGCCTACCAAAACATTCCATTGTATCCACATGCCTCGCCTCACCATGAACTAGCAATGGAATACATGGCACAAAATTATCATTCTAGACCCCAAACCTAATTTTACCGGACATCTGCTGCGAAATAATGTACCTGTAGGACCGATATTGAAACAAAATGTTATCACCAACCCCGATAATATGAGGGACAATCCTATGGGTAACTACAACCAATATTTGCAACCCCCGAACTACAAAAAGACCATAAGGAATCGAAATGATAATATAACTGTGCGTATCTGCAATTCTACAAGAAATAAATGAAAAACTTGACTCTAGATTGAGCAATATAGTAGGCACAACACAAGAAAACCATGATAGACACTAGAAGAGAGTAGAAAATAATTTGGATAGTCAAAACATAAAAATACATGAACTAGAGAAAAAGGAAAAACAACGAAAACCGAGCAACAAAAGGCGAGTTAAAATGCTGAACATATACGAGGGGCGTTCGATGAAAAGTGGTATTAATGGTCCACCTTACCTCACGGCTCTAAAGAATCAGTGGTGCTTAGGGCTATTTGACTGGAAAATTACTGTCTATACTTGGTCAAAATTTTAGACAAATTCGTTGACTCTTTCAAAAGTTATTGAACTTTAAAGTTGGTTCATTCATATACACTGGCTATTTCGCTGTGTGCAAAATGGAAAACGAACTGAAATAGAATGTACGGGTCTACATTAAAGGTCGCATAGGCTTTGAAATATCTGCATCGCATGTATATAATGAACTATATCAGAATCGTGGACATCCGAACGTTGAATATACGTCAGTTTTTAGGAAGATAATAAAAATTAAAATTGGTAAAACTGGCCTGAATGATGCCCCCTCAGGCAACCCGGGTAGAGCTAGTACCAAAGCAAATGTTGCTATAGATTCCGACATGACCGAACAAGATGCATGGTTCTATATACAAGAAATAGCAGATAAAAGTGGGTATCGCAAGCTGGTTCTCACCATCGCTGCACGTGATTGTCCATCTCTACCAGTTACCAATGATACAACTTTTCCCATCTTCCATTGTGATCGTTTTGTTTCGTTGTGGATAAGTACGATGTCACCAACTCGTATTTTCTGATTTTTGTTTCCGTAATCTTATGGAACTGACGTAATGAGGTAAGGTATTCTTGTACCCATCTATCTTCGAAATGGTTGATAAGCTGAGTTTGTACCCTTGCCTGTTTAGTTAAACCGTTATGTGTCAATGAGCTCGAGTCCGGAACCTTATCATTGTTTGGAAGTGATGAGATTCGTCTTCCGTATAGTAAATGTGCCGGAGTAAGGTGCTCGGGATCTGCTTCCTCAGACGTCACGTACGTCAACGGTCGATCGTTCATGATGCACTCTATCTCGGTGACAACTGTTTGTAGGGTATCGTATGTGACGTATGCCTTCCCGAAAACCTTTTTGGTGGTAGTTTTATCTAAGTCCTATTAATCGTTCCCACAAACCTCCAAACCAGGGGGCTCGTTTAGGTATGAACTTCCATTCTGTTCCTCTATCGTGTAACGTCTCTTGAATGGATTCTGAATTTACCAATCGCTCAATGGTGTTTGCTGCTGCACGAAATGTTGTTCCGTTATCCGATACCATTATCTTCGGAAGGGATTTTCTGCTTGTGAAACGTCTAAACGCTCGTACGAATGAGGATTCGGATAAATCTTGAACGACCTCCAAATGAACAGATCTAGTTGAAGTACACGTAAAAAGGGAAATGTATGCTTTCTTATTACCCATTTTACTTCGAATATTCAAAGCTCCCGTAAAGTCAACTCCTGCTACTGTAAATGGCTTCTTATCTTGAACTCTTATCTTTGGTAAGGGTGGTGGGTCGTGAGCGGTGTACGGTCTTCCGGTCACTCGGCAGCACTGGTTACAAGTACGTAATATCTTCCGAATACATTGTCTTATCGAGGGGATCCAGTATTTTTGGCGCATAAAGGCAATAATTGCACTCGTACCAGCATGAAGATGTCGCCCATGTGCGTCCAAAATGATGAGTCTGTTCAACTGGTGGTTTGCTGGTAATAGGTAAGGGAATCGTGCATGTTCGTCTAACATGTTCGTCTAAGGGGGCGTTGTGAATTCTACCAGCGCAGCGTATTAAGCCATCTTCGTCGAGGTAAAGCTGTAATTGTCTAACAAGGGGTAAATTTCTCTTTCCCGACTTCATGCACGTGACTTCCGCACTATAGGTGGTGGTTTGGCAGCTATTGATCCATAACATTTCGGCGTCGCTGAGTTCTTGCAAAGTAACTATATCTGTGCTAAATTTCGTAAAACGCCAGTTATGAATGAACCTTTTCACGTAGGCTGTTACTCGGAGTAGTTCTCGGAAACGACTGTACCGCCAGCGCGCGTCCGCCGTCCCGTCAACGTCAACTGCTAACGTCTTCACGACAGTGGGTTTTCATCGGGGACATGTTATACGATTTTGACGAAAGGGTTTAAACACAGAAAGGTTTATGCCCATTGGGTCCCCCGCCTGCTACCTAAAGGACTGAGAACCACACGTGCAAAAATATTTTGAAATTATTCAATAAACGCAACAAATAAGGACTATGTTTGAACAATAATTTACTACTATGAGCACAAATGGCATGTCATTAGCAAGCAATGGTTGAGAAAGGATTATGCAAGGTCCGTAATAGCCAAAAAATTAAAAGCGCGACAAAAGTTTGGTACGCGGTAATTTTCAAATGTAACGGGTGTATTGTTCAAATTACTGTTTCAAATAGTACCACCATCGCCGGTCGTTCATACAAGAAATGTATGTCGGGGAAAGTAAAGAAATATCTCGAAAAGAGCAGGTCCAGGACCGGCTTAAGAGGCATGTAGCAAATCTATGACAACGGAGCTGTCCACAGGTTCCATCTTGTATGGCGTACCAAATGGGTCAAAAGTCTAGATACCAGGTGTACCTCTAAAAAATACAGGTGCACGTATAAAATTTATAAGTTCACCTCAAAATATACAGGTGCACCTGTATTTTTTAGAGGTGCACTTGTATTATTTATAAGTTCACCTCGGAGAAAACAGGTGCACCCGTATATTTTGTAGGTGCACCCGTATTTTTAGCCTCGTTTTATAAAAAATACAAGCGCACCTGTTTCATCCAATCAGAATGTACGTTATATCCAACATTTTGTCGATTTCTTTAGGAGATTAAATAGAGATAAAAAAGATTTATAATTGATTTGTAACTCCAAGACTTCCTGATAGAGTTACATGCTGCACAGCGTCTTCATCCACCCTTATAGCCGGGCTTAAGCCCGTGTGGCTTTTATATGTTCCCTATGATGATGTAAAAAGCCTCCGGTCGTCGGTATAGGCCTTCATGTTCCATATGCAGTGCAATTTACCATTGTCTGCGGGTGTTCCAAAAGAGGCCCATTCGTATAACTATTCTTTAAGCTAGATCTTCATTTTGTAAAACCGCGTTTTTTTACCGAGTTTTTTAGTCTTTTTACAAGAGCACATCAGAATGCACCCACATAGCCTTTATATCGACCTCTTAATTTAGGCGAACGTATAGCGGCAGCCATCTCCTTCTCTGCGATATGCATTATGGTCTTTCGTAAAGTCGCATCCTGCCCAAAATGCCTTTTTGAAATAAACTGCAGATTGAAATAAACAAAACCCTTTTCAATGGCGCTCAAAACCATTAGAACTTATGGCCGTGAAGTCGAGATCATCTCGGGTTCAAGCCTTATCCGAAGTTATGTTCAGTAACTGTCTATAGGTTAAGCCATGATCGAGTACGCAAGTGGGCATATATGTATCAGAGTACATTATTTGAAGGACAAATCAGTACGAATTCAATACTTTGTTTGGTTTCATTTTCGTTTACACAGAATACAAGTCAACTATACTCCGTTTTATTTCACATTTCAGGGTGTGGCAAAGCTAATAGGTCATTCGACGAGTTAACTTACTTTGGCTAATTTAATGGCCGCTTGCATACTCGATCCTGGGTTTAGCCGCCGTAAACCATTACTGAAATCGACTTAAGATTAGCCAGGCTTGAATCCGAGATGATTGCGACTTCGCAGCCCTTAACTCTTAAGGTTTTGAGACGGTTTTGGATGATTCCGAGTTTGAGCCATGGTTCGTATTATTACGTGTGCCAAAACCGGTTCTTCTAGTTTCAGGTGATCTACTTACGAGCAAAGAAATATACCTTTGTTATCCTTGTAATATCTCCCTCTATATTTCCTTTTTGTTTCTATCTTTCTCTGTTTTTCTCTCAGTAGGAGATTAGGCCCCGTCCCTCCCTATCTGTCCCTCTCCTTCGCGTAATATGTCGCATTCTTTCTTTCTTCTCTTCCTTTATTATTTTCTATATCTTTTCCATCCCATCTTGTATTTAGAGAAAGGACCATCCTATCTTATTGCACATCTTTCTTTTACTTGATATTTAGAAATTGTCAAATATTAATCTTTACGTGACTAGTTTTCAAACGGGGGCTTTTATCTGCAACGGAAAGTAACCTCCTCCCCGACCCCAAATTTAACCTTCATTAATTGTTTCCAATGAGGCAAAAATTGCTTGCATTATTTAGACTCACTAACATTTATGAAATACATATCGTCGCTGTAAATGCAAAACCTCTTATGTCGATTGGTTCAATTTACAAACTTGTGTGCCCAGTGTAGACGATTCTCGCAGGTTTTGAGATTTTTTATTGATCAGTATTAATGACACACTATTTGTGAAAAATATGTCCAAATTTCAAGTAAGACATTTCAGTTTGGGAAAAGTTATTACACTATTTTCCCTCCCCTTTAAAAAATTCCAAAACCGAGATACGAGGTTTTGCATTTACAACGACGATATGAAAAATAACATTTGTTTATAAATTTGAATGACAAAGGACATAAATGATGGGCCGGACTTATATCCCGTCAAGTCGTGATCAAAAATGAGTATGCAAGTCAATGCTATTTCCAAGTAAGTTGAACTCAGTTTTGAGCCGAATGCGTGTTCAACAAGCCGATGATACCGTTAATTGATTTAAGTCTCGTTTAATCCTGGCTTTTACGTATAACCGCTTGCATACCTGATCCTAGGTTTTCTGAACTCGATTATAAGGGTTTTCAGCCGGGGTTTGTACGATCTCGAGTTTGAGCCATGATTCCTATCATTATGCGTGCTGAAACCGTTTTTTTTTTCTAACGATCTAATAACCAACCAAGACAACAATCTGTATTTATCATTGTACGAGGGATGTTGATATTAAAGTATCAGAAATAGTGTCATAAGTTTTTAACCAACCGAGATGACATTTTCAATACAAACAGTTTGAAAAAAATATGCATTTGATCTTGCAACAACAACTATGTTGTTTGCATTAAGGCACATTCGACAGTCGCTTTAAAAACGTCGGGTCGTGCTGAGCGGGACACCTTTGGACAAATGGTGAAAATGTAACTTATAAATCGCTTTTGAAGCGACCATATTTTGTATTTCTCACGTCAAAATTTGTCTAAGATGCTTGTTATTTTTGAACGAATTTTTGTCTTGGAAATCGTAATGTCATCGGCTTACATATGACGTCAATTCCGTAAACAACCGTTGGTGAATACAACGGCTTTGCTGATATAGCAAATATGGTGATTACGCAGCAGTATCCAATAATGTTTTGCTTGATAATGGGTAAATCAAAGAGATGTCTACGATAACGAACATCTATACGGCAAAAGTTCTATAAAAATAATCAATCGATTTTTAAGTGTTATAACACATTTAAAAACTATTCTACGCATGATGTTGCTGACTTCAAAAGATCTGGACGTCCCAACACGACGTCAGCAAAAACGTTCTTGACTTGCTAATTGTGTCCGAGAAACTATCCATAAAATTGTCCTAGTAGAGTTCAGACCATTATTTGACAAATTGATTCGTGGATGGAAGAAGGGGAGATCGTGCAATGGCAAATATACTGAGAGGCAAAAATAAGTATACACCCTAGTTCTTCAACGTTTTCTGAGAAAACGATCGATAAATTATTAAATTTTTAAACGCCACCGAAACATTGTCGTTTGTTTGATGTAAACTACTTGGCCTACCGTCTATACGTCCTTCCTTTCGTTGCGAAGGGTTTTTCATAGGGCACAGCGTCATCGAAAAGGGGGATTTAATCAATTAATTAATGCAAGAATTCCCATTGACACAATCCCTACATTTATGAAGTGATTTTGATATTTTTTTCACAGAAAGTGCCTAATCACCTAGAACCATGCGTGCATTGTCAGTGATTTTCCTTATTACAATGCTTCATGGCAAAATGGGGCTTGATGCAAACAAGTTACCTGCCAAAACTCCTTTTAAATCTATAGACGGGTTTTGATTAAATTTGCACAGAATGTTCCTATGCTACACGACTAATTGTACACTTTATTTATAGTGTCACGTTTCTTTCGTATTATGCTGCGTCATAGAAAAATGAGCCGTAATGGCAAAAAAGGGCATATTGATCGATTTCTACCAGCCACTGAATATTGTGTTATAGTGTTAGAGAAATTTTAACGTTGTGATTTGTTGTGGCAAGTAATAAAGACACTGAATACGAATTATTAGCAATATTCAATGCTCCGCTAAGTCGCACATGCAAAATGTGCAAAATCGACATGCAGCAAAAGTATGTGTAATCAAGCAGTTTCGTGTGTAATCTAACAATATTGTATTATTGGTTTATGAGTAGGAATGAATTGTACAGAGTTTGGAGTCGATATGATGGAAATTAAGAGAAATATCGAAAAACAAAACGTGTATACTTTCTTTCGCCTCTCAGTATATATCGAAAAGATGTAAATATTAGATGTGTAATACCGACGTTCCTGACTTTGTTTCTGTCCAAGAACTATGTTTTCCAGCTAAAAATGACGGTACGTTGTCATTGCGACGATAAAACACGCCTTAATGCAAACTACGTAGTTTTTGTTGAGGGATCAAAAGCATGATTCTTCAATGTATAAGTGTTGAAATATCACTAAAATTAGTCCATAAATTAAGCAAGTTATGAAACCATTCCAGATACTTTATTAACAGCCCTTGTATTATCTCCCGCCATCTTTCCTTTTTGCCTTTCTTTTTCTCCCTATTTCTTTCTGTAGAAGAGAAAGTCCCGCCCCTCTCTCATTGTACATCTCTTTCCCCTCTTCATCCCGTTCTCTCGCTCTCTTTCTCTCTCTCACATTCTTTCTTCTCTCTTTTTGTCATTTTCTCTATCTGCCATTTTTCTTTTATTTTAAGAAAGGATCATCCTATCTTTTTGCATATCTTTCTTTTATATAACATCTAGAAATTGTCGAATATTTATCTTTTTTCCTGACTGGTTTTAAAAGTTGGCAGTTTTCGAAAATATTTTTTTCTTATGAATACTACCTAAAGTTTTGCTTTTATAAATTATTTTCAATACAAGACAGAAATTGCTTACATTTTGTTAAACTCATTAATAATTGATGAATATTGATGAAATCCTTATGTACAAAAACATTTTTGTGAATTTTAAAGACAAACAGCATAACTTATATAAATCTGACTCAACCAATATAACTGTGTTGAAGCGTATTAACTTGTCCGTTTTTATTGAAGCAGAGAGAGACAGAACACAGTTGACTTGAACAAAACGGGTAGCCCTATAGGGAATACTTGTGTCATGATACGGAGCGCATTTCCTTTGAACACACAACAAACATGTTGTCCATACTCACGGCGATTTCAGTGCTACAAGTTACTGGGTTCTTTAAGTGTTCAGGTAGTATCTAAACCACACTTTAGAATTGACCATCATATGAATTGGTCATACCTGGGTTGCCAAAAAAACCACAATGAATCTTTCTTATCACTTGAAGCAAGCTCAAAAAAAAAAAGATCAAATCTGTCAATTTTGTGAATTACCTCCCTTTTACATAAACACATAGGGAATTTAAATTGTTTTATATTCACAAATTTATTATATGACCTTTTTGCACAGGTTTTGACGATTTTCCTTGCCATACTATTAAAGTGTCACGTGGTATTCTTGCTGCAAAAGGCATTTGTGTAATGCGTTTGACCAAATGAAATTCCCGATAGAACCCGATTTTGACACGTCTTGGACTTGTAAAAAATTCAGTTTTGAATCTCTGCCGATCTCTGGCAAAGCTCAGGTTAAAGACGCGGTGATAAGTCGGTTGGCTATAGCCCCCCACCCCACACCCCTCCACCTAGAAAATTATTTTTAGGACCTCAGAATCACATAGAATTATTTTTTTCGTCAAATGCAATCAAAAATAATATAAAATGATTTTTTCTCCTTTTTCTATCAATGTTTTATAGAAAGGTAAATATGTTCTATTTCGGAAAACGTCACCGCCTCCACTTCTCCTATCGTAACCATTTCTCAACCGAGGACCAAAAGTAACATCCAGAAATACGCGGCAGAGGTGTGGCAAAAACATACTATAGACGTTTTTGCGAGATTTTCTTCCGTTCGACAACGGCGAACGTCAGAATGACCAAAATTGCCAGGTCGGACAGGATCTTGCCTGAGAGCAAGCCACCGATATTCATCACTAATGTGCATAATCTACAACGAACATCAACGTAAAGAATATATAACGTATTCAAAATAATATTTTACAATCACCTACCGCTAATCAGATCATCAATCTCGGCCGATTATCCAAGTATCCGATGAAAGATTGGAGTAGTATCGTCTCAAACTCATTTAAATTTGGTGAGTCGGAAATCATGAGACCAGAGTGAATCAGCTGGTTCCCGTTTCTGATTGCGATAAAGAGCCAATCGGGAAACCAATATTATTGGAAAATACACCCCCAAATTCGGTCAATTAGAAAGCGAATTTCTACTTTCGGGTCAAATTTGTGAAATCATTGCTAGTCTAGGAGCCAGGTCCTGGTATGGAACTTTTCTTGCAACCGGTGCCCTTTAAAAATTGGAGTAGTATTTTTCAATATATTAGGGTCCCATGCTTTGGTTAAGGTTTGATGACATGCTTAAAAGTGGTAGGATTTTTTTTAAATCAAGGTCAAAGGTCACTCGGTGCACTTTTCATACATACCTCCCAAAATACCCAATAACTTACTCATTTATTAAGCTAAAACAATTATTTTGGTATCAAAATAAAGCTGACAAATTGCACTTTGACTTACATGAATAATAAACAGCTTTTTGATTTTGTATTTTTGTGAATATTCATAAATATAGCAAAAATTGGCTAAAAATCACCAAAATAAGTTTTGTCTACAAGTGAAAAAAAAGTTTTTAAAATACAAAAGGTATGTTTGAGTGGTTGAAGTCATACTTTAAGTTTGCCCAGAAACCTTTTCTTGAGTTATATGTATTTCTTCACAGAATTAGTCTTTAGCTTAGGCTTGTAGTCATAGCTAAATGTGGGTGGGGTAAATTTTCCCAAAAATTACAAAATATGCAAACAATGATGTAACAAAGTTTTAGATTCATCAAAAATGTGGGCGTGGCAGGGCGGTGCTTATCAGACTTATTAAGATGGGATTTTTTTGCATTTGTAGTCTTCAAGTTGCCTCCCTTGGTCCATATTGATTAATCTGGATTTTATCTTATCATCCGATCTAGCCTTTAATCAGCTAAATGTTAAAAGATGAAAGAGGCTTATTCATTAATGTCAGTAAGCTGACGAGCCCTATTGAAAATTGGAATGTTCTGTTAGATATCACGACAATAGGGCCCTTATAGGATAAAATCATAGGCGTCTGATTCTTCTTTAATATATATATATGGAATTTAAATTGTTTTATATTGACAAATTTATCACGTTTTTCGATGGTTTTTTGTAAATATCATGCAGGCCTTACAGGGGATTTTTGAACCCCTTTTTTCGACTAGGATTGTTCCCAGATGTCCATGCAATAGCGATTTCAATTTTCTATGGAGATCGCATTGTAAAATTTTCAAGCTTTGCAACATAATGAAAATTCTTCTTTTCAAACATCATTTTTAAAAAGCTAAAACAATGTTATGCAAGCTTCTTTACATTTTCTGACTGGTAAGTTGTCAGACTACCATTCCGTGCAGTCTGACATGGTTTGCATTCGCCTGCTCGGATTTCTGACGGTTCAAATTTTGTAAAATTTCCGTTCAAATTGTACACCTAAAACGGACCCCTGTCACACTTAAAGGGTCCGTTTTTCATCCCTGTAATAAACATCAACAAAACGTTTAGTGTTTTGCACAACCAAATCAATGAACAATGTGATGCACATTTATTTGATTTCTTTACTTGTTGTATTTAGCAGAAATATGACTAGCAATGTAGGTGTAAAGTTTTCATTTTTGTTCAGTATATTTATGATTTTCATTTTCCATATTAAAATGTGTGCGAAAAATTATCTCCCTTGTAAATTACTTCCCTTTGGTCATATATTCTATTTATATGACCTGTCACTAGATCGGTCACGTGACTAGTGACGTAATTTTTGACAAACTTTCAAAATTCAAGTAGAATATGACAACATATTTCAGCTATATTAACGACGAAGAAATCGACAGTCATGCTGTCATTAGGCTATTGTATACGGGTTAATATATAGTCTAGGGGCCCGTCCCGCAAAATAAATTTTTATTGGACCAATCGTCCAGAAAAAATCTGTTGGTACCAGGTGATTGTTAGTTCAATGGGACGTTAGAATAAGGTGGATGCCATAATCAAAAGTGGTGCATTTTTTTTACAAGCACTTTTCTTACCCCACCCACTTGAAATTAAGGTTAAATAGTAGTCGTCAGAAATTGTTTCTATACTACCATTTTATCTAATTGATAAATCATTTTTATGGAAAGAAATCACATTTGAATAGTCTTCGTGATTGTAATTTTCTAATACCAAAAATCATCTTGAAATCTACAATTGTCCTTACCCCACCCACCAATTTAAGCTATGTCTACCCCCTTCTACTTCATGATGTCGTTAAAAAGCCAAAAACTCATAGATATGCTTAAAACTGTGAAAATGCATTTCCAAGTTCCCGGAAATGTTTTTAAACTTCTAACATGACATGTCATTTGATAAAAATATGTCTAATCCATGTCCGCAAGTTGATATATTTTTTGAAAATTTGAAGTTTTCTGTCGGAAATGGCTGATAGCTTATTTATTGGCAGATAATTCAGATAAGTCACAATTTTGCACCCAAATCATCGAAAAAGACTGATAGAAGTAATGTAGAAGGAGACAATTTAGAATATTTTAATGAATTCTACTGTCCATTTTGTCCGTCCGATCGTCTGTACGTCTTTCATCTCCCAAACTTTGTGTGCTTAAAAGGTAATCAATATTTACCTGTAATTTCGCGTTTTCAACTGACATTTAACGCAAATCCTTGAAAAAGAGTTTTGATTGTCAGATATTCTTAATAAATAACATGAGGACCATGATGGTCCTAAATCGCTCACCTGAACCAAGATAATATGAGTCCAAGTTTTATTCAAATCAATTAATATTTGTGACTGCAAAACTGAACACTCGTAAACAGCAGTTTTGTCAAGTTCAAGGGAAAGCAATTAAAATTGTTGGATCATAATCAGGCTGAAAACTGAACCATATCTTGTGGTCACTTACATTTTGTCCACGTTTTGTATCGACCGATCAACATGTGTGTCTTTTGCAATGAAAACAAAGTCAAAAATGGTCATTTTGTCAAAATTAAAGGCTTATAACTCAGGATGTCAGATTCACATTAACACTATAAAATATATCTCACACTCACAGACTGAGATTTGTCTAGCTTGGTCAATGTTTGTGGTAGCTAGGGTGACAACAGGATCGAAAAAGTCAATTTTACAGAAATCAAGAGCAAATAACTCTAGACTTTCTACCCTGACTAAATAACTGAATGCCAAACAAATCCAAACTCTTGTAGTTATTATCTTGGTGTCCAAATTTTGTCTTGATTGTTCACTATGTGTGGTTTTTAGAGTAAAACCAACGTCGGAAACATTCTACCCATCAAATATCGTCTTGATTTGTCCATCTTTCTGGTTATTTGACTGAAAATAAAGTCAAAATGGAAAGTTTGATCAATTCAAAGGAAGATAACTTAACAACTTCTGGTCCAATTATGTCGAAATTTGTATTCACCTTATAAGAATGGTCGCCAACATTATGTTTTAGTTTTTTGTCTCGACTGGCCAAAATTTGTGGTTGTTAGAGTAAAACCAAGGTAAAAAAACATCAGTTTTTATCAAATTCAAGGGCACAAAAACACAGCTTTCTGGTCCTGCCTGACTGAAATTAAAATCATTCTATATCTTATGGTCACCAAGATTGTATCCAAGTTTCATTTTGATTGGTCATTAAGTGAAGATGCTAGAGTGTAAACCAAGTCGAAAATAGTCTATAACAGCAATTTTGTAAAATTCAAGGGCATATTTCATGACTTCCAGTCCCGATCATTCTGAAAATTATACTCGTCCTAGATCTTATGGTCACCAACATTGTATAAAAGTTTCATTTGGATTAATTAATAATTGTAAATGCTAGAGTGTAAACCAAGTCAAAATATTCGAAAACGGCAATTTTGTAAAATTCAAGGGCATATAACTCATGACTCAATGTCCCGATCATTCTGAAAATTGTACTCAATCGAGATATCATAGTCCCAATTCTTATGTATGAGTTTCATTTGGATTGGTCAATAATTATACATGCCAGAGTGTAAACGGAGTCGAAAATAGTCGAAAATGGCAGTTTTGTAAAATTCAAGGGCATATAACTCATGACTTTATGTCCCGATCATTCTGAAAATTGTACTAAATCGAGATTTTATAGTCCCAATCCTTATGTATGAGTTTCATTTGGATTGGTGAATAATTATACACTCTAAAGTGTAAAAGGAGTTGAACATAGTTGAAAATGGCTATCTTGTAAGATTCAAGGTCATTATGACTCATGACTTTATGTCCCTAGCATTCTGAAAATTGTACTCAGTCGCGATCTCATGGTCAACAATATTATGACCAAGTTTCAAATTGATTGGTCTCTAGTTGTAGATACTAAAGTGTAAACGAAGTCGTAAATAGTCGTAAAACGGCAATTTTGTAAAATTCAAGGGCAAGTAACTCATGAATCTATGTCCCGATCATTCTGAAAATTGTACTCATCTGAGATCTTTTGGTTCCAATCGTTATGCATAAGTTTTATTTGGATTGATTGATACTTGAAGATTCTAGAGTGTAAATCAAGTCGAAAATAGTCGAAAATGGCAAATCTGTTAAATTCAAGGGCATATAACTCGCGATGTTCTATTCTGATTATTCTGAGAATTAAACGCCTTAGAGATCTTATAGTCAGCAACATCGTAGTGTCAAGGTTTCAACTTGATTGGTCAATATTTATAAATGCTAGAGTGTAAACAAAGTCTAAAACAGTCAAAAACGGCAATTTTGTCAAATTCAAGGGCAAATAATTCATAATTTTCTTGTCCGATCAGGCCGAAAATCACACTCATTTGAGATCTTATAGTCCTTATCATTATGCAGAAGTTTCATTTTCATTGGTCAATATTTGTGGATGCTAGATGGTAAACAAAGTCTAAAATAGCTATTTTTGATGTTCAAGATAACTCAGGACTTTCTGGTCCGATCTGGCCAATAATCAAACTCATTGAAGAACCTATTATCATACTTGTTCTGATTTAGAGTAATGAATATTGGTTTCCTTTTGCGAGAACTAGATTGTAAACATGTTTTGTCATAAAACCTTTCTTTGAACATGCCCTTATTGGTGGTAAGAGTTGTCTGCCCCCAGAAAAAAATCACACCGACATTTGTTGCAAAAGTCATCCTGGAACGAAACCTAATTTACTTCAAAATATCCATATGGTGTCTAAACTTTTCTATCATCAACGTTTAAAAAGATAATAAAGTTTGAAAAAAAACTTTTCTTAATTATTTTAGAGTTATTTTTCTATTTTGGTGAATGAACATTTATTACGGCAATTACGGTAAATGTGTTTTAAAAACCGACTATTCTATTACTAATTATTTTTTGGCATACATAATATTTCAATAAAAACATAAAGTTATTGAGGAAAAAATCACAGAAAACATTTTGACGACAATTTTGATTCATGGTCAACTAAAAAACTGTTTATTTCATTTTTGGGTGGGTAGAGTTATCTGCCCCTGGAAAAAATCTGCACCACTTTCAGTTCTGGCATCCACCATAAAATAAAGTCCCAATGGTTACCCTAACTCACAGTACCATCGGAATCTTTCTGGACTATTGGTCCAAAGAAAACCACTTTCTAGGCCTCTTTTTGGGGTTGGCCCCTAGACTAATAGTAATTTTGGTGAAATACAACTTTTGTAAAGAAAATAGTTATATATAATATATATTTGACAGTTTGTATTAATGTCATAATTAAGGGATCGTAAACGTTGGACAAACACGAAATAATTCAAATTATATTATTTATTTGAAAAATGAAGGAACGAATGGGGGCATATATAAATCTTTTATTGTTATAGAAGTGAAATAAATTGTTGATTTATTGAATAGATAAAGGAACGTGCGTAATGAAAAAACTGACGCAAAAGACGAGAATTGAGATTTTCTCCGTCAATATTGGTGTTCATAAAAAAGGATTAGAGTGCAATTTAGCGCAGAAAATATACTGAGAGGCAAAAGAAAGTATACACTTTTTGATTTTCGATATCTCTCTTAATTTCCACCATATCGATTCAAAATTTTGCACTATTTATTCCTACTTATAGACCAATAATGCAGTGCTGTTAAATTTTACCTGAAATTGCTTGACTACCTGTACTCTTGCTACATGCCGATCTCGCAAATTTTGCACGTGCAACTTAGTGGAGCATCAAGTATTGCTGTTAATCCTTATTGGAATTCTTTATCAATTATCACAACAAATCACAACGTTAAATTTTCTCTAACATCATAACACAATTCTCGGTAGCTGGTAGAAAATGATCAACATACCCATTTTTGCCATTAAGACCCATTTTTCTATGACGCAGCGTATTTACGAAAGAAACGTGATACAATATACACTAATTCAGGTAGCATATGAACATCCTGTGCAAATTTTATCAAAATCGGTCTATAAATTTAGAATGAGTAATGTCAGATAATTTGTTTGCATCAAGCCCCCTTTTGCCATGACGCATCATAATATGGAAAGCACTAACAATATACGCATGGTTTTAAGTAACTAGGCTCTTTCTGCGAACATTTTATCCAAATCCGTTCATAAATATAGGGTTTGTGTCAACGTGAATTATTGTGTTAATTTATTTCCTAAATCCCATTTTTCGATGCCGCTGTATGATAGGAAAAAAACCTTCGCAACGGAAGGAAGGACAGATAGACGGGTAGGCGAAGAAGTGTACATAAAACAAACGACCTTCATCAGTGGCGTTTAGAAATCGTAATAATCTATACATCGTTTCTTAGAATACGTGGAAGAACTAGGGTGTATACTTATTTTTGCCTCTCAGTATATTTATGCAAAAAAGAAAATCGGAAAATTAAACATGCTCACCATCACATCACCATTTCGATACGATTTCCCCACTAATTAGCAAACCCCATGATATCCGATCACTCGATTATCGATAAATTACGCATATTCCAATGTGGACACATCAAACACGTGTCTTTGTAGGACGGACAATTGCACTCCGGTTCCGATATTCTTTGAATACTTTCAAATTCTTACCGTCCAGTGATGGGTTAATAAAATGACACGATGTCGTCGAAAGCCCAGTCTATAATCACGGAAATTATTGGAAATCCATTGTTCGTTACCAAGTGTGAAAAATAGATAAGTCAAAGAATTTGATGACTTCTTTAGTATTTGATTTTCGGTAGCGCTTTCGTTTAAATTGACAAATTAATCAGGATTTCATTCTTTCACCAATGTTGTTTTAACCCAATCCCTCGTAATGACTCCTTTGGCCCCCTACAGGATTTAGAAAACATCATGAGAAATGAAAGAGAAATGAAGAAATTGCTTGTTTTGCATTTCCCACAATGTTTTCTCCCCTCCCCCACCTAGAAAAATAATTCATTTGAAATTGTCGTCTCAATCTGCAACATCTTTCCTTTCAGATATGAGTATTTTTTGCCGTTTGGAAATGAGCTAATCCTTTCCAAAACAATAATGTTTTAGGATGGTCAAATGACCCTTTTATGCCCCACGAGGGAACAGAATAAAAAGAAAGAGAAAAGGGTTAAATGCTGAGGTCACCCTTTCCTCCTTTTAGCAATACTTTGATATCTCAGGATAATTAAAAATTTTCCTAAACAATCTGACGGCCACCAATCCCTCTCCTTCATTGCAAATGCTATGAGTGAAATCTCAGATCAGGGACTTCCGGCTATGAAGAAAGGGGACCCATTTTGAGTAAGTAAACACACGTTGTTACTTTAAATCGATTATTTTGCTAGTTATGGATTGAATCACAAAAATCGGGGAATGCTATTCGATGGGGAAATGAAAGATGTGTTATATTGCCAAAGCCCATTGTTCTAACTTACCGAGTAAACTTGTAATTAATTTCAAAGTGAGTGCACATACTTGTGTTTGTAAACCAAACGACACATAAACGACTCCTACAACGCTGTTATATGCGTTTATCGAATGGAACACGTTCATTTTACTATTTCGTGGTCTCTATTAGTACTCGACACGAGCAATATTGAATTCTTTGTTTATCTATAAGATAATATAAGAAAAACAAGAAAGCATCGAAGAAGAGCAGTAAGCTCTGAAGAAGCGAGAGTAGCTATGAATAAATGGGACCATACTATGAAGAAGCGCGGACTTATTAATAATCCTTTCTTGGCACTGACATATACGGAATGGATATGCGTTTAGGAAGAATTAAAGACAGAAATTTCAATATTTTTTACAAAATTCCCTGTGAAAAATCTAGATGATAGAACGATATTTATTGTTATGCAGTCAAAATATGTATTTCATGCCATCCCAGTAATTTACAGGCCAGTAGGACTGGAAACAGTTTTGTATGAGGGCAGGGATGGGTTAAAGCCCCTGTCCTGGCTATTGTCTGAATTTTGAAGGGGTTGAATTGGATTTCTCCGAAAGTTTTCAGCGTAGAAATTAGGACAATACAGCATTTTTGGTCAGCTTTATGGGTCCTAGCCCTCAATGCCCCCAAATGTTAATACAGACCTGACTTATCATTAGATGGAAATACATTTTAGAACAGAACAGTTTATTTCGTAAATGAAGACTTAAACTCCACGGTTCCCCGTCTTAACACAATTCCGATATGCATGAAGAATGGCAAACTTATGTACAAATATATACATTGGTGGAGTTATAAACTGAAAACGATAATTATTTCACTGACTCGGTTGGGTCGATGTCATGTACGGGAATCCAGGTAAATTATCCGATATAGTTGGTTGATTTCATCTACATTAGGTATAAAAATGCTTTTTGACACATTGCATTGAAGTCAGGGTGGTCAAATGGCAACGACCACGGACGTGAAACTCATTTTGCCTTTTGGTGTTGGTTCGAAGCTCACAGTCTTCTACGGATTTTATTTTGTTTTCCTTTTTTTTTTTAATTTTTTTCGTGCACAAAGATAATAAAGTTTTATTTCATCTTTTATTATGCTATACGAATGCAAATATAGGCCTATGTTTTATTGTAAACGGAAGATTGCACGTAAAAGCACGAACTAGAACTATATATTTTTCATATATCTACAAATGTTTAGAAAAAGGAAACAATAGCAAACAATAATTTAAGATCTGTTTAAGAAAATGTGCCATTTTCCAAGAAATATTTGATTGTGACTTTTCACATAGAGAACATCAAGAGAAAAACATGTAGAAGCGACCACTTCTATTACCTCAAAACTTTCTCTTTTTCTTAAAAAAAATCACAAACGCTTTTCTTGTGTCGTCTTTGAAAAATTGGTTGGACATATCCACATAACTGTTGTCTGTAAATGGGTTAAAGAACGGACATCAAACAAATGAATAAAACAAAAAAAACGTCGAAATTAAAGTTATCATGTCTCGTAGCGGAATCGAACTTGGTCCGTTCGGGTAGAAGTCCTACGTCTTACCACTGCGCTATCACAGACTTGAACAAGTACGTTTTCATAAACGAATACTTTCTAAATTCAAAACCTGTGATTTGTTTTCAATAACATTGGGCTGGTCTATGTAAATAAACAAATGATCAAATTATCGTGCAGCCTTTATATGTCCTTCTAGCTTTCCTTATGTTGTTTAATTTCTGAATAGTAAAACGGAAGATCCACGCTTGTACCATAGCTGCATAGTTGCAGGATCGTATTAGTCTACATTGTCCTTGTTCAATGATTTGGTTATTGGTATTATGATTTCAAACAAAAAAATAGATTATTGTATATTGATATATGTTAGATCTATGCGGAAGCATATTAGACTAGTCAATCTAAAGCTTTTCAGTTACGATATTTTTACTGATAGAAACATGTATAAGAAGGTATATCGTTGATCACGATCGAAACTGTCACGACCACAGCTCCGAGAAGCTGTATAAATTTGCGGCCGTTTGGAGCGCGACCGACGATTAAAAAGGGGTTTAGGGTTTAATTGAATATTTTTTTATTGGACAACGGAAATACATCTCATTGGACAATCGATAAAACAACTATGATGACGTATAGGGCAAATACCGAATTTGGTAAAAATCAAAAAGTGCACGTGCATTTCATGGACCTAGTTGACCTCTGCACATATGTGATTAAGGATTAACAAATAATGATGGATTATTCAAAGTGTATTCAAACAGAGCTGGATAAAATCATAATCTAAGTAAGTTATATCTATGTATCTATTTCTAAGTGTTGAGTGATGCAGATAGCAGAACAGTGGTGAAAAAGGAAAAAAATATTGCGATGGTTGTTTTATCCATTTTCACCACTGATTCGAATATATTGAATCTTGGCAATTTGTTATAACTTTACCATCTTTCTTCTTGTTGTAGTGCATCGCAGACGAAATGGTTATGAATGGAAGAAAACATTGGTGGTAAAGAACAAAAGGCAAACCGCTATAATTTCGTCCTTTCTCTTCATTGTTTCGCGTAGTTCGGATTTACTTCGATTTTGTTTGGATGCCTTCTAGTATTTTTCATTGCTTCATGACATAATTAACATATAAATTTACAAAACAAATATTCTTACGCGAATGCGGCATATCGTTGTATTGCAAAAAAACCCGTAACCGCAGCTTATTCAAATGCATTTACGGGGCTTTTGCTGACAAGCATCAATATTATTTACATTTATCTACAATAAGTGCTTCGTTTCACAACACAGAGACTAAGACCCCGATTCTTCTTATTCTTAAATACGTCCATAATTTGAAACAAGAGGGCCAAGATAGCCATGTATCGCTCCACTGGCTTTTAGAAATTTAGACTACAAACTTCTTCAAGGAATACAATAGAGGTATATTCAAAGAAGATTCATGCTACACCAGAATGAAATCCAATAAGTGATTAAGGAGCAGAAAAGTTTTTAAAATTTTCTTAAAATTTCACTGTTTCATATAGCGAAAAAAAGCCTAGCCCACAACGGCCAAGCTTTTCATGCGATCGTGAAGGAATTTGGAACAGATTCATGCAAGAAAGATTCCTGTGAAGTTTGGTTGAAATTGGTCCTGTAGTTTTGGAGAAGAAGATTGTTTAACATTTTTTTCGAAAATTCAAATTAATTTAATTTATTAAAATTTAAGTTCTACACGGAAATTATTTTTTTAAGGAATTTAGAGGAGATAAATGCAAGGAAGATTCGTGTGAAGTTTGGTTAAAATTGGTCCAGTAGTTTTGGAAAAGAAGATTTTTTCGAAAATTTAATTAAATTTAATTAATCAAAATTTAAGTTTTACATAGATTTATTTTTGACGGAATTATGAAGAGATTAATGCAAGGAACATTTCTGTAAAGTTTGGTTAAAATTGGTCCAGTAGTTTTGGAGAAGAAGAATTTTTAAAGACTTTTCGAAAATTTAATTCAATAAAATTAATTAATAAGTTCAGCATAGATTTTATTCTTTTGAAGGAATCTGGTAGAGATTCATGCAAGGATGATTCGTGTGAAGTTTGGTTGAAATTGGGCCTTGGTTATAGAGAATAATTTTTAAAGATTTTTCGAAAATTTAAATCAATTAAATTAATTAGAATTCAAGTTCTGCACGGATTTTATTCTTTTGAAAGAATTTGGTAGAGATTTATGTATTAAAGATTTCTGTGAAGTTTGGTTGAAATTGGTCCAGTAGTTTTGGAAGAGAAGAATTTTTAAAGATTTTTCGAAAATTTAATTCAATTAAATTAATTAAAATTCAAGTTCAGCATAGATTTTATTCTATCGGAGGAATTTGGCAGAGATTCATGCAAGGATGTTCGTGCGAAGTTTGGTTGAAATTGGTCCAGTAGTTTTGGAGAAGAATAATTTTTAAAGATTTTTCGAAAATTTAAATCAATTAAAATTAATTAAAACTCAAGTTCTGCGTGGATTTTATTCTTTTGCAGGAATTTGGTAGAGATTTATGCAAGGAAGATTTCTGGGAAGTTTGGTTGAAATTGGTCCAGTAGTTTTGGAGAAGAAGAATTTTTAAAGATTTTTCGAAAATTTGATTTAATTTATTTAATTAAAATTCAAGTTCTGCACGGAATTTATTTTTTTGAAGGAATTTGGTTGTGGTTCATTCAAGGAAGATTCCTGTGAAGTTTGGTTGAAATTGGTTCAGTAGTTTTGGAGAAGAAAATTTTTTAAAGACTTTTCGAAAATTTGATTTAATTTATTTAATTTAAATTCAAGTTTTGCACGGAATTAATTTTTTGAAGGAATTTGGAAAAGGTTCATTCAAGGAAGATTCCTGTGAATAACCGATTTAAAGTAACAACGTGTGTTTACTTACTCAAAATGGGCCACCTTTCTTCATAGCCGGAGGTCCCTCTTCTGAGATTTCACTCATAGCATTTGCAATGAAGGAGAGGGATTGGTGGCCGTGAATCTTAATTCTATCGCCTGCAACTCATATTGATACGAAGGTACATATATCAAAATTGTTCGATAAATGCCCATAACGATCTTGATGCGCTCTCAACTCTTTCCCAAATAACACAAATGTTCAATTTTGACAGCCGCTGCAGATGACAAATGGATAGAGTTCTTTATTGTCACGGAAAATATTTAGACAAAAGGTGATCACGTTGATTATCAGCATTTCATCTATTGTCTCAATGTTTTTACCAAGCCTTTTTTATTTGAAGCAACCAGGTTTGTTTGAAAAAGAATTTAGGGAAAAAACATACATAGATTGTTCTTTTCTCTTTCACTTTTATTTTTTATGAATCACGACATAATGGCTTCGGCAAATATCATGGAAAAAGACGAAATTGCTTTAGACAAGCAATTTTTTCCTTTCATACAATGTTTTCTATCCAAAGCGACAGTAAATTCCATTAACTTGCAATTTTTGTCTGCAAAATCTTTGAATTTAGAGCCGCCTAATTCTTATCGTTTGCCTTGGAAGTGGGTAAGATGAAAACCTGTAAATTGAAAAAAAAATAATTGTTTCGAACGGCAGAAAATGTCGCATTTTAGGAGCAGCACTCATGAACAAAAGATCTTGATAATTATGTTTTAGCACGGCGGTTGGATAATAACTTTGTCATCAAAATGTGCATAATAGTTGAATGAACTGACGGTACAATTTTAGTTGAAGTTGTACGGTCTTGGTTCAATCTCAGAATCCACTTTCGTTTTCATTTTGATTTACTCGGAAAAGCAAACACACTAATTGTTTTATGAGTTATTAAGTTAACATTGCAACACGATTTTGATGCGATATTCCCACTTATAAGCATACTTTTATATCCGATCACTCGATTATCTATAAATGACACGATTGTCAATGAAGACAGGTTCCACTATTTCGTATCTAAGGATACAGAATCCAAGGGAAGTAATTTATGTGGCAAATTAAGTGTATTTAAAAAATCGATATTTTGACAGTTATTTGCAATGTGTTAATCCTTTCCTAAACTTAATTTTCCTGTTCGTATTGTTATTTAACCATTTCCGAGCGATTTATAAGGATGAACGGCGAAATCGTAATTTTTTAAGGTCCACCTCTAATAACAAAATCCTTGTTAACACTCTATTGGCTACAGTTTGGGCCAAATCTTCATGAAATTACATCAAAATGTTTGTCTAGTCACAAAGACTTTTCTTGTTGAATATGGGAATGTTTTCTTGAATATCACGGGGAAAGGGGTCTTAATGACAAAATTCTAGTTAGAACTCTATAGAGCACAATTTCTGCTTAATATTAATGAAAATTCAACAGAATGTTTGTCTAGTCTTAAGGATGAATCCTATTGAAAATGGAAATTTTCTGTTGGATATCACGGAAAAAGGGGCCTTAATAATAAATTTTCGTTAGCATGCTGGAAGCCACAGTTTGTGTACTATCTTCATGAAACTTCATCAGAATGTTTGTCTAGTTTCCAGGATGAAGTCTGTAGAAAATTGAAACGGTCGATTGGATATGACGGGAAAAGGAGCCTAAATGACCAAATTCTTGTTAGCAGTTTAGAGGCTACACGTTAGGCCCAATCTTCATGAAACTTCATCAGAATGCTTATCTAGTCACATGGATGATTCCTTTTTAATATAAGACTGTTTTGGTTGATATCACGGGAAAATGGGCCTTAAAGACAAAACCTTTGTTAGCACGCTAGAGGCCACAGATTTTACCCACTCTTCAAGAAACTTGGTCAGAATCTTTTTCACAAGGATGAACCCTATCCAATATGCAAATGTTCCATTAAATATCACGGGAAAAGGGGACTCAATGGCAAAATCTTTGTTAGTACTCTAGGGGGCTACAATTTTGGCACAATTTTTCATGAAACATTTACAAGAATGATACCTATCACGCTTACCGTCTCAAGCTTCTCTCAGGTGAGCGATCTAGGGCCAGCTTGGTCCATCTTGGTCCTCTTGTTCAATTTAAATACCGAAATTTACCGAGATTGATGTTTTGCTAAGCGGTAAGTGATTGTAAAACAGTATTTTGAATATGTTTTATGTTATTTACGTTGATGTTCGTTGAAGACGATGCACATAAATGATGAATATCTGCGATGTGCCGTCGAGTCAGATCTCGTCCGACCTGGCAATTTTGGTCATTCCGACGTTCGCCTTTGCCGTACCGAAGAAAATCTCGCAAAACCGTTTGTAGTATGTTTTTGCCACACCTCTGCTACGTATTTCTGGATGTTAGTTTTGGTCCTTGGTTCAGAATTAAAGAAATACGATAGGAGAAGTGGGGGCACTGTGGTTTTCTGAAATTGAAGACAAGTACTTTTCTATAACATACTGATAAAGAATGAGATTTTCATTTATTTTCGAACTGTACGGAATCCAGCAGTATCTATAACAATGTATATTATACATGAAACAAGGATTCTCTGCCAAGGAAAATGCGTGCATATACCACATTGGATGATAAGCTGTGATTTGAGACTTTTTTATTAAAAGGGTAGTGCACTTCTAAACGTCCCCATTTTATTTTTATGAACACAGCTTTGCAATATCTCAAAAATAAATACAGTTTGCAAAGAACTAATACAACGTAACTTTTTATCAGAAATATCGATTAAAAGCTGAAAGAATCAGGCGGCCGTTCGAAGTGTGAGGTTGAGTGTGTCAATGAAATGATGTAAATCACACGGATTAATAGCAGAAACCTTGAGTAAGAAGATATTTCAGAATGTTTGCTGATTGTATGTGGCATATTGATCACCCCAGAGAAAGAAATAAAGAGCTTATAATTCATATGCTGAGAACTGTTTCTAAATGCAACATCGAAAATATGTTTTCGTGCAAAATACTTTAAATAAAAGTTGATGGTTCCTGAAAGTATTATCATTGTTAAGTGGAATTTTGTTATTACATTTAACTTTAATTGAAATAAAGATTTGTAATCTGTCCTACCTGATATTACCGTTCATTTTCTCCATTGTCATATCGACTAAATATCTGACGATGTATTTAATTACCATGTCTAAAGACGTTGTTTTTATAGGTGTGCTCCTATTGGTGCTAGTCCCATCCTGAAAAGAATAACAATCAAATTTCTTGTAAAAAACAAATCACAAGCACTCAATTATTGTGGGGTCCAAATTCTGCGATTTTTCCTAAAATCAGCCGGGTTAAATTTCTCGATAACATATCTCTGCAGTCTCTAACATTGCGAAATTTTAGATTTTATTTCTGCGCTATGACACCAGGTTTGGTCAGCATCAAACGTTTTGAAAGACGATGCTTGTGAAATATTAGAAATACTCTTTGATAGTTAAGGGATAATCCCAATCAGTCATCTATAAAAATGGTCATGGGAAACATTGCCGTATACCGATACATGTGAAAGAAAAATGTGTCAAACTGTTACCAATCAATCAAACTTGTTGAATCATTGTTTAGGGATGAACAAAATTGTCCTAACTAAACATAAATGAATGGGAAAAGAACTCCATTGTTATAAAATTGTGCTCTGTTTCAGAGGGTAACTATATGTTTTACTGGCCAATGTACTGGCTTAAATCGCAGAACTACAGCAATCTCTCTTTTAAGGGTTAACATTTTGTGGATTTTATTTCTGCGGTGCCGCCCAGGACCGCATAAAAAGTCCCCGCAGAAATAAAGTGTCATACGGTATTCTACGGAAAAAAGTAACTGTGCGTACTTCTTTTCTGATCTATTTTTTAAAAGGACGATATATTTAATAGTAACATCTCTCGCATATATCCTTAAGAGACGCTTGTTGTCTCAAGAAGAACGTCTAACAAGCCGTTTGTAGCAGTTTAGTTGTCTCGTTGCTGCAAAGCATTTTCGGTACCAATAGTGTTCACACTAGAATATGGCTTGTGAACTTTCTACATTTCCATACTTTCCGTGCTTGTTACGGTGATAGCGAGTGGGGTAGTAAATTGACATTTGAAAATGAAAGGTTAAACGTTTGTTTACCAAATTGAAAATTTTGATTCATTTACCTTAGGTATTTAACATGTAAATTATAACATATTTCAGAAGAAATGCATTTATTGGTCCTTTCATTTGACCGCGGGATGACCTTCTTCTTTTGCATCCGACACAAGCTATATCGGGGTTTTTTTTCGAAAATTTGCTCGAGGTTTAGTTCACAAAAAGTGGGCACAAAATGCTGATGACTCTGTAGCTCACCTGGTAGCGTTATTGTCTCAGAGATCGTGATGTATGCGGTTTGTATCTCAAAGGAATCTGATTCTTTTTTCTTTTTTTTTCTCAAAAAAAAAATCCTTTTTTTCAACTTTTCTTTCAGTCAAATTTACTGTTGCAAAATATGTGGAAAAATCAAAACAGTATCGCGAATTGTGGGAAAAATTATAAATTTCAACACCGTTGTTAAACTGAATCATATGCACAGCTTTCAACTAATGTACTTCCAAAACAACAATTAAACAAATTCTTTTGTTGAGAAACAAGTTATAACTACATTAGCATTACCATAGCAACCGTTTTTATTCTTTAGCAACGGTTTCTTTCCCTTGACATAACATTAAATTGAGAAAGAAACATGTATATCATAACGATTATTTTTCAAAACTGCAACAAGATAGACGGAAAACACTTAGCGGTTTAATTTTTTTACAAACATTTGCGATATTTCATCCATTTTTTTCACATTTTTGCCAAATATGCTTGAAATGTATATAGTTGATTTTTGTAATATATATGTCTTTGCATATTTTTAAGGTTAAATCTAGTAATGATATTTATCATTTGTTCCAAAATTTGTGACTTTTAGGCATTTTTTACACATTTCCGTTAAGATTGCTGCAGCATTTTATTAACGATTCTTGTAAAGGGACTCTTCGACAATTATAGACACTGTGTGTTTTATCTCTATCTGGTTGCAGATTTGAAAAAAAAAATATTTAATATGAGGACACATTTTCAAAATTGTGAAATATTGAAAAGTAGGTCAAATAATTGTAACCATAGCAACATAAATTAATATAAGGTTTAAGGTTCTAAAAACATTCTTTTGTGAGATTTGATATGTTATTGATTTATGATATAATGTTATTCAGAATGTTGTATATTTGAAAATGAAAATAAAATCTACTTCTTAAAAGTGATAAATCATTTCACTTCCTCAGTATTTTGGCAAAAACAAAAAAAAAGATAACAAAAAAAAAGAAAAAAAACGAAAAAAAAATGGAGAAAAAAATGTCACCATATGTCTGCTGTCATTGCTATGGTCAGTTTGAAGTAAGGAACTAACAAGAGTGCCTGAAAGGCACTGATATCGCTCACCTGAGTTCTTTGTGTATTTGATTGCGTACAATATAAATTTTGTTGTAAACAATAATATTGTTAAAAAGAGTCACTCAATGAATATCCCTGGTTCAAATTGGCCCAACAGTTGATTTTTTTAAGAATTTTCCTATCATTTCTTCTAGTCGAATAAGTCCCACCCTACCATGTCCACATTTTTGACGAATCAGAAATTTGTAAAAAATATCAAAAAGGGGTACCCAAGGAATATTCCTGGATAATTTGGTCTAACGGTTAAGAAGAAGAAAATTTTCAAAGAATTGTTTAATAATTTCTCCAAATCTGATAAGCCCCGCCCTGCCACGCCTACATTATTTGACAAATCAAAAATTCATGAACACACATTGAAAACAGTCACTCAAGAAACAGATCTGCCAAGTTTGGTTCAAATTTGACCAATGGTTGATTTTTTTCATGATTTCTGATAATCCCCGCCATGCCAAGCCCACATTTTTGACGAACCAAAAATTTAAAAACAAGTTTTGAAAAGGGTCACCCCAAAAAAAATTCTGCCAATTTTGGTAAAAATTGACCCATTGGTTAAGGAGAAGAAGATTTTTGAAGGATTATTTAACAATTTCTCTAAGTCTGATAAGCCCCGCCCTGGCAAGCCCTCATTTCTTGACAAATCAAAAATTCATCGACAAGCAGTGAAGACAGTCACTAAAGAAACATTCCAGCCAAGATTGGTACAAATTGGATCAACATTTGAATTTTCAAAAAATATTTAACAATTTCTTTAAGTCTGAAAAGCCCCACCCTGCCGCGCCAACATTTTTTGACGAATCAAAAATTTGAAAACTAATTTTGAAAAGGGACAACCAAAGAAAGATTTCTGCCAATTTTGGTAAAAATTGACTCAGTGGTTAATGATAAGAAGATTTTTGAAGAATTATTTAACAATTTCTCTAAGTCTGATAATCCCCGCCCTGCCACGCTGACATATTTAGACAAATTAAAAATTTTAAAACAAGTTTTGAAATGGGTCACCCAGGGAACATGCCTGCCATGCCTGCAAAGTTTGGTTAGGATTGGCCGAGTTGTTAAGGAGGAGAAGATGTGTAAAGAAATTTTTGACGACCTCAACGCACAACGCACGACGCACGCCGGACACAGGGTGATCACAAAAGCTCACGTTGAGCATGTTGCTCAGGTGAGCTAAAAATCGAAACATTTTGACTTTCCAAAAAATCTTGATGGTCAGGCTCTCCTAAGTTTGCAAGTTCGGTAAGGGCTTTTATCGCAATAGGGAATATTAATTCAACTTAAAACTAGCACATTTCAGTTACATGAATTTGTTTATCTTTTATACGTTTAAATGTACATGCGAAAAAACAATCCATTTTATTCTAAAAAACTTTTCTTTACATGATAGTATGTTTTTAAATGATAAACTAAAACTGTATACTAGCCTAGCAGATTTTGCTTATCTCAACCCTGAACATTACACAATTAACATAAGTGAATTGTGGCATTCAAAAACCGAATACACATCGAATTAGAAGAGATAAGTACTAATTCGTGAGAAAAATATAAACTACGAGGGCTGATCAAAAAGTTTGTATAATTCTATCATAACTTTTTACCCTTCATCCGATTGCATTTATTTTTTCACAAGTGTAATTTTATTATATCAATGACATTCTGATAAAATATGATAAGTGTCAATTTATCATAACGATAATTTTTCGCCCCTTAAAAGGCTCAAGGAACGCAACCCCGAAGCACGCCGTAAAATCATGGTTGTAAATCTCCGCAAAACGATTATTTTTCAAAACATGCGCAAGCAAAACTTTCGATATTCATCTGCTAGATGAAAGACATCATATCAGTTACTTGGTAAAGTTTTAAGGCTCAATGTTGTAAAACAATGATGTAGCTAGGGATGTGGTGTGACGCGCCGACGTGAAAAAAGAGTAAAAACGGCACTTTGCGAATTGGGGAAAATTGGCTGTTGAATTTTGTTTTTATTTTCTGTTCTTACGAAAATCCAAATGTAATTTATTTAAGAAATATTGCAAGGCTAACATCATAAACAAATCATAGCCTGTAAAAATGACATGTCTTGTTTGTTCAAGAGAGATAGAGAATCGAAAAGACAACCCAATAAAAGAACGCAAAAGATTTGCGTAAATAAATTTCGACGTTCGTCAACGAAGTCGTATAGAAAACCCGTTTCTACATGAATATGAGAGACAATGGGGAGAATCACGTGATTGACAATGGTATTGAACACGAAAAAACGGCAACGAAATGACCGCTTCGGCTTGAAAATTCAAACTTAAGAAAGGTATGTATTCAATCTACGTAGCTTCTCAGACAAACCACCTATCCAAAAGTACCCGCTATTATCTAAGGTTTTCATAGACACCCAACTTTCCCCTATCCGTTCGCTGTATTTAGAGACCACTTAAAGAATATTTCCGAAATTGCGAAAATTTTGGATGTATGTTAAGCACGCCGCATCGTATTTACAGCTTTATTTCTTACTCAAAGAAATCTCTGTTCACACGGCATATTTCCAGACCATCTTTTATCGATGACATTTCATGCTAGTCCATTTACAAGGTCTGTTTTGTCTTCGTTAAGCGTATTTACGAAAAAGATGTTAAACACACGTGCAGTGCTGTAGTGTTTGGCACGCCGAATTCTTGTGAGTGTAATGTTAAACACGCACACACTTGCTCGTGTACTAGGGAAGACAAGAATATTGGACGAATTGGTTGTTTATTCATAACCCAATCTGATAGAAATCCGGTGTTAACTTACAGAAAGTTCAAACATATGACAGACATCGTAAGGGGTAATCTTTTATGAATTTGGAAAAAAACGAAATTGGCTATAACATCATTGCTCTAACTAATTAAATCTCTTGTTATATAAAATTCTCCATGACAAATACGTGCAAACAAAATGATTCTGAACTGAAATGTGATGTCCTCGTTTCCTAGTTTACGGTGTGTTACGAGTACATAGTATCTTATATTGTATGTGTAAAAAATCTGAAAATTATAGATAATGGTTGACAAAGTGGGTGGGATAAAATGAAATGTGAAGCAATTTTTTACTTTGAAGTTCAATCACTTTTTCTGTATCGATCATATCAAAATGAAATTTTGCATGTACTTTCAATAGACCAAGGACAGGATATTTTTAACGAGCCATCTATCATATCTGTTTTTTTAACTTCTGTATTCGTTCTTTTGTCAATTTCAGATTTTGCTTACTTTTGAAGTATTCAATTTACAAAACCATCTCTACAACCTTTATTTTTTGTATAAATTGTTACCGGTGTGATTTCTTGTGAAAAACTCTAAAAATAAGCCCAAAATCCGATTTTTACACAAGCAAATAAAAGATAGTATGTAACGGTAGTAATCCTATCAATCCACAGATTTTGACGAAAATCTAATTATTGATTCATTGTTGCAACCCATCCTTTTGAGAAAGTCATTCAAACTCTTTTACTAGTAGATCTATTGAAATTCTTCTTGTGACAATGGAGATTGGACCTGTAAATTAGAGTTTTACCACAATCACACACATACTCTCTTCTACCTTCATGGAAATCAAGGTGATCTTTCCTGGTGTGTCTGTAATTTGTCGTAAAAGAACACATGTGGCATGTCACGTTTGACTCCCTTCTGTGATCCCTCTGATGTAATCGCAGGGCACAGGCCAGGAGTAACGAATTTTCACAAATTTACAAGTTGCATTTGTATTTCCTTTCAGAATCATGTTTCCTGCGCCAGAAATTAAAATGTTGACTTAAGAATATAAATCTAAATTAGAAGGATTGTGATTATTCGAATTGATTTTATCTGGTTCTGAATTGTATATTAACTGAGTTCCTGCCACGACCTTTTTAAATGTTTCTTCAATAGTGGAGCACTATCTAACGATGATTTACTAGGTGAAGCTCGGTACATTGGAGACTTATAATGACTTTTTTTATCTGAGTTTCCGATTTTGAAGGCGTTGCGTGCTTCCTTTTGATTCCAGACTTTTGACTTCCGTAAAGAAAGCCGAGACTTCTTTCGAGTTAATTTAAAAATTGAAGAAAATTGTAAAGGTATATGTTTTAAGCAGTTAAAAAGGTAACCGTTTTATCAGAATTTGACATATAGATTATGAACAATCCACTTAAAATCCTGTGTCTGGCATGAAAGTAACATATAGTGTCATGTAAAACCTTGTTTATGATGTAATTATCTGAAGAGAAAAAACATCTGACAGGGACAAATAAAGGGTTATCTTCTACAATATTTTCTTCTGACCAATTAAAAAAAACACTTTCAATACTCTGAAAGCGATTTTGACCGTAAACAAGGAAACGAAGACATCACATTTCAGTTCAGAATCTTTGTGTTTACACGTATTTATCATGGAAAATTATATATAACAGGAGATTAGTTAAAGCAATTATAGCCGATTTCGTTTTTTTCCAAGTTGATAACAGATTACCCCTTACGATGTCTGTCACATGTTACTGTAAGTTAACACCAGATTTCCATCGGGTTGGGTCATGAATATAATCAATTTGTCCAATATCCTTGGCATCCATAGTACACGAGCAATTGTATGCGTGTTTAACATTACAATCACAAGAATTCGGCGTGCCAAACACTACAGTACTGTACGTGTGTTTAACATCTTTCTTTCGTAAATACGCTTAAAAAAGACAACACGGACCTTCTAAATGGACTAGCATGAAATGTCATCGATAAAAAATGGTCTGGAAATATGCCGTGTGAACAGAGATTTCTTTGGGTAAGAAATAAAGCTGAAAATATGATGCGACGTGCTTAACACACAGCCAAAATTTTCCGAATTTCGAAAATATTCTTTAAGTGTTCTCTAAATACAGCGAACGGATAGAGGAAAATTGGGTATCTGTGAAAACCTTCGATATTAGCGGGTACTTTAGGATAGGTGGTTTGTCTGAGAAGCCACGTAGATTGAATACATACCTTTCTAAAGTTTGGATTTTCACGCCGAAGCGGTAATTTCGTCGCCATTTTTTCGTGTATAATATCATTGTCAATCACGTGATTCTCCCCATTGAGAGAGTGCATTGCAAAACAGTTCGGTTTTTTATATGAAATATCGAGTTCTATGTTGATATGGGTAGCTTCATATATTTGTTCGATGCCTAGCCTATGGCGGATGAGGAACACCAATCATCAAATATTAGAAACCAATCTTTATTTCGGATTCTCGCTTATAAGATAGATATTCTAATATTCGTTATTCATTTATATTTTAATAATTCATATTCTGACTATATCAAATTCATTTTGTTCACATTAATACTTGTGTTGGTAGCGTAATTTTGAATTGAAAATGGTTTGGTTATTAAAGAAAGTTTTTAACACAATAATGCGCCTTTCGGATAATTTTGCGATTTAGTAAACACCTCTTTTATTCTGGCTAGATCTAGTACAAGGACATCAATATCTACAAATTGATCCGTTAAACAGTGAATATTTGTAACAGTTCAAATGTTTAAAAAAACAAAACAAAACAACTGCACAAATCAAAGGAACAGTAATGATATGCTTTAAATAGCTACATCATATAACGTCAAATGACGTTACTGAAAATAACGTTAACGTCACGACGTTCTCCGGGTACCCGATTACTCCTATTTTGAAAGAGTCTTAGCAACACCATTTTTCAATCAATCTCATTGAAACTTACAACATATATTAAGGATAAATAATACTGAAACATATCCAAAAATGAAATGTTTTGCTTTGTAAACTAACATTTTATGAACAAATTATACGAACTTTTTGATCAGCCCTCGCGTATGATAAACTACACGGTGTAAAGATAAAAAATGCATTTGTATTCATATAGGCTTACCACAATTAGGTGAATGTATAGTAGAAGACTGAAATAATAAGATGTGAAACGCAAATGCCACCGAAATAGCAATTTTTCTATATGTAGGACATTATTTGAAATTTGGCCTTGACCTACATGGATGACCTTGACCTTATGACTTAATAATATTGAAAGGAGATTACATACCACATTTGATGTTTGTGTCTAAGATACTTGTGGTAGAAAGACCAATTTAACGTTTTCGTGTTAGTACAGAGGGATGAACGGACGGACAGACAGACGGACAGAAGTTAACGAATATGCCTTCGATCTTTCGATATGGGGGCATAAAAACAAATTGATTAATATGTTAGTTATTCTGCATTCAAACATGTATCTTTGTCCGTTCGACATTAGCATACTTCAGGACAGACCAACAAGTTTGACTTACTTTTACGCCTTGATGCGCGACACCCTAACTTTATTCACATTCACTTCACAAGTTCCAAGAGTGCTTCGGTGCAGGCAACAATGTTGTCATCACCGGCTGAAATAAAGCCTACCCATTCTTCAGTCCAAATGTCTGGTGACGATGAAGAAAGGAAAGGTGACATTGGAATATATCAGTGGAATTATGCCTATATTGTGATTGCCCATCAAATTTCATTACCCAATCGATTTATGTGGGTGACAGAGATGAAATACTATCAAATCGATTGAAAATGAAAGCATTTTGATTATGTTACAGATACAACTGCAAAGCTGGATTGCTGCCTGTTTCAATTAAGCTAATTTTTGAAGGCACAGTAACAAATTCATTGTATCAACAACTGTGAAGTTTCTATTCGAAACAAAAGACAGGTCACGCTATAGGATGTAACGTAAAACAATCCGAAACAAGGATAATAACGCCGACACGCGTGTTTACGACGTAATTATATTCTTAGCTGCACAATAAGTACAGCCGGTTTGATTGGAGAGACGACAGGGGCATGGATTTGTGCTGGTACTTTGGTTATCTTTGCGTTTACGTGAACGTCAACCTTACGTTGGTTTTCCTTTTGCACTTGCTCACAGACAAGCCAGATGGCATCGTACGCGGATACACTATCCATTGACAGGATTACAGTTAAGGTAGAATAATTCTAATGCATATTTACTATTGTCGTACATTCTCGACAAATGTCGACACTTTCCGTATCTATTTTTAGCAACAATATTGCTAAATATTACTTCCCTTTGTAAATAAAATTCCCCGAATGCACCCCGAATATCTTTTTCTGGTATGATTCTCCGTTTACATATGTAACATCGATTTTTCAGAAACATTTTTCTTTTAATCTTATATGATTTTGATTGATATCATCAGTTTGTAAGTGATTAGAAACTTTGATATTAATGAAACTGCCTATTTAGGAAACTAATTGTAGTATGTATAATACTCGTTTCTTCCCTTGACACTGGTTAGCTCAATATAACGAGAAACCCTACAGTGAAAGACACATACATGTATTCTAATAAAATCTATGATGTGGTTATCAAACGCCTATCGTTTGAGAACAACGCGTGGATCAGATCATCATTGTTCAGACTTTCGCACTCGATTTTCATCACTTCTTCGCCGGCGATCCTTATTTAAATGTGCAAACTCGTTGTCAGTTAATTGTAACGTGGTTTGATCCGTGATCTGATCCTTTCTTTTAGATTCTTTTTCCATTTAAGTCCTTAGATTAAATATGCAAACCAGAAGACGTGGTATAAGGAAGCTGTAATAAACTATAAAAAAAGATTAAGTACAATTTTGTCTTTAGAATTTGCATTGCGTTTTACAAATAGCGATGTTCAATTGGTTACTATGTAAAGGGTTAAAATGGTTAAAGTCATACGAAATCACAGCTGATATGTTATCATTTGCCAACTTCTGACAGTCTAATACAACGTTTGGGTTTTAATTATAAGCATATAATTAGATACATGTATGGGCTACGGTACCCTTCATTTTGGGCATTGACTTCTTTTGGGAAAGAAAAAGTGCGTTCGAAAGCATGAGGATACTAAGAATTACTTTTTTATATTTTCAATTTTTGACGGATAAAATGTGCATATTTGGATTTTATCGTGTTCCTACACATATAAGAATGATTTTGATAGCGGTTTTAGAGAGTGCGCCAGCTAATTTCTGGCACTGTCAACATTTGTTTCAGAGGCATAAATTTCAAACTAGGAAATAAAGAGGCTTTATTTTTAAATAAACACGCAGTAATTTAACAAAATACCTCTCATATGCGCACAAAGGTCATATCATTTCACATCAGACGATGGGTAAACATGTTTTTGACAATAAAAACCAAAATCTAGACACATTTAATGTGTTTATGTCCAAAATTCAGATACTTTTTTGCTTTGAGTGGTGGCCGCCATATTGGAATTTTGCAAGTTGGGGATGGGATTAGGGAAAATCAAATTTCTAGTAAACCTCTGGACGAATTTCTGTCATATTGCACATATAGATGTCTAATATAATATACCATCAGGCAGAAGTGTTTGTCACCCCAATTTCTAAAGTTGCCATTAGGCGTATTCTACCTTAAATGAAGTTGCTTTTGCAGATTAATTTCGTTTGGATTTTAAATTTGACGAGGTTTTATTGAGAAAGGATGGTCAACGTCATTCAAAGTGACTGTTTTTGAGGTGACAGATCAATAAACTTCGAGTAGTTTTTATGTACTATAACTTGGCTACTTTTCACAGAATATTAAGTTGCCTATGCTATTATACTGAATGTTTCCAGTTTGTATTGTCATTCTTACTTTCAGAGCATGTCGCCCCTACAAGTGGCATGGCACACGTGAAAATTGTTTTCAGTTAAAGAACTTGATTGTGGTACACTGGCAAGCCAGATTGTTAGGCATGGGTGACGTCAATAACGTAACTGATTTCGCACGTGTTTTCCTTTCTGCAATTTGGTCATATTCCAATGTCATCTATTAAGGACGCATATCAAGCATAAGAGGCAGTGTGGTACTGTAACGAACGCTAATGTTACATATAAAAGGGACTGACCATGTGTGATTCTCATAGTGCTATCCCTACATTGTTTGGCGTCACACATCAAAATCCGACCTCAAACAAGAATCAAAATGTAAAAGATCGGTGTAAAGACTTTAAGTATCAGTGTCTGACATTTTGATTTTAATCAAAACCCGAATAAGTGAGACTTTTTCTCCCACTATATGTTTCAACCATAACCCTAGAAATCTACTTTTAACGATTTTAGAAGCATTGTTGAGTCAAAGGTTTGGATAATAGGTGTAAGCGTTTTGGATTTTCCTAGCTGTCGTTACATGTTGAGGTCCAAGCGCAGTTACTATCTCATACTCAGATACTACCTGGAAATCAGAGCAGGGAATACGTGTCATGTTCAGTGCATTTAAGGGGGATGCACAGTTTTTCGGAACACTCGGTCTTTACTGTAGTAAATTAAATGTTTCGTACCAATATGTTTCGCTACCATATTTTCAATAATATAACACATCATTACAATTTACCATTTTCGACGGTTAAAGTGTATTTATTATGCGAAACTGATTTCCTCAAGATGGAAATCGATTACTTAGAGCAAGACAGCCGTAAGTGTGTATGTAGTTACCACTGTTTTGCGTCATTTAATTCGTGTGTAGGTGATAAGAATTGCTATAATTCACTAATAATTGCGCTGACCTATACATTTTCTTTTTTTAATTATTACCAGGACATGTTGCTTAATACAATGAGAGAGTTTTATCAAATACTATTATGTAGAACGTGAAATATTTCCAAAACTATGCAAATTTTTACATAAACCACTCCAGCTTCGTTGATCTAACCGAATACGTGAGCATGCTGTTTTATACATTTACGCGTTTATAGTGGCACATATTTTGGGTTTTATGTTCTCATTAAATGTAAGACGTTACTTTAAATCCGTTTTCGGGACTAAGCGATGAATATACAGCATTTTATTAGCATTTTAGTGACCTTGGACAGGTGCAAGAAATTGCGCATTTATTCGATGTAGGGGTATGTGATACGAATGCGTATAAAATTAAAACAAGATCGCTGACCATCCATTTTTGTTTCATTTGTCAATTGGTAATAACATGTAATTTCAACATACAAAATATAAATAAATTCTATTATCGGGAAAAAATTAGGAAACTGGAGCATTCCCCCTTAACGGGGATATCTTTACTATGCCCAACTAGGCCAAGGTGTCCATTGCATAAAGTTTTGCCACAGATTGTAGGGCTGGCAACCAAGATATTTCTCATCTCTCTCAACAAGCGGCATCAAAGTGCACTAGTGATCTTTCTCCGCACATGGAAGTTTGTGAAACAAGGGCCAACTGTTCGCATTAATCAAATATTTTTAAATCAGTTCTTTTTGGATACTTCACCAAGAATGCTATACTGAACAAAAGTGAATACGCTACACTTACTTTGCTTGTCTTGTTTCTTCTAAACAAGTAAAAAGATCAAATGAAAGTGTTTTGCATTGTTCATTTACTTGAACATTAAGTGGATCTTAATTACGGGAATGAAAAACGGACGCATCTAATGTGACAGGTGTCCGTTTTTTTAAGGTGTACAATTTGAACGGAAATAATACACAATTTAAACCTTCAAAAATCTAAGCAGAAGAATGCAAACTATGCCAGACTTTACGGAATGGTATTCTGACAAGTAACCAGTCAGAAAATGAAAAGCAGCTTGCATAAAAATGTTGCAGCCTTTAGAAAATGATGTTTTAAAAGCCGATTTTTCATTAGGTTCCAAAGCTTGAAAATTTTACAATGTAGTCTCAGGAAATTGAAGTCGCTATCGCATGGAAATCTGGGGAAAATCCTTGTCAGAGAAAGTGTTCAAAAATCCCCTGTAAGGCCTGCAAGATGTTGCAAAAACCCAATCGAAAACTGTGATAAATTTGTGAATACCAAACATTTCAAATTCCCTATCTGTTTATGTTAAAGGGAGGTAATTTGCAAAATTGACAGATTAGACCTTAATTTCAGATCGTGTTACAAGAGATAAGTGAGATTTTAAGTGGGTTTTTTTTGACAACCCGGATATGATCAATTCCGAAAAAATAATGAAGCATTTTCTGCGCATGCGCATGTGTGACACTAGAAGAAATAAGCTCTAAACGCAATAAGGCCTATAAATCTGACATAAAAGGAGACAAGGCAATGAAATTTCGACGAAATGATAGCTGAAAGCCTGGGAAATGACGTCAAAATATATTTCATGCTATTAGTTAGATACTTTTCAAGAAATAAGAAATCTTGCAGTGTAGCGTTTTCACTTTTGTTCAGTATATAATCACAAAAGGCAATCTGTTAATATAGTAATTTTTTTGCAACTTACCAAAGACTGTCTGGAATCTGAGAAAAAATCATTAATGCGGATCAGACAGTATTCATCGTTGTTGTCATGGAATCTAATTTTGTCACTATATTCATCTTCTGCCTTGCATCCAAATGAAACGAATCCACCGTTTGTATCCAGAAGAACAGTAGATGGACATGCATTACAGGGGCTTGATGTGCTCTCGTTGTAATGGCCACGTATGGTTATGATGTCCCGCTGGTGTGATATCATGGAAAATCCCAATTTAGTATAGCTTTTGCCTATGTTGATTGACACAACACAAAGTTTTAGCCTTTGCCCGCTTCTGAAACAGAAATTGGAATTATCATTTTATAGTTTACACGAGTGTCTACATGTTACACATGCAAAACGGGATCAGTGGTTAAGTCTCATCGCTACATGTTAAAGTATCGAGTCGTAAACATAAACGGTAATTCTTAAATAGACGCGTCTAACTAGGCAGCTAAATCCGGTCGTGCTATTAAAATGATTAAAAGAAAGCATTTGCCTTTAGATGCAATCATATTGTTCCTCTTATGTTGCACAGTGAACCTGGTTAAAGTAAATTTTCGTCTCCATATTGTGTTGGCCCTAAAATAGCTTGTCATTAATATAGCGCATATCAAAAATGAAAATTGGTCGCTCTTGTGATAATCTGGTCAACTTGATTGTTCATATTTGTAAAATCATACGATGGGTGTTCAAATTATTCGAGGCTAAGTACCGCATTTTATTTAAAAAATGATAGATTTAACTGCTTTTTACATATTTTCCCAAAACCACGTTTTGAATTGACCGTACAAAAATCATGAATATACATTGAACGTTTTCAAGTCAAAGTAGTCACGGCAGAGTCATGTTCGAAATTGCGGCTCAAAATTCATTACAATGCCATCTTTAACCTGTAGGAAAATGACCGTTAACTTTATCGTCCAATGTGACTTGTCATGCAACCTTTGTGAATACATCGGATAGCCTCATCCAAAATTATTTCTGCATCATTCCTAGTAAATATGTGACCCGTCACGCTAAAAGGGACCTTATCCGAACTTCAATAATCCAAATTGTGACAAACTTGTCAGACTCAGCGCAGGTCAACCAGATCCTGTATTCGAAAAATGAACGTTGAGTAAGGTAAAGAAAACATTCCAGATATCGAAAATCGCATACAAGTGAAAATTGTCGGTCCTAGTATGGCTGCGCGGACTGCGCAGACTGACTAGGGTCGATATTTTCACTCACCCGATAAGTTCTCCTATAGCGAGACGGGTCACATATATATATATTCATTTTAGTCGTTTTGACGCCATAATGTTAAAGCAAGTACCTGCTAATTATCTCTAAATTTGTTCATACTCAGAAAAGATCGTTATTATTCTATCGGTATATTACAAAAAACAGACACAAAAGTAAACAAACAAAATAAACAAAATAAGAGAATAACACGCTATCGGAGAAGCACAACCGAGGTCATTCAATCAAAAATATTTCATTTCGAGGTGTTTGTATCCTAGATAGAAAAGACTCCGTTGGGCGGAGCATTTCTTATTTTTTCAGCTATATATTATTTTCCAAAACGGGGTACCTTTTATGTGTTGCTTGATAGAAAATCATGAAAACAAACGGGAAGTGTCATAAATGGCCCGTTTCAGCTTCTAGTCAAAAGTGTTCACAGGCATTTGTCTACAGCTCGGATTCATCATAGTTCATTTACAGATTACAAACACCATGTCGTCGGTACAGAGCTCGCAAAAGAGAAAAAAAATATTAATGCGTATGTTGTTAAAATTAAACCATTTTCACGTAAATTTTTGATAAAACGTTTACAACGTCATTTATAATCTATAACATCATTCATGCGTTACATTCAAACGATTGAAATTGTGGCAATGTAGACGCTGTCAAAGGCAGAGCACCAAATTTTGAAAAAATACTTAGATCTAAATGTCGGAAAATCATTATAGGTGAGACAATAAAATCGTTGGATGGCGCCAGATATAGATCGAAAGCCAATAGACAAGTTGCCTACTGATGGTAAAATACGTCTCTGGAAGCAATTAATTAAACGTATAACGGATTTTATTTGACCTGAAACTGACCTTTATTCAAAATGCACATGCGTAACATTCTTCAAAAAGACTTGTATCATAGTTTACATAGAGAATATTTACAAGAAAACATTACTGAAATGATATTAAAAAAAAGGCCAGGCGTGTAATTTATGATAATAAAACCTACATGTGTCATGTGAAGTGAAAGCCGTAATAGAAAAACGATAATTGCTGGCGACCGTCCGTCATTGGCGGGAAAATGAGTTTGCGCAAGGTCTTATCGCAAAGCTTGACTCACCACTGTTAACAACTAAATGCGTGTGTGATTGTGATATCGATTTCATGTGACTGGTTTAAGAAATGGTTCAGCAGAGAGATAAGAAGACATGAAAAGTGTATTAAGGGTGATGGACGATACAAAGAGAAAAATGCCTCTTCATTATATTTTTAAACGACGTGACTTTCCTGTACAACGCGTGGCACCGCGATAACGTTTATGGTGTATACTTGATGTCCATATTTAATTTGAAGACGACGTGCAATTTGTATGAAATTACACACAAATATTGAATATATACACAATAAAATCATATATAAAAAATTGTGATCATTCGTTAAATCGTCAGCTAAGTCTGTCTCAAAACTTTCAGAATAACCCATCTAACGTGTCTTCTCGAAGCTTTTTAAGAAATTCATGGACCTAGATCAGATTGCGAATATATTTAGGCGGCGGATCTGTTCAATGTTAGTATCAATTGACATTATGACTTTATTCCCGATTTAACTTCATAAACATGAATATAACAATAATGTTAATACCGTTTAACAATCTTCTTTGGTAGGTTTTGAAGCCAGTCACGATCGCTCCTTGTCGATGTACAAAACATTCCTCCCGGGTCATCACTGAATAATATAAAGGCGATCACGTGATTATTTTTACCATGCACGGAAAAATGATGTCGAAAATTTGTAATGTAAAGAATGTGTTAATGGAAAGAACAGCATATGCACGCATTCTACATAGTTCTAAAATAGGCTTGGCCAAGATAATCCATAACTTTTGGAATTTTCATTGTTTTGCTCCAATATTTATGTACATGTGAAACTAACCTTAAAACAAATGATGCTACACGAAAGAAAAAATGTTAAGACCTTTCCGCAGATGTATACTTTTGAATATCTAAAATGGATTATAATATAGATTAATTTAAAATAGTATTTTTCATTTTATACTCAAAAATGAAAACATATGTTGCTCAATTTGTCACCGTTTTTAGTCCCCTACCGGCGAAGCCGAAGGGGACTTTAGGTTTGCACTCTGTCCGTCAGTCAGTCTGTCCGTCTGTCCGTCCGTCCGTCCGTCTGTCCGTCCGTCAGTCCGGTGAATTAGTTTTCCGGACTTTTTTTCTAAACGGGGATAGCTATTGAGCTGATTTTTGGTATGTAGACCCGCATTGATGAGTTACAGAACAAGTTTAAGTTTCGTTTCGGTCCAGTGATTTTTGAGGAAGATATGGATGCTGGACTTAAAAAATTACTGGGAAATTACAGTTTTCCAGACTTTTTTTCTTCATGCTGGCAGCTATTGAGCTGAATTTTGGTATGTAGACCCACATTGATGAGTTACAGAACAAGTTCGAGTTTCGTTCCGGTCCAGTGATATTGGGGGAAGATATGGATGCTGGACTTAGAAAATTTCTGGGAAATTACAGTTTTCCAGACTTTTTTTCTTCATGCTGGCAGCTATTGAGCTGTTTTTTTGTATGTAGACCCGCATTGATGAGTTACAGAACAAGTTTTAGTTTCGTTCCGGTCCAGTGATTTTTGGGGAAGATATGGATGCTGGACTTAGAAAATATCTGGGAAATCACAGTTTTCCAGACCTTTTTTCTTAATGCTTGCAGCTATTGAGCTGATTTTTGGAATGTAGACCTGCATTGGTGAGTTACAGAACAAGTTTGAGTTTCGTTCCGGTCCAGTGATTTTTGAGGAAGATATGGATGCTGGACTTACAAAATTACTGGGAAATTACAGTTTTCCAGGCTTTTTTTCTAATTGCTTGCAGGTATTGAGCTGATTTTCGGTATATGAACATATATTGATGAGATACAGAACGAGTTTGAGTTTCGTTATGCTCCAGTGATTTTTGGGGAAGATACGGATGCTGAACTTAGAAAATTTCTGGGAAATCACAGTTTTCCAGACTTTTTTCTTAATGCTTGCAGCTATTGAGCTGATTTTTGGTACGTAGACCCGCATTGATAAGTTACAGAACAAGGTTTAGTTTCGTTCTGGTCCAGTATTTTTGAGGAAGATACGGATGGCAGCAACTGGACTTTGAAATTTTTGGGCTTCTTTTTTCTAAACACATAAAGCCGGTAGGGGACTTTGTATTGTTTTGCAATACTTCAGAATGCTTGTTACCCCTATCCTGGTATGAGTGTCAGGAATCATATGTGGTTTGTGTCAAAGATAGTTTAAGCTGCTGTACATAGTGTGCAGTGATTACTGATTACATATACCATAGGCAAGTGTTATAAGAACTAATGTTGGGTTTTTTTTCATAAAGGTTTTAGTTTCATAAAGGATATCACCCTCTTTGCACTGTCCGTAGCCCCCTATTACATAACCCTGTTGAGAAGAAGTGGATAATAATATCTGAATGATAGATATTTAATATTTTGCAGCGACTTCATCGGACAGTTCATATGTAGTTTTGTCTGAATGATTTAAAGACATAAGTCACTGTGAGAGTAGAATGAAGCTTGTGGGCCTGTAGTGTCCGTAGCCCCAATACTTCGGGACATTTCTAGCTGCAAAAAGACACATGTAACATGTAGAATATGGCCAATCAGCTTAATTGTGGCATATTTATTGTCATTAAACATATTTTAAGCCTCTTTCAAAATTCCTGTACTTTTTAATAAAAAAAAAAACAATAAAGTTCACCGAAAACAGTCCTTTATAAAGTCTACACATAGCCTACCCAATCTCTGTAAAGAATAACAGAGTGTTTTCATACTAAAACAAGCATAAACATATGAATAGTATCTATCATTTTCCCATAAAACCATATAGTCAAGATAGGCTACGTACACTACAGGAAAAGCATAACTACAGATTTTGTCAAATTTTCTTAAAATCTATTTGAAGTACAAGCACCAAAATTGACACACATACTCATTTAAGGTTACTGGTATAATTAGAAATATGTTAGCCACCAAAATTCAAGATGGCTGCCACTCTTCAAGATGGCTGCTGTTTCGACTTATGAATTGCATATTTTACCAGATAATATCACTACAGTTCCTAATATTGTTGATATTTATGCCCATGAGTATGATGACAAATATGGGAAATCAAATATTTGAAAGCAAATCCAAACTAGAAATTCAAAATGGCTACTACTTTTAAAGATGGCCGCTATTTGGCATAGAAATGGCCTATTTTACCTAACGATATTGATACAGACTACAGAGGCCAAGAAAGACTACTTTGGTGTCTGAATTATTTTTTATAGTTTTGTCACATTAATTCAGTAAGAGTTGTCTGCGAACAAGGTAGCTAGCCTTTACACAAAAATAGGTCAACTCCAAGGTCAATGTCAAGAGGTCAAAGTTCAATGACCTATATGAAATGTCTTAAATGGAGGCATATATATGTGGAATATAGGCTCTAGCTCTAATATTGACTAAGATATATAGCCAGGTTTAAATTTTTTAAAAGTAGGTAAACTTTCAAGGTAACTAGGTCAAACGTCATGATCTCAAATGAAAGGGTTTGGCGGGAAGCATTCATGTGTGAAATATAAAAACTGTATCTCCAATAGTACTTCAGGTTAAAGTTTTTGAAGGCGCGACGCAACGCCAACGTGACACAACGCGACGCCGACACTTGAGCTGTGACATTGGTCCCCCGGATATAAAGTCCCGGCTTGCTAAAACTGAGGAACAGTTTTTTCTCCTTTTAAAAATCCCAAAGTCAAATTTGACTTTCCTATGACCGTTTTATCCTCACTTAAAACATGGGAAATTAGCCGGCATTAAACAATTTGCAATGTTTTGAAACAATGCTCTATTAGGCTGAACAATTTCTGCTTGTTTTACAAAAATACAACTAGCTTATGACTTAAAATTTGTTAAAGTGTTGGTCCATTGTGTTTAATACTGAAATTCTGAAAGTATTTGTTGCAAAATTTATTGATGCATTCGGTGTTTACTTGTTCGATATAGTCTGCCTTAAAGACGGAACTGGGTTTAATGCTCGCATGTGCAAATGCCTAATGCTGTATAAAAACGGCAAAATAAATTCAATTTTCTTATTTGGCAATCACATCTAGACTTAGATACACACAAAGTAAGCTACAGATGAAAAAATGTTGAACTGTGATGATCGACTCCATATCATATACAATTTAAGCCAACCACCTCAAAAATGCATTTGCAGACTGCAATTATGGAGAAAGATGCCAATATTGATTTCTAATGGCCACAACTTGAAGGCGCCAAATTGTTGACTTCGAACATGTTGCTAGTATCATCATTTTTGTGCTCGCAATGATTTTTACGTCTATGTATACTGGGTGCAAGTTTGTCGGACAGACAGTTTAATAGTTTAGTTTTGTTCATTTTACAAATTCCGTCACCTAGTTTTGTTGATGCAAATTTGGTCCTTGTTTTGTAAAATTCAGCTACCTCAAAACTGATGGAGTGTAAACAACAAAAACAAGCTCGTTTGGCAAGTACTTGATAGAGTAAGTTTCCGTTATTGACAGGACCACTGGTATTGCATGGTCCTTCATTCTCTGCTGGTCGTGGAAATAAAGTTCATTTAGTCTAGTGCAGAAATATCAGTGTTTAAACAAATGAATTTGGTTCTGTGTAAGAGATTCAAACACAACATTCGGGCATAACAACAAGTTGCCGAGAGGTGTGTTGTTTCCCATCATAACAGAGGAACAGGGGATGCCAATTCTCAATAGAAAAGAACTCATACATTCCCTGTGCTGGCATAGATAAACATATTATGAAAGAGGTGAAATATTCATTCTGCATGCATTGCTATACACCGGAAAGGTCGTTTTATATAATACGGCCCCCGTTGTCCGTCTGTATGTCCGTCCGCGCCTTTGCAATTTCTTGGGTGTGCATGTCCTCCTAAAAATAAATTCAATCAGGTTTTAGGCAAAGTTGCCACAATGGATCTACATGGTTTCTAGTTGTGCAATCCGCTTACATTATTTAGATAACTCTTTTCGTTCTTGAATTATCTGCTCTTGAATTAACATTTGTCAGTTTTAATGTTTGTAGTGATTAAAAACTTTATAATACAGTTACAAATTTACTTCACAAACTCATAGAAACATTATCATAAAAAATATGTCATTTCTTTCATGTTTATACCAGCAATGTCACTGGTGTTTATCAGCTTTATGTTCGTAATACAAGAAGATAGAAAATGCAACTATTTGTATGGAAAATTATTTTATATGATACTCTAAACATAAAAATTAAAGACACATTTGAGATTTATACCATATTCATTCACTTGGTAAATACTATCTATAGTTTGAAATGTGTAGTGTCCGTAGGCCTTCATCACACTATCTGCACTGTAAACGTAGAAATAGGAACATTTTCATAAAAGCTTGCGTTTCATGAAGGGAAGACTTCAAACTTATCATACATACCAAAACAAATTACTTTTTACCAGTTTTATGAAAAAAAACTTTAATGGCAACTTAGTGGTTTGAGTATAATTCAGTATATATTGACAAGTTCATGTAGTTTTGTAATATTATTGACGGTATTAACAGTATGATAGCATTTGAATGTTGAAACTAGATGTTGATGATACATTTCACATGCTTTGTTCAATATAATAGTTATTTTTAGACTATTAGCAAAGCATGTTATGCTTAGAGGTGTAGTGTCACCCCTAGGGGTGATATTAAACATTTATTTGTATCTATTATACTGTTCATAGAAAATCAAATCTTTTTAGCCATGGTTGCATAAGATTTTCATTTTTCATAATGTATAAGAATATTTGACATCCAGGAAGCTTGAAAATTTGATCCTAGTGCAACATTTGGGTAGGAAATATCTTGGCCAAGCCGAATATGACTATCGGCAGTGGCAGATGTTAACATTTTGTGTTTATAAATTGTACCGTAATTAACCCAATTAACTATGTATTAATGATAAATACAATGTCTTATCTCATAACACGATTTTAATCTATTTAGATTTATATTGATTTAAAAATCAATAGCCACATATCCCTATATAAATGGAATAGTCGATTGTTTATCTGCCACTCATTTTGGAAGGCCAATACATTCTATATATAGAATTTAATTAAACTTTCGCAATGCATTAAGCGATATATTCTGCTAATGATGCAAGATGAAAAGGTATATGTCATCGCACTAATACGTGAATTGCAGCATTTTCGTCTTTTAGGCATGAATGAAATGACGCAGAATAGTGGTAAGTGTAAACACACTTACAACTGTCTTGCTTTAAACCATCGATTTCCTTCTTGAGAAAAGTAGTTTCATATAACAAATACGCTCTAACAGTCGCAAATGATGAATGGATTATTCATGTATTATTGTCGAAAATCTTGAAGCGAAACATATATGGTGCGAAACATCAAAGTTCCATCAGACAGGGCGTCACATAAGTAACAGAAGATCTCTACAACTTCTTAATTGTCATCTTCTGTTACCGTTCTGCTGACAGTTGGTGTTACATAAACAGTGCATCGATGACATTTGTAGTTCGGGTCTGGTTTAAGCGTACCTTTAATTCCACTAAACTTCTTGTGGACCCATTGGGAGCCGCTCGAGCAGAGGATAGAGTTTTGACTAGTGCGACTCATGCATAAAGCAGATGGGTACTTTCCAGACTTTGACATTGGCAGTTCAGTTGGGCTAGATATCATCACCTTTGTTTGACTCATGTTAATCCTTAGACCTTTTTTCTCCATACTTTTCTTCCAATCTGTGAGTCTGTCTATTTGTGATTCCAAGGAAGTGTCAACTATCGGGAGGTCATCTGCATAAAGTGCCTCTCATGGGCAACTGATACGGAAGTGTTGTGAGAGGGCTTCTAGAACTATAATGAATGAATAAGAGTGGGCTCAGGACAGACCCTTGATGGACAACCACATTGACTTCAATCTCGTCGCTTTATGTAGCACCAACTCTTGCTCGACTTCTTGCATTCTTACAGTACATGACCTGTATGACATGATGAGCCATTCTTCTACCCATAACTTGCGTAGTGCCCAACAGATGACCTTCCTTACAACACAGTCAAAAGCTTTCTCAAGGTCCACAAATGCTACATATAGTGGTCTGTTTGCAGCAATGTACTTCTCCTGTAGTTGCAGGATTATAAAAATGGCATCTATCTCGTATGGTGCATTTTCCTTGGCATGTAGCCATACTGCATCCCGTCGATGCTCACTTGCTGCCTGATCAGCTGTTCTACAATCCGTTCAAGCACTTTCATCACCTGGTCTATTAGTTTGAGACAAAATGATCTCCCTATCCTTAGTAAAGGCTGGCAACATAGCTCTTCTACCAGTCAAGTGGCATTCAACCTTCATGTATTATAGCTTAGAAGAGGTCACACATATGTGCTTTGCCAATTGTGCCAGTGGGTTTTAATATTTCTGCCACAATTCCAGATAGGCCGGCTGCCTTTCCCATTTCCATCTTCCGGATACTAACCTTACCTTCATCTCGGGTGTTATTTGGATATATGGTGCCTCAACTGGGAGCTCATCAGAAAGGTTATCCGGGTTCCAGTTAAACTCAAAATTGAGCAGCATTTCGAAGTGCTCTTTCCAAGCACGCTTCCTGGATTCGTCGTCTAGACATAACACATCTTTTCATTCCTGACTAGTTTGTTTCCGATGACATCTTGATTGTCCCTACTCATCTGTGTGACTAGCTTGTATATGCCACCGATATTTGGATTTATGTTGATGAAGGCCTCTTTCTCAGGTCCACTTTTGGGACTGATAAACCACCTTTTTTACCATTTTAGCTCTATAAGGGTGAATTCAAAATTAATGGCACCAAGCATATTTTTTCATCTAGACTAAAACGAATAGAATATTTGATCAAATTGCAAGGACCATGTGATGTTAATTAGTGTATTGCATGTTCATGCAAAATTTTATTGAAATATCTTTAATGGTTTTAAAGTTATGCCCAAAAAACATGCAAAAAATGTCTGGAGTGAAACGCTTTTTTGTAAACAGAAAAAAACTTTCTTTTTTTCTAAATACATAGCAATAAAAGAATAACAATATGTGTGTAAAAGTAAGACTTTTTACATTAACTTGAACATTTTGAGTTTTGAATTTTGTATGTGGTTAGTGTTTGTGTGCAAAGGGTTCGCTGGGGTTAATACTAGAACAAAAGTCGTGCGCTGTCTGGAGTGCAACGGCAAATATAAAGAAACTCGAAATAATTGAATACTGTGGGAATTCTATGACCGAAAAGTCAAGTTTTTATGATAATTCATGTACTAAAATGTTTGTAGCCTTGAACAAATATGATTTTGAATACCTACATAAGGACAAAAACTCCTGACTGTTCCTTAAATAAACTCACCCATGTTTGTCTGGAGTGTAACATTTGAAGTTTAACAAAACCTCTTTCACTATATATTACTTTTTGATGAACTATTGTTCTCTTTTTCAGATAACATAGACTCAAAGATTATTCACACTAGAAATCCAGTTTAGACACAGACTTGTGTTTGATTTGGACCAGTATTTATGTTGTCTGGAGTGCAACAAGTTTTTTTGCTTAATAAAAAAAGACCTGATCTAAAGAAAGAGTTGTCATCAAATATTGTTTTTTTGAAAGAGGGCATATATTTAAACAATTTAGACACAAATTTGTGTCATCTTTGCGATCGGTTTTCATTTTAGGGGTTAGAAATTTAAATCTTAGAAAATTGAACTATCTTGGTATGATTACAATTGCTCATTGTTTGAAATACAAGGAAAAGAGTAACATTGCTTGTAATAGTTATCACATGAATTATTTGTACCATTTTACTTGATAAAGAAGTGCGAATTGTAGCATAAATTAGCCAATATTGTCAACATGTGAATATGTCTGGAGTGCAACAAATTATTTAAAAGAAAAGAACTTTCATTTTTCAACATTTATAGCACACCTATGTAAGATAATTAATTGTTCTTGTTTAGTTAACGCTTACTACATTTCAAGGTATAATATAAGTCATTTTTTATACCTATCCAGTGCATATTTAGAAAAAAATATTCACGAAATTAAAATTTTTCTTAGAAAATCGTATGATTAAAAGTACTCATTGTTTGAAATACATGGACGAGTATAAAATTGTTTGTTATATAGTAATCTTGTGAATTTTTTTTACCATTTCACTTGAAAAAGAAGTACAAGGAGGACCATAAATTATCCGAATAGGTTAAGAATGTCTGGAGTGCAACAACTTTGTGACAAAAGATGCAAGTTTTGGATTGTCTAGATTTTATCTCAAACATGACAATTGTACAAGGTTTTTTGCAGACATGTTCTGAATTCATTATATTGTTGAGAATATTGGGTCTGAAGTCTATATGAGACCAAACTTTATCATAATAAAAACTTTTTGACCCATGCAAGAAAAAATCGCTAGTAAATTTGTGTAAAAAGTCATATTTTCACCAGATTTATGACAGAAAAACTAGGTTTTTTGCTTAGAATTCCTTATTGATTCACAAATTACAATTTGGATTGAAAAAAATATTATTTTTCGTATCATTATGTGAGGGTACACTACTTTGTAAATATATGTATTTTCATGTTTTTCCGTTGATTTTCTTCAATTAAAAATCTGAAACTTTTTTATGTCTAAATATTTTTCAATGCCATTTTAGATTATCAAAATTTGATCTATGTACAATATTAGAACATATAGACCAAAATGATCAATTGAAATTTAAAAATTGGAAAAAAATATTTTTTGGTGCCATTTTATTTGAATTCACCCATAAATTGCTTGTTTGGCTAGACGATTAGCAGCATTGAATTTCTCCCTGCTACACCCTAATTCCAGGCTTTGGAACATGTGCATTTCTCTTCAACTGCCTCATCCACAGTGTTATTTTACCACAACGTATCTCTGTGCCATTAGCGGTTAGTAGAGAGTCTACAAACTTCATTTGCTGACTCAATTAGGCTTTCCTTCAACCTCTCCCACCTTTCCTCCACACTGTTTCCTTTTTTGTCATTGATCTTTTAGGCAAAACAGCCAGCAAATTCATCCCTTTTGGCTGGTTCTTTAAGTTTCGACAATTTCAATATTGGGGTGAACATGTGTTTGCCTGTGCTTTGAGATAGCAAACCACCAGTCAATGTTGTCAACGTATCCTTTTCTGATAAAGGATTAGTTTTAGAAACTATTGATTGGCCTTCGTATATATGTACTGATACCAAAGATACAATAGTCTCTGAGCTAGATTTATTTGCTCTCCCTCCTCCCAGGGGCAATTTGTTGACATGGTTTACCATAAAGTACATTATCTTTAAAGCCCTTAACCGTATCAAATTTTCATTCATTTACAAAAAATTATTTGGGACTATCATGATTGAATATTCACCTACAGATGGCAGAATGATACCTGTATCAAATAAAAGCTTACGACTTGCTCTTTTGTTTATAGTTACTTTTTGCAAATTTCATGTGCATATTCATTAATATTAATGATTTTCTTAAAGGATGCGGATATTTGACGAAAATGTTTATTACTTTCTCAAACAAGGCGTTTCTGTACAGAGGGATTTTGCAAAAAACATAGTTATGCCCCCTTTCTAAGAAAATGGAGGTATATTGATTTGCAAGTGTCGGTCGGTCGATCCGTAGACCAAACCTTGTCCTACATGACCTACTTTTAAAAAAATAAACTTGGCCTATATCTCATGTCCTGTTACACATACAGCCTTGATATTTGACACATTGACACCTACGACCTAGATCTTTCGCGTTTGACATGACCTTGGACATTGTGACCTTGACCTTGGAGTTTGACCTACTTTAAAAAAAACATTAACATGGTCGAGATATCATGTCCTTTTACACATACAGCCTTGATATTTGACACATGGACACCTCCGACCAAGACCTTTCACATTTGACCATGACATTGACTTCGGAGTTTGACCTACTTTTTAAAAAAAATAAACTGGGCCTATATCGCATGTCCTTTTACACATACAGCCATGATATTTGACACATGGACACCTCCGACCAAGACTGTTCACATTTGACCATGACCTTGGACGCTGTGACCTTGACCTTGGTGTTTGACCTACTTTTAAACAAGAGTTTCACAGAGCGGCGCATATATGCCCGAGAGGGGCTTGTCAGTAAATTTGGCCATTTTTTTTTCAATTTAAGGGCAGATAATTCAAACATGAAAAGTTATCAAAAGTTTGTTTGCACGACACGACACTTAGAGATTCATTGTGGTTTGATTGAATTCTGGCTGAAACTGTAGGAGTTACGCACACGAGAAAATGTGTGCCGGGATTTTATGTCCGGGGAGCTAATGTCACAGCCCTGGTGTCGGCGTCGCGTCCCGTCCCGTCGCGTCTTCACTTGAAAAACTTTAACCTGGTTTATATCTCAGGCACTATTAGAGATACAGCCTTGACATTTCATACATAGATACATCTCGACAAGACCTTTCATGTGTGACACTGACCTTTGACCTAGTGACCTTGACCTTGGAGTTTGACCTTCTTTTAAAAATCTTTAACCTGGCCTATATCTCATACATTATTATTGATAGAGCCTTGATATTTCACACATAGATACCTCATGGACGTCTATAATTGTATTATGCCATCCTCAACGGAAAATGTTATTTAATAGTTAAGCAGTCTGTATACATGCGACATGCATGATGAAACTCGATCAAATGAAACCGAATAAAAAACACGAGTAGCATTATGATTCCATTAAACAACCAGCTTGTGTGTGTTTGATCTTGGGTTCCGAAACCTTTTGGGATGCAATCCTAAACTAGCCTGTATTGTCTGGAATATGCCGTTGTTTATTTGGCATCACTACGGATTGGTCCTTTGAATAATAGAAAGATTATTGGGCGCAAGCGTTATTTCAAAGTGATCCGTACTTTTGATTACTATGCTAAAATGAAATGCTAAAATTAATTGTTACCAATTCAAAAACCACAAAACTTATCATAATTGTAGTTTATATATAAAAGTTACTATTTGTATAAAGAAATGAAGCAAGTACGTCAGAATACAGTCCGGGAACTTTTTAAAAGTGATTCTCTGAGAGCACAAAAATTTTTTTTAAAAAAATGGTCGGAAATGCACAGTCTCAGATTTTCTTGAAACTTTCAGGGAAATATCCTTGAATGCCACTTACAACGTTTTGGGCAAAAAAAGTTGCCGGTCAACATTGGTTGCCATGGTAACCGCAGAGAAAGATTTTGGCTAAAATGGACCAAATTTGATTCTTCAAACTAGTTTAAATAAGCAATAATTTTCTAAGAATTTCGATATTTTTGCTTAAAAATGGGGGGTATCCTAACTTAAAGAGGCCATATACACCAAGCTTTGTTGAATTCGAGCCAAATTGTCCCCAAACATATTGTCTAATAATTTCTCATCGTGTATAAACCAGAATAGTATATATTACTCAACAAAAAACAATTTTCTAAAACATTTCGTATGACCTCATCGCCAATTTTTTTAGTTTTTAAATATTTCGACCAAATTTAGGTCTTAATTTTACCTAGTTCCAGTTTTTGTCAACCTATGGAATTTACATTGAAATTACCCTTATATGTGCACATGCTTATGGTAAAATATGAAGAAAAAAATCGGTAACGGTGTTGTTTTTGAAATTAAGTGTAAAGGGTCCAGATTTCTAAGAATGTAAAATCCAAGTTTTTAATTAGTTATTTTCATATACATTTGTAAAGAGCTCTTTATGCTTTGATATGTCTTTATTTAACATAACCAACTTATACATGGTACTTATTTTAGTTTTTTTAACACAAAAACATGATTTTAAAGAATAATGGGCACATTGTCGTACCCCACCCACCAATGATATAATGGAAGAAAAAAATCCCAAACAGCGGAGTTAATTATAAAATGTGGGGATGAAAAATACAGGAGATGCATAATGTTACATATCTAATCTATTATGTCACCCGTTTTAACTTTCTTTTGTGGCTTATCAGCACTTAGACTACTTTCTTCTTCCGGTTACAATGCTGGGCCTTTATAACAGCATTTTCGCACAGTTATTAAAAATACAAAGATCTTTTTCTTTACTACACTGCTCAAGATAATAACAAGAACACAAAAGCAGTTTTTATTGTACATTAATTGTGCTTTTCAATGCAAAATTGCTAATATTTCTATTGTAGTGATGAAGTAGCCACTGTTGTTGACATATTAACTTTTTGATAATCTCAGATTTGAGAAGAACATTCATCATTTTCGCATGTTTGTATCAACAGTATTGATACAAAAATGTAGTACGATAACCCCTCTTGCTATTTTGATTTAAAATTGGGGACTGATATCAATACTATGTAGGCAATACTGAGCTTTTGCTAGATGGGTACCATTAAAATCCGGGAGCATTTTAAGGTGCCGTTGTTCACAATTCTCATTATTTGACAATGTTACCGGTTTCAAATTTTCGCCAAATTCAATTCTGCATACGACTAGGAGACATATATGGCTAACCTTTTTATCAATTTCATAGGTTGACAAAGACGGGGACATACAAATAAAATTATTTGAATTGAAGGTTTTGAAAATTCTCGGCTGTTTTTTTGACAATTCCTGACCAAATAAACTTCTGATAATTTTTTGGCATGTTGGCATCAACATTGTTGGTACCAAAATGTTCCTCAATGACCCCTCTTGGTATTTTGATTTAAAATTTGGGACTGATATCAAATTTAAGTAAGCAAAATTGGGTTTTTGCTAGAAGGGTACCATTGAAATCCGGGAGCATTTTAAGGTGCTGTTGTTCACAATTTTTATAATTTGACAATGTTACCGGTTTCAAATTTTCACCAAATTTGCATGCAAACATGGAATATATATGGCCAACTTTCTTATTAATTCCATAGGGTGACAAAGACGGGAACATACAAACAAGTTTGATTGGGTGTTAGGTTTCATATAATTTTCTTGGTTGTTTTTCCGTAAATTTCTGACTAAATAGATTTCTGAGAAATTATGTGGCATGTTGCTATTACAAATATTGGTCTGAAAATGTTCTACGTGTTCTACAATAACTCTTCTTGCTATTCTGATTTAAAATTTGGGGCTGATATCAAAACTAGGTAAGCACAATTGGGCTTTTGCTAGACGGGAACCATTTAAATCCGGGAGCATCTTTAGGTGCCATTGTTCACAATTCTCATTATTTGACAACTTAACCGGTTTCAAATTTTCACCAAATTGTGCTTACATACAGGGGACATATATGGCAAATTTTCTTATTGATTTCATAGGTTGACAAAGACGGGAACATACAAAAAAAGATAAATTTTAGGTTTTGAAAATTTCTCGGCTATTTTTCTGAATAAATAAATTTCTGAGAATTTTTTTGTTCATGTTGGTTTCAAAAATGTTGGTACCAAAATGTTCTACAATGACTCCCCTTGCTATTCTGATTTAAAATTTGAATCTGATATCAAAACTAGGTAAGCAACATCGGGCTTTTGCTAGAATTGAACCATTAAAATCCGGGAGCATCTAAAGGTGCCGTTGTTCACAATTCTCATTATTTTACAACGTTACCGGTTTCAAATTTTCACCAAATTTTGCATGCAAACAGGGGACATATATGGCTTATTTTCTTATCGATTTCATAGGTTGACAAAGACGGGAACACACAAAAAAATGTAGAATTTAAGGTTTTGAAAATTTCTCGGCTATTTTTCTAACAATTTCTGACTAAATAAATTTCTGACAATTTTTTGTTCATGTTGATATCAACAATATTGGCACCAAAATGTTTTACAATGACTCCTCTTGCTATTCTGATTTAAAATTTGGGACTGAGGTAAGCAAAATTGGTCTTTTGCTAGACGGGTACCATTGAAATCCAAGAGCATCTTAAGGTGCCGTTGTTCTCAATTCTCATTATTTGACATCGTTACCAGTTTCAAAGGGGGTGTCTCACGAATAGGAAAAATAAAATGGGAGTCTGCCCACGCTCGGAATTTTATGAAATTTGGCGTGAAGTTAGTACACTAAATAACGGTTCATATTTATGAAATGTTTCAAATCGCACATTCCAGAAAACAATTTTCTTGGAATTTTAAGTTTTCACCATAAAAAAGAGGGTACCCTGATTAAAACAGTGTGCAAGTGTTCTGGTTTTTAGTTTCATCGCGTAATTTATTCTAAATATAATGCCCAGTAGTCCGTGATCCTGTATGAAACAAAAATACATATAACTATGTACAAAAAATGTTTTGTAACAACTGATGTAAGGGGGTAACCCAAAAATTGATTGTTTTTAAATATTTTAAGCAAATTCTGTTCTAAAATTTTCTTTGTTCCAGTTTTTGTCAAAATTTGATAATTATGTAAAAGTTGCGCACAAATATACCAATGATTATTGTGAAATATCGAGAAAAAATAAAACCTGTAACATGCTGCTTTTGGAATTCCCCACTGAATAGTGCACATTTCCAAGAATAGACAAAGTTAAGGGTGAAGTTCAAAAAAATGAAGTCAAAGTGTGACATTGAGGTAAAAAATCGAACAGCCTTATAGCTGTTTAGTTACAGTATAAATTATTACTAAAGATGTTGAAGTTTCAGAAATTAATAGCGAACACTCTCTGAAAGTATCCATGTTTCTGAAATTCATATGATTTTGTCATTAATGGCACTTTATTTTAAAACACAGTACTTCTTTAGCAGAGCGCAATAAAGTTGTTAAATACACGTTTGAAATAAAACATTTGTCAAGTTCAATTGAATATATCTTGTTTCATAATTCTAAAACGTTAATTTCAGCAAATTCCTTGAAAAAATATTTTTTCGCCGTTTTTTCATACATTTTACCTGAAATTCATTGTTTCTGCTCATAAAAGTTATCCCACTGATTTAATTTGTCCATATATATTCCAATTAATGTATTTTTATTTAACTTCATCACATTAAAAAACAGCTCTGAAAATTTTGAAGCGATACAATGATTAAATCTGGTAAAACATGATCTTCAAAAAGCTGCCCTTTTTTCCTAAATGCGTTGCACTTGGGACAAAATATGTCAATAAGGCCTCTTGTAGCAAAAAGGAACACTTTACACTTAACATTTTAGTACTTATGTGTCACATGCATGTCCAATAACTTATAAATATAAGAAATTTTAAATTTGAGTATGAAAAATATTCAAAACAGCACACTTTATTCCCTTAGAATTGAATACTATAGTTTATGTATGCTTATCACGCTGGTTATTTTCCATTGGTTTGAAAATTGTAGTAAATCAAAGAAATCAGTCATAATATTGTATATTTGATATTTTCCTTGAACCTTACAGAATCCAAAGACTGGTCATCAACATATCTTTGGTTATAAAATGTTGCACTTGGGACAAAAATCAGATTCTTCGAATTTAAAGTACATAGGAAATGCCATTTTATTTAGTATTATCTGAAAGGCCAAAGGTTTAAATAATTCAAAACTGCAAGTTTCGCCAATAAAAACCTAAAATTGAGTTAGTTATTCACGAAAAACCGTTTATCTCACCTGTGCTACTTTATCAAACGCGAGCTTTTATCGGGATTAGCGTTGTGACGTCATAAACTGGAGTGGCCATTTAAAGTATATGCGTTTATTCTGTATTTCATTCATTTCCTATCGCACATTGTTGTATCCAAAATATCCGCGAACAGGATCCAAGAAATTTAAGTTCATTTTTTGCATTCCTGAGATAAAGGGATAAATCACAGCCAATCTAGTCGTGTTTTTATAAGAATCGGTGATTCAAAGGGATAGCGCACGCACGACACTTCGTGGATTATGTCAAATTGTTTGACCCTTCGCAGCAAATAACAATTGTTTACAGAAATGAAGTTGGATAATTAATTTATCAAGTTTGTAGCTTTAGCAACTGATCCAATTTTTATTACGTACATTTGGTTTCTTGTATAGTTCTAAATGTGAATGGTTATGCACTTTTACATGTTTGTATTATTGTTTGAATGCAAAATGCATTTACTTTTTTCAGGAATGATTAAAGAAGTGTAAGAAAAGAACCTTAAACCTCTTCTAAAATTCTACCATCCATTTAGGGAACAATTGAATATCAAAACTTGGTTTAAAAACATATATTGTATTGCCATCAGAGTTTAAGAACATGGGTAAATTTTACAAAAAAAATCAAAGTCAACGTTGGCAAAAGGGGCCTCTTCTGGAACAATTAAATCTTAAAACGAGATCTAGTCCAAATTGTTAGCAGTTGAGATCTATGACAAAAAAGGTAAATCGGAACTTGGGCTTGTTTGGAAAAGGGCAAAGTGATGAAGTGGGCATAGGAAAAAGTTTAGGAAAATTAAGAAATGCAATTTCTTCAATTCCCCACTATCTTTTTATCCCTAAATACTTCAAAATGTAAATTTTCGTTGCTTGAAATTGTCGCCCGTGAAATTTTTGAATTTGGACAAAACCAAATTTTTATCATCTTGCAGTGGATTGGCTTAGTGAGGAGATGATCATTTTCAAAAAAGTAATTTTTAGATTTTATGGTTAAACCATTTCACCAAGCATTTCCCCTAACAATGGAGTGTAAGATTTCTAAAATTTGAAACCTGCAGAATATAATCAAGTTTCGGTAAACAAAATTAAAAATATGCGTAGATCCTTGTTACAGGAGAGAAACATTCCGGGAAAAGAAGAAATGGCAAATATTTAGACTGTTCTACTTTGAAAGCTGTCGCTGACAACAAAATAGATTTTCTTGTGCAATGTGCAATATAGCTCAGAAAATATTTCTTTTCTAGCCATATTTTCCCTATAATGTTAAATAGAGCCCAATGAATGTAGAGTTTCCGAATCTTTTTCATCTATTTTTTTTCAAATTTCGAATGCATAAACGAAAACAGCGACTGCTCTAATATTTTAACCCCCCCCCCCCCCAAAAAAAAACTGGAATTTAAATCAATCATCGACAGATAACATTTCATATAACCGTAATTTAGCTTATCTCTGCCAATCAAATATCAAAGAAAACAAAATGAAATTATGCTTTTTAGACAAATCGATCGCTTTTCATACGTCGTGCCGAATCTAGTTAATTCAAATTGCCACGCCTACTTTCTAATTATTATACCAAGTATCCAATCCGAATCTTTCTTAACCACCTGACACGCCCAATCGTCAATTAAACTGGATTATTACAACTTGTCAATATGCGTAATTGCCATTATCATGTGACACGCGTCGATGTGTTAATCTCATGGTAAATGTGATTATTGACGTGTGGCAGTCACACGATCGGCTGAATGTTGATTTTCTTTTCTTTAAAAAACGCTTGTCTCTTGACGATTTTTATCGCTATAATTTTGCGATTTTTGCGAGTGGTAATACTAATACAAGTTGTGTATTTTCCAAAACTACCTCTGTTATTTCGTTCTTATTCGTCTCACAAATCTTTACAAAAAATTCTTGAGCTGAATGGTGTGTCAAATTATATGTTTTCTTCAAAATAATTAGACGCGGTGTCATAACATGTAAAACCGTGACCATCGGTAGCCATTAGCCATTTTAACTCCATTTGGTGACGTCACGCATACCTATCGTAGTTAAGCGACTGTAAGAGGAATTCTGAATATCGGAAAATTTTACAGGTAAATTATCACCACTTTGGGACTTAATTTCTCCAAAACTAGGCATCGGAAAACAACCGGAATTGTTTTATTGTTATCTTAAATGTGTAAACTATGTAGTTTACACACACACAATTCTCATTTCCTTACTACTTTAAGGTTTCCTGGTTAAAAAATATCAATTTTTTGTTTTATATAAACCTGATAATAAGAGAGGGTAACACCATGATAAAAGTAAGGTGTGAAATAATGCCAGATTAGGTTGACTTTCCATGCGAAGTATTCTTTTAAAGCGTTTCTTTAAAGTTTGTGTATTGTAGATATTTTGAAATCTCTTGAAATTGAATTGAAATCGATTTAAAAGCGCTGTCTAGTTTATCGATAAAAAGTTCTTTAATTTTAAAGGCTTGTAAAAAAAGGTACTCTCTGCACAACGTTTTAACCAATGCCAATCTCACCTAATCTGGAGATCAGTAAGAGATGTCATTGTCGAGTCATAAGCTGTCAATGGACAAAAAATTAAAAGTCTGTTATTATGTTTGCAGATTGACATGATTGAGTTTAACCAAGCTAATAGAGGGAACGCTCAATCATATCAATCTGCAAACACAATACAGTTTTCTACAGGGTTTATAAAGCTCATGTGACAACATAAACTAATGAAAGTAAATTGTTTGAATTGACGAATAAGAAAATTTGATTTCATCCGATGATTATAAATAATGTTTAATATAAATTAAAAGTTTGGATGTGTGTCACTCAGAGAATGTGATTACCATTGGCGTAGACTTTCATTGGATAGTGCCAAATAGCAAACATGACACAGTAATTGACGTCATAATATAGTAAAATAGGACAAATTTGATGACCTGAAGACAAAGTGTGAATCAATCGATACGTTTGACAAATTCTGTACTGAACGTAGTAAAAAGTATAAATATCAATTATGTCCCAAGTGCAACGGTCTAACTGTAGTTGTATTGATCTTCTAAAAAGTAACAACTGAGTTCCTTTGAGATTATCTCTTAGCATCAGAATTTACCAAACATAATCTACACTATTTAAAACATATTCTGCACCATGAATAGACACGTGTTTCGTTCGAAGCATGCACATACCTAGTATGAACCAAATATTTGTCTAGATTGGTTCATTTTATTTTGTGTCCACTTGTTTTCCTTTAAAGGGAGCTTAACAGTTTGTTTCTTCATTTTCTTTGCATATCAGCCCAATTTCTTTGGAAAAAATAAAGATTCATGCACGGATTTTCTTGTTTTAGATTTGTTGTCCCAAGTGCAACGTTTCAAGGTACGTTGTAAAACATTTACTCAAACATGCCAACAGACATTTAAGCTTAAGTTATTGTTGCGCCTGACAGCTGCATTGATTAAACAATAAATAAAAGCCAAAAAAATTGTTTTGCAAGGTTTGAGTCCTAAAAAAAACTCCACTGAATATATTTTTCGCAAAAAAAGCTATTCATTTCCAAATAATTTCTCCGTACGGCATAACAAAGTTTTTCCAATGCTGTTACTTGATAGATGTATACTTAAACAATAAGATAAAAAAACTAAGAATGGCAAGTTCAGTTTGTTTTTAAAGTTTCACAATGCTCTGAGTTTGCTTAAAAACGCGTTGTACTTGGGACATTACTTTTGGTAATATTTCAGAAGACAGCATGCAAAGAATTGCAAAGAATTGCTCGTTTATTATATTTTCTGACTTGCTGATCTGAAAAATGAGGAAAAACAGCATGTTACACAGGTTATTCTTCTTTTATGGATCTAAAACCTCAAAGCGTTGCACTTGGGACAAATTCAGGTAGCAGTTTAAAGATGTTATTTTCTGACATATCTTGCTCAAGATAAGCTTATTTGCAATTGAAAAATAATCTTTAGACATACTGCTATGCCTCGGATACCTTTCAAAGTGTATATTGATGATAAATTATGAAATATACTTGATCAAATTCTAAATGTGTTATTCGGAAGCTTACATTTTTTACAGGGGGTATCATCATTATTGCTTAAATTTGAACTAGCAAATATGGTGCCACATAACTGAATTACATAAGAACCTTGAGTTTAATTGATGACTTTCCAATTACAAGATCTTTTAGGTACATGAAGCATCACACTTTTCTTGAAACAACATTTGAAATTGATGAATGTATCAAAATGTCACGCTTTTTACGTTTCACTTGGGACATTTTTGGGCATATTTTTCGCCGTAACTTTGGTTTGGATGGTTCGATTTTCATGAAATTTTCCACGGTTTTTAACACCATGACAATGCATAGTTTTAATCCAAAAAGAACATTATTCTTAAGAACATATTCATTCAGGCTCTGATTATAATAAAAACTTCAGTTTTTTAACTTCACCCTTAAGATTTTAAGAAAAATGACTTTTGCAAATGTTTTGTTTACTTTTTTGGTTATTTTAGTGTACCTGAGGACAAATCAAGATGCAAGGCATTTTTTCGGTCATTTCCTGTCATCTGTCCGTGTGTCTGTCTGTCTGTTGGCATTTTCTCAAAAATTCTTTTTCTCCCATTCTAATATGTAAATCTTTTTGAAACTTGATAAAAAGTAGCCTTGGGTTGAAGGAGTACAACTCTGTGTATTAGAATTTCTTTTTGTCATAAACTTTTGTTGCTGTGGCAGCATAAAAGGGGCAACATTTCACATAATAAAAATAAGCTCTTTTTGTAAAGCTTTACACAGTCATGAGGTTTTAAATTTTGTATGTAAGTTTGCTAAGGGGTAGACGTCAAATTTGGTTACAATATTTTTGTCCAGGGTCACATGAGATCTTGTCCCAGGTGTACCTACTTTACAAAAAAGAGAGGAAATTTTCTATGAAAATCTTTTTAAATTATTCAAGTCAGCCGTGATTCATGAAAGCTAACAGCAAGCGTTATTTATAGATCTTTTGAAACACGAGAAAGCAAATCAGAAAAAACACCGATTTCTCTGATGGCATTTGATAATCGTGCAAAAGTGAAAATTGTGTTGTAATGCATCAGATAACAGATAACCCAGCTCCAATGTGACTATTAAGGGCTATTGATGGCTAAACAACATGTTAATCATATGACATCATTGAAATGTGTATAAATTATGTATTAATACAGGTTCAGCTATGGTCAGAAAAATAATTTGAGGAAATAATTGCACCCTGTTTTAGCCCAATAGGGCCACGTTTTGAAAAAAACAAGCACATTTCAACTGTGTAACTGAAAAGATATAATGCTGTAACAGTCTTTTACTGAATCATAGGGGTCCTTCCATATCATATTTGTTCATTAGTTGCGCTTAGAGCAAAAGCATTTGGTTATGTATTGGTTACCTGGAAGGGCAACTTTTGATGCTTTACCGTACCGGTTCTATGCGTCTTTTCAATTTCATAACATTTGGCTCGACATTTATTGCATGTCATAGTCTCACTAAAAATGGTGCATAAACATTGTCACCAAATAGTAAAGAAAACTGACAATGTGTATATGCATGCCTATCTTGGCTTCCATACATGTAATTTTGTAAATTAAAGTAATATTTATATTCAATCTATGTTTTTTTCAATGAGTTTTTTGGGCATGAATATTACTGTAGGGTTGTACTGTATGCTACAGTTGATTTTACTGAATATGAAAATGTTTTTAGGATCACAATCAAATTTTTACTGAATACAAGTTTTGGACCAAAACATCACCTTCATCAATAATATGTATTATATGACATTGTTACCGGTTTTGGATTTCTATATAATTTAGCTCAAAGTAAGAGGAAATATGTAGCATGTTTTTGTGATAATATGGAATCTTGACAAAGACTACAACATACTTTATTTTGGAATTCAATTTTACTCTTTTCCAAAATTTTGCTGAAAAATATGCATATTTTCATGATTAATTCAATAAAAACATTCATAACAATTTCCTCAAATACCTTTTCTGGTATGAATGTAATGCCTTATGTGTCTCGGATCAAATTCAATTTACAGATTTTGAAAATAAACAAAACTAAGGTTTTGGGACACATGAAAAAGGGGCCATGTTTCATGTCATAGTGGGTATAAGTCTAGGTGGCTTTTTTAAATCCAGTTTGGATTATCTAAGATACTAATTGCATTTTCATAGCTTGTATATGGTCCTTTATCACCATGCAGAATTAAAAGAAAATTCATCCGTGGGCAGATTTGAGACACCCCTTTTTCACCAAATTTCACAAACAAACAGGGGACATATATGGCAAATTTTCCTATCAATTTCATAGGTTGACAAAGACTTGAACATACAAAATAAACTGATAGAATTTTAGGTTTTGAAAATTTCTCGGCTATTTATCTGACAATTTCTGACTAAATTAATTTCTAAGAATTTTTTGCGCATGTTAATACCAACAGTATTGGTATCAAAAGTTTCTACAATGACTCCTCTTGCTATTTTAATTAAAACTTGTGGATTTATACCAAAACTAGAAAGCCAACATAGAGATTTTGTAAGACGGGTATCAATGAAAACTGGGAACACTTAAAGATGCCGCGTTTATGCCTATATGCACTCTTTGAGTAAAAGGAATATATTTTTATAGTTCATAGGTCAAAGGCATTCTATGAGTAAAGTTACAAGAAAATCTGTACGTGGGCGCAACTGAGACCCCTCCCCCACACACACACACACACTTTAACATCAAAGTTCTCACAAGTTATCTTTTCAATCATTATTTTAGTTTTTTGGTCTGGATAACGGGTCTTGGTGATATTAAACAATTAATGAAAAAATTCTATTCCCAAGATTTTGTACAATAATGATTTTGGTAAGACTATGTTAATAAAAAATTGACTTTTATCAAAAAAGTCGAAATTTGCCATTTTCTGATGCAATTATCTGCTTTACGCAGCGTAGTTCAGCATGGGCATACATATTGTGGTAAAGTACTAATCTTGTTTTACCATTTTGAGAAAAAAAATTGATGGGATCTCTGGAAATGGAGAATTTGTGAGCTTTGAATAATACACTATTATCAAAAAATCAAAATTTTCAATATTTTGACATCAAGAACAATGATGAAGTTTTCAAGTTTTATCATCATACATATGATGTATTTCTGTCTCAGATGACCTATTTAACTGCCTATCAAAATAAAAAATCAAATATTTCAATGGAGTAGATTTCAAGGCAAAGACAGATTCTTACAAGAGGACCATGGTGGTCCTATATCACTCACCTGAACCAAAATGATATGAGCCATGTTTTTGTTCAATTCAATTAATATTTAAGACATAATTTAAGACTGAAAACAAACTTATGGTCAATAACATTGAGTCAAGTTTTGTCATGATAAGTCACTATTTGAGGTTGTTTATAATGTTAGAGTAAAATTTGAAGGGCAGATAACTGAGCAAAATCTATTTTGATCATTCTGAAATTCATTAATCCAAGATCTTATCGTTATCAACATCGTGTCCAAGTTTTGTCTTGATTGTCAATAATTGTAGATCCTAGAGTATAAACAAGATCAAAAACAGCTGAAACGGCAATTTTGTCAAATTCAAGGGCACATAACTCTCGTCTTTCTGGTTCAATTAAAACAAAAATCTTACTCATTTGAGATCTTATGGTATCCTACAGTATGTCTAAATTTGTTTTGATTGATCAATAATTGTAGATTCTTCAGTGTAAACAAGGTCAAAAACAGTCGAAACCGCTATTTTGTAAAATTCAAGGGCATATAACTCTAGACTTTCTACTCAGATCAGACTGAAAATCAAACTCATCCGAGATCTTATGGTCCCCAACATTGTGTCCAAGTTTTGCCTTGATTGATTTATAATTGTAGATTCTAAAATATAAACAAGGCAAAAAACGATCAAAATAGTCAATTTTGTAAGATTCAAGGGCACATAACTCATGACATTCTATTCCGATCAAACTGAAAATCGAATTTATCTGAGATCTAATAGTCAACACCATTTTGTTCGGGTTTTGTCTTGATTGACTAATATTTGTTTGAGTTTATTGGGGTTTTACGCCGCTTTCAACTACCAGGGTCATATCGCGGCGGCTGGAGCACCTACGCATGGATTCCTGTTGTTTCTCAAACCAGTACTACCACAATACCCTAACCGAGCCTCCAGCTACTTGCCCACTTAGGTTAACGATTTCAAACCCATTGGTGACTAATATTTGTAGATGCCAGAGTGTAAACAAAACTAACTATGTTTGATGTTCAAGGGCACATAACTCCTGACTTCCAGGTCCGATCAGGCCCAAACTCGAACTCATCCCAGAACTTATGACCATACTTGCTTTGACTAAGTTTGATCAGGATTGGGCAACTTTTGTGGATAAACACCAAACTGTTGACAGAGAGACTGACATACGACGGCCATTGAGTGACCACAATAGATTTAATTTTAGTTAACATAAAGAAATAGGTGTCCATTGCCTTCAAAACTGTATGGTCATTTCTGTGAAAGTTCCTGTTTGTGTGGGTCTGTGAAAGTTCCTGCTTTTGTGATGCAGATTTGATCCAGTGATAACATGCTTGACATGTAACGAAAAGTGCCACAGGTTTGATCCCCTGCCACTCCTTTCTTTTGGATGAGACTTTAAACCAAAGTTTGTGTATGTATGACGTTAGCTGTTAAGCGAGACGTTAAATTCCATTCAATTCAATCTAATTTTTTTACCAGCAACAAATTCGAATTAATCTATATCAAAACTTGCCCTTTTCCGTCAGGCATGCACGAGCTATTCCCTTTTTTAGAGCGATTGGCTTTTTTCGCCGCATCCATAGCTGGGTAACTACTTAGGCTCAGAAAACTCTCACCTGTCACGGAAAGGATCATTTTAAGCAACACAAATTGCAACCGTAACAATCGGGAAACTTTACTGTCCAATCAGTGTCCAGACTAACTTCGGGAGCGGAGATTCGGTCTTATACTAGACACAGACATAGTCAGATCTTCGGATATAATTGTGTCAAGTACATCGATGATGGCTGAACCCGCCAGTAGACGGATTTTATCAGCAACGAATCACGCTTCACACCTTAAAAAATCAAAGGATGGACACGAATCGGTCAGAGCTCTACCCTGGCGTTATCGAATTCGACACTTTTCCGTCAATGCTCGGTCATGGTTAAGGACAGGATCAAACATCATGAAAGACACAACTCGTCTTGTTTTCGTAATTGACACAAGAGGTGAATATCCCTCTTCTGATGTTAATTTGTTTTAAAAGACACGCTTCTGTGGCGTGAAGTTTAGCTCTTCTTCTGTGAATGAGATTTTTTTCTGTACAGATGCTATCTGCACTTAGTATATTATCTAATTATTGATTGCTCAAATTTCGTTTCTTTTGATGGAATAATAAATGTGATAAACAAAATTAAACAAATATTTGCCTTTGAAGTGTATTTTAGCATATATATTTCAATGCTATCTATACTGAGTGGCTTTAAAAACGCATCACTTATTTTTCAAAATACTTTCGTAATTCAAGTCAATAGGATCGAATTCGTACCTCTGATGGATATTTCAACCAATAAGACACGATATCCAATAAAATTTATTGCAGTCAGTTACCACGTTATTTCGCACGACGTCAACGTGCAAAATATGGATAACGTTTACGTTACTACACCTTAGGTGACCAATTGGATTTTTGTTTTCATATTCCATATCCAAATGGTCAGGAGTAACTTTTATTTCTCAATCAATTTGATTAAACAAAAAATAAAGCAAAGAGGCCAAAGTTCGTTGAGCGCACACAAGTTTTTTTAATTATTCTAAGCGGGTGTTTGTCAACGAGAACAGGTGAGACATTTAAATGTAAACCAATCGACGATTTTTAACTTTCATTAACGTAGCCAATCTACAGGGATTGTTGCTGAGCATCAGCGTCATGATCAACCGTTTAAAACGAGCTTACGTCAAGATAATAACATACGTCAACGTCAATTACGTAATTGGCTAACAACAGCTTTTTCAACTGCAAATGTAATACAAAAATGTTGCTACTGACAAACTCTCTCCATAACAGTGAATTGACGAATAAGATATTGTTATGTTCACTACTGGCGACTATGCCCGTGACAGATACTTACAGAAAGTCATCATCAGATCAGGGTGCGTTGGGCCTAGACATGATGAAAATGGACGCCCAAACTTTTGAATACTCTCCAACAATATATGGTAGATAATTCAAGCCCAAAAGAATAAAGATTTTGTTTCAAATCAAGGGTCAACGAGGTCACGGTTGTGGAACGTTTTTCATACTCAGAGCGGAATTACTTGTAATAAAATAGAGAAAACTTTCAAAATCCTCACACCACCTCTCTTTTGATGGCTATATCTCAGTCATTTAATCGAATTTTTGTCTGAAATTTTCAGGATATGTTGGGAAGATGTCAAGCTAATGTTTTATATATAATACTACATAGTCGATTATGTATTTTGAATATTATTGTCGAGTGAACTTCAGTGATGCGTTTTTAAAGCCAGTCAGTATATTATCAAAAGGGAATACCGGTACATAAAAAGAAAAAAGAGAAAAGACAACGTAGGATTTGAACCCACCACCTCCGAATTTAGACACGTTTACTCAACACAGAAATTGGGGAACCATCATCACGTATGCTGAGATGCTCCCTCCTCCCCCCCCCCCTACAATTTATCTCGGTTTCGTATTCGTATTCCATTTCGTACTAATTCGTAAATGTCTAATAGGGGGACACTTGAAGTAGCATAACATTGTTCATTATATCCCTCTAAATAAGAATCATAATGAAGATGTTAACAATTGGTATCTTGTACAATGCAGTTTCCATTTTTGGGTTGTTTTCAACATTTGACAAAATGTCGTGATCACAGGTTGTTGAATCTTAATTCAATTCTTCTCCAACTAAATCGACCATAGATCTATAATATTTAGGATATTAGTTCAAAAATGTTATCTAGTATCTTATTTATGTGAAGAACATGGGTTTGTGCCATATTTTTTGGCATATTTAGTAAGATAACTTTCCAAAACATTAGTTGCAACTTTTGATGAAAGACAACTTCTTACACGTTATGATCGTACACACAGGTATATCATATGTGGATGACAGTTGTGTCGAAAATGAAGAGATACATAAATTAATGCCAGGAAAAAGAAAGGCCGGTCATTTAGTTACCCATTCTTGCAAGGAAGATTTTTTACAATTGAAATGTTGATTTAAACGTAAAAATATTTCAAAATGAAAAGTAGAATATTATCTTTGCATATTTGAAATGTTCGCAGCAATTTGAAAATTATCTTTCAATGATGTTGAACGATGCATATTCAGTTTTATTTGATTAATATTCAATATTAACTCTTTCACTGCCATAGGCGACTTTTGTCGCTTTACCTTTCCCTGCCATAGGCGACTTTAGTCGACAAATTTATGGGGGGCGAAATATGTGAATATTTTTTACAGCTTAGTGGTTCTCACACATTCTTTTTCTTATAGCACCGTTTTAGTGATCAAAGTACTAGCGTTTGACAGGTAAAACAGTAGAATTTGTGTTACAATCGGTAAGCTTTTGGTATTTTTATGGGGAATTTTCCAAGACAAAAGACAGAAATATGGCTGCCATTAGATCATACACTTGCTATTTATGCCTACAAGCTGTAAATATCTCTATGAATGACACCAAAAATGCTGGAAAAGGCTTCTGGATAGTTTGAAGTTATGTTTAGTTGACAATTCAACAATCTGTTCTGTCAAATTATTATACTTTCAACGAAAACATTTAGTCAAGGTTTGTTCACCCAATTATGTCCATTGTTCTATTAGATTGAAACAATTTGTGAGTTAGATAAAAAAGAAAAAAAAATATTGTCATTTTATGAATAACTTCGAAATTTTAGTAACATAAAGATGGTCCATTTGTCTGTATGTCCTGAAAATTTGAAAGGAATCCATCAAATGAGTCAAACGTTATGCATGATGTTGTGAACAGGGTATCGATTCTTGGAAATTTCTTTGAATTAATTCAGCGGTGAGAGACGCGTAAAAGGTCAATATTTGGCAGTGAAAGGGGTTAATGTGCACTAATTTATATAGTACTACATGCGTTACTTTTATCGTTTTTCTGGTCACATATGATTCCGTGTCCATATTGCGTCTACATCACGTCAAAAAGTATACCCCGCTCTAGACGTGCCCAGGTCGTGATGTTGACGCGGATTGGTGTACGAATATGTGAAAATATTAGAAATAAACATATCAATAAAAATGAATATATAAAACTCTATTATCAACGAGAAAAATTCATAATTGACAACATAAATACAGATCTTTATGAAGAACAGCATCAGTTTTCTTTGGAATCTATAGCCTGTTTTAAGTTGTAGTGACGAGTTTTTTTGTTTTGTTTTTTTTGGAAGAAAAACAGCGATAACTCACCCTTCTGGGGCTGCGTCCGATCCATAATTTAGAGCTTCGATTCGGTGGTAGTGTACCCTAAAATGTTTTAGAATTATTTACCTCTAGATAAATACTAACAAGAGGCCCAAGAGGGCCCGAATCGCTCCACTGGCTATATAGTGAAAGAATTATCGCGTGATTTCTTGTAAGCCTTGAACTGCCAAATCTTGAGCAGGGTTGCCCAAGGAACATTTCTGCCAAGTTTGGACTGAATTGGCCCATTGGTTTAATTTTAAAGAATTTTTTCATGGTATGTCCAATTCTGATAAGCCCTGCCCTATTACATCCATATTTATAGAACAATCAAAATTTCACTAATAATGTAAGTAAAGGACTACCCAATGAATATAATGAATTGACCAAATGGTTGTTTCTAAAGAATAATTTTATGATTTCTCCCATTCTGATAAGCCCTGTCTGCCAAAACTTTCACAAACAATTTAAATTTAGGGCCACCCAAGGAACATTACTGCCAAATTGGTCTACATTGGCCCATTGGTTGATTTATAAAGAATTATTTTGCGATTTCTCCAATGGGTCTGATAATCCCACCCTGCCAGGCCCACATTATGGGCCAATCAAAATTTCACTGAAATTCAAGTAAACAAGAGCTACCAAAGGTAATTTCTGCCAAGTTTGGTCAAAATTGGCAGAATGGTTGAATTTTAAAGAATTATTTTGTGATTTCTGTAAGTCTGATAAGCCCCGTCCTGCCACGCCAACATTTATGGACCAATCAAAATGATTTGAAAAATATGTGTAAAGGGTCACCCAAGTTCATTTTCTGCCAAGTTTGGTCAAAATTTGCCAAATGGTTCAATTTTAAAGAATTATTTTGTGATTTCTCTAAGTCTGATAAGCCCCGCCCTGTCACGCCCACATTTATGGACCAATGAAAATTCTTTGAACAATTTAAGTAAAGGGTCACCCAAGGAACATTCCTGTCAAGTTTGGTCAACATTGGCCCATTGGTTTGAGAGGAGAAGATTTTTAAAGAAAAACTTAACGCACTCACGGACGGACGCACACATGACGGACACATCATCATGACAATAGCTCGCTGGCCTTTCGGCCAGTGGAGCTAAAAACTCTCACATTTCAAAAGATTTCACAATTCTTGTCTGTGTCAAAGGAAAGAGGAAGAGATTTATTTGATGAAAAAAGAGATAAAAAAAAGCCATGGCGGCTATGTATCGACCCTATGGCTTTTGGTTTAAACTTTAAATCCAAGGTCCATGTACACGCGCCCACGACTGTTATATCTTTGAATATATAAAAGTTTCTTCAATAGTTATGAGAAAAGTGAATCATATAAACATTCGTGAGAGCATCTCCTAAAATCCGATTAGGTGTTTCAAGCATTTTTAAATAACACGATATTTCTTATAACTCATTTCCCCTCGCAAACCATGCGATAAACATGCAATTTACAGTTCACGTAGTCTTTTAGATAGCTTTCAATCAATCAAGTAACCAATCAACAGATTAATCAGTCAATCAAACAATTTCTCACAGGTTGGTTTATCAATAAATCAGTCAAACTATTAATTAGTCAATTACTTTGAAGTGTATCTAATTTTTGACTCACAATTTTCTCTTCAGTTCTTCCATCTCCAGCCTGAGAGATCCTGTGGTTTCTGTGTTTGATTCAATGTCATTCTTAAGTTCTTCTTTCTGTTCATCTGCCTTTTTTCTGTTTAAAGACAAAATACTAAATTCTGACAAAAATATGTATAAGAAAAATCTGGGTAAATGAGGAAAATGCTAAGTACTGTTTCTACCCACAGATACAGACGTTAACCGTTGAAACGGATCCATGCTAGGTTGTCGAACTTTTTGTTTTTATTGTTTATTTTTTTGTTCTTGTTGTTTTTGTTTTTTCACAAACGAATTAGGCACCAAGAATAAAGCTACAAACCCTTTCATTATTAATCTTTCAGTACTCTCACACAAAATTGAAATCTAACCAGATATACCTCATCAATTGGGATTCATGTAGTTGGCCATCCATTCGCAGTGGAATTATATACATTCGAAACAATATGTGTTTGTGAAACACAAATGCCCCCGAAATGGCCAGGCATACAGACGGACAGACAAGATTAAAACAATATGCCATCGATCTTTCAATACGGGGAAATAAAGTAAACGATATGTAAAATAGTCACAAACGACTTTATTTAAAAGAATCTTTCAAAGTATAACAGAACACTTCTTCTAATTAGTAACACAACTCCTGAGAAGCAAATCCCGACTCATAACTGTTTAAACTGAATCACTTGAAGTCTTGTTTAACATGCACATTTCAGGGGCAGATAAAATCAGTTTCATAAGTAACCAATAAGTGACAATATCATCTTTTGATTATGCTTAATATAAGTTATTATAACATGGCTATTTAAAGTATTTAAAAGACAAAAGACAACAACTATCATTGTTAAAGGAGAAACCAAAATCTTTATTTGTTCCCTTGAATACTAATGTCCTAAGCAGTTCCTACGATTTAAAATTGCGTTTCATCAAACTTTGTCCCACTTTAGTTATGCTCGATCAAAAGGCCCCCAGAATATCACATGCAATGTTAATTTTATCTGTATTTTGTCATTGTAATGTATAGAAACTTTCAAAACGTCAAAGAAACCGGAAAAATCAACGCGTTGTTGGACAAGGTGAAGAAAATAGTTTATTCTGATAGCAAAATAATCTACATTTGTGGTAAACAAATTCAGAAAAGAGACATGCAATAATGTAGAATTTATCCCTACCCTCGAAAACAAAATAAATCTGCAAAAAATCCATACACTAGGGAAGCCAGAATGGAATGGTATGCAATAACATTCTCGTCTTTCGGAAGAACTCTTTTCTAAGCCTCTCCTTCATGACTGAGTGTTGTATGCCATCTCCCTATTATTATTATTATTATTATTATTATTATTATTATTATTATTATTATTATTATTATTATTATTATTATTATTATATTATCATTATTATTATTATTATTATCAATATTATTGTCATTATTATTATTATTATCATTATTATTATTATTACTCGTATAATGTTTTGTTCAATCTACTAATGCTATTTTCCTTGTAAATGAAAAAGTTAAAGAAAGCAAAAAAGAATTTTTGTTGTTGTCGATTTGGACGTTATTCTCTTTCGGATAATATAAAATTGATTCGGTATGCATGTACGACATTTTATTATGCTGAAAACCGACTCTTAAAAGAAAAAAGAGCACATACAAATAATCTAAATAATCTAATCAGAATGTGTTAATTGTTAGATTGAATAATTACATCGTCATTGTCCATCTTCAGAAAAAGTCACCCCGGTCTTGAACGTCTCTTGGGATAATACAACAGGCAAAGATAGAATTTTGGACCGGGTCAATTTGAAAGCTGTTGTAGGCGACAAAATAGATGTTGATAAATTTAAATTTTTACGTAATATTACAGAACATGTTCTGATCAAAATATATATGAGAAAGTGCAGCAATTTCCTTTCCCTAAATGTATTGAAGCTGTCTGTAACAATAAAGTCACAATTTATTTGTCTAATTTGACAAAGGGTTAAAGGGCGAATAATGGTAGTTTCTTTGGGGTTTATTTGTGTGTGTGTGTGGGGGGGGGGGGGGGGGGGGTAGTAATGAAGCGCGTCTTTAGATGTCTAAAGTAAATTATTTTCCTGTGTTTCTTTTAGTTTTAAGGTATCCAACCCCTCAAAAGCACCAAAGAGCCAGAGGCGAAATTCAAAAAGGGTAAATAATTCCTGAAATGTGTTACATTTCCATGCCAACAAATACAAACATAAGCATTTTGAACGGTTTAGAATTTTGAATTAATGTATACTTATAAATGGAAATATTTGACAAAAACATTCAAAATTACCTCCCATGCATATGAATATAGAGTAGAATAATATTTGTGAATTATTTTGAAGCATAATCTTGAAATCTGGCAGGGTGAATCAACGTATGTGAAGTGTATTTACAAGTGTGTGTGATTTGATGCATTTCGTATAGCTATAAAGCGGTGATTTTTAAGGGTCTGTAAACATTAAAAACTGAATTATATAAGTATATATACATGTCACGGATATTTCGAGTGTTACCAACTTGTTTTTCTGGCAAATATATGAATTTTTAACCTGTCTTTTTCCTATTGTAAATAACGGATATCGTGAAAACCGGTAGTTAAGGTATCCAACCCCTCAAAGGCACCAAACACCCAGATGTGAAATTTGAAAAGTGCAAGTAATTCCTAAACTGTCTTAAATTTCCATTCAAAATACAAACAAATGCATTTTGAACGGTTTAGAATTTTGAATTAATGCATACTAATGGAAAAAAATGAGAATAATATTCAAAATGACCTCCCTTGCATTTGAATAAAGAGTAAAATAATATTTGAAAACTATTTTCTTCTTGAAGCATAATATTGAAATCAGGCACGGTGAAAAAACGTATTTGAATGTATTTACAGGTGTGTGTTATTTGATGCATTTCGTATGGCTAGAAAGTCGTGATTTGTTTAGGGTTTGTAAACCTTAATCGGGAGATTTTTATGCGATATCGGACTGGTTATGCACTAAAATACCATCGATCGGGGGTTTGTTGTGATTCAGAAAATTGAAAATAAAGCCGTTAGAATTTTGTCGTTTCCCTTTTCCGCGATGTAAACTCTTGAAAGACCCCCTTTACACCCTTATAAATAGTAAACTATTTATCTCCCAGTGTAAGGGGCGTCCGTGGCCGAGTGGTTAGAGTCGCTGACTCAGGATCACCTGCCCCTCACCTCTGTTGGTTCGAATCCCGCCAGGGACGTATGAACTTTCATGTGAGGAAGCTATCCAGCTGGCTTGCGGAACGTCGGTGGTTCTACCCAGGTGCTCACTTGGGGTCTTCCTCCACCATTCAAAGCTGGAAACAGGTTAAAAGAAGGGAGTTCCTTCCTGGGCACGCCCAGTCTACTACTCGGTCATATGGGCAACCGGCAACCGAGGATAAATAACCTAAAAAAATCCCAGTGTAATCATGTCTAATGACGTAATATAACGATAGTGACGTAGTTTTCTTGGAATCAAAAAGTAAACAAATGGGCAGCTGACCGATTTTAAACTAAAACTGGATTTTGTTGACGGGGAATGATAGAGATTAGAATTTAGTGGTTGTTTATCTTATTGTAAGAGAATGGTTTAGGTCAAATATGTTGGTTAGCCTACGTGTTTCTTGTTCTTCTTTAAGTTACTGCATATTTTTCCTTTTCAACATTGTTTTTATTGAAATGGACGAATGCCCAAAACGAACCAGAGATCTACCTTGGAAGTTCCGATCTTTATTTCTCGCACTATAATGAATGTTAAGATATCCAGAGTATGTTTCCAAAATAAAACTTAGTCGAATTGTTACAATTCCGCCAACTAAAATGAAGATTATGTCAGTAAAAATGCGATAAAACTTGACTACATACATGTAGCTACACGATGAAAAGCTAACGACCCGTATAATGAATATCGTATACACGCAATATATGTCAAGTCGAATGCCGGGAAATGCGGTATCTGTCGGTGTAAATATGGCTAAATTGTCATAAGGTTTTTTAGTTATTCATCTTATTTTATTACATTTCTTTGCAAATCCTTCATATTTTATGCAATAATAGCGTCAAGTAATGTTGTTTTTTTTTTTTTGTTTTGTTTTTTTTTGTCGTTAACATTCTCAGACGCCCACAAAATGGGCTATCGCCTTCGAGCGACAACGCATTTTTTGGGATTCTGAGAATGTGAAGACCTAAAAACTTGAATTAACCCTATAGTAATGGTCTATACTGAATTTAAACATCATCGAAGTCCCAAGACTTATATAAAAACATCAAAGATCATTCATTTCACTTTTATGTCATGTTTTCTATCCATGATTCTGTGCACAAAATCAGACAAAGCAGTAGTAATATTTCCTTTTTATTGAAAAACACGAAAGAGAAGATTCGTATTTACGTAAATAAATAAATTTTGTATATATCGTTTGGCTATATGTGCATTTGATTATCCTCAGATTAAGCTATACCAGTCTCGTATTTCGCTTCTAATGCAAAGGACATAGATTAAAGGTGTATTGAATGAAAGATATTTTAAATTCGGCCAATTGAAAACTGCTGCAGGCGACAAAATGGATGTTGAAAAATTGAAGTGTGTACATATCACAGAACAGAACATTTTTGGAATAAAAAAATGAGAAAATGCTGCATTTTCTTCTTTTCTCTCAAAGTTATAAAATGTGTCTTTATCCGGAACCTAGCAAGTACGTGTAATTTAACAAAGCGTTAGAGTTTGTTGGTATAAGGCGGTGTAATAGAAGTTTAAATAAAAAAAATTCTTTTAGTTTTAAAAGTTTAGCTATTTTCACATGTCTTGTATATTTCCATGTCGAACAGTCTTTGATCGTCATCTTCCGATTCCAAAAGCAATTGTAAAGATGTTTCTAGTTATTAAATGTAGACCATTTAAGACAAAATTTGAGACGAGAAAGTCGGATTAGTCACCGAAATATTGGTCTGAAAAGTACGTAAGTCAAAAAGAAGGAACTTCCTGAGTTTCGAGACCTTGATGAAACGCGACTGATTGACTGTATCGTAGAACATTTTTGAATACGTCTTAAACGGTTTGATGCAACAGGCCCCTGGTGTCCTGGGCCTTTTAAAGCTTAGTTATACAAGTATATTTACATGCCATGGACATTTCGCGTGCAATCAACTTATTTTCGTGTCAAATACATGTATTTCTAGCATGTCTGTTTCATATTGTACTGATCCAGCTAGCATTTAAACTGACCAGTCAGGGGTTCTCACTTTAAGTGGAATTGGAACATCATCAAGGGTCAAAGGTTTTATTAAATAAAACCATAAAAGAACATTAATTTCCTCCTTTTTATCATGTTCTCTATGCACGATTGTTTGCCCAAAATCAGACAGTGGATTTCGACAGGACAGAAGTAACATTTCTTTTTTCATTTAAAAGACAGGAAAATAGAAGACTCGTATTTACGTACATACATTTTGTATATATCCTTTCACAAAACGTGCTCTTGTTCATCCTCAGATAAAGCCTTCCCAGTCTATTTAAATTAAATAATTTCTTTTAGGTTTAAAAGCTATACTAAGGACCACAATGGAAATAAGGGCTGGCTCTTTTTGTGATATCCTCGGCGTTGGTCGGCGTGTCATGGTTTGTCTTATACATAATATAGAATTTTACATTTTTCTATCTTGTATTTTGTTATCCTATATACATGTTTACTATGCCGAAATAAATCTATCTATCTATCTATCTATCTATCTATCTATCTATCTAAAGCTATGTTATATTCACATGTCTTGTATATTTCGAGGTCGCTTCAGTCTTTGACCACCATCCTCCGATTCACAAAGCAATTGTAAAGCTGATGCCAGATATCATATGTAGACCATTTAAGACTTTAAGACAAAAAAAGTCGGATAAGTCATCGAAATATTTGTCTTAAATATAAGTCAAAAGTAGGATCTTCCTTAGTCTCGAGGCCATTGATACTCTTAATAACACATAATGATCAAGCTGAAAATCGACCTCCTTACATAAAATGATGATTGTTTATATACCTCGTTGAATTCATCCCGCAAGGGCCAAGATTTATAACAAATTATAATCAATGATCGTAATAACAATAATACATTATCTTGTGGTAAATGTACGAAATCAAACCTTTTTTCGGTTACTGCTGATTTTCCAAAAATATGTCAGATTGAATGCAATTCAACTTCCGGTGACCTACATTAAATGCATCGCGCCTTGCCGAATTTTTCCTTATTTAGATCTACTCTGAACACTTAGGGAAAATCCAATTTAGCTATTAGTCTAGGGGCCCGTACCACAAAAATAAATATTTATTGGACCAATCGTCCAGAAAAAAATCTGTCAGTACCAGGTGATTGTAAGTTTAATGGGACGTTAGACTAGGTGGATGCCATAATAAGAAGTGGTGCAAATTTATTTTACAAGCATTTTTCTTACCCCACCCACTTGAAATTAAGGTTGAATAGTAGCCGTCAGAAATTGTTTTTATACTACCATTTAAATCTAATTGATAAATCACTTTTATGGAAAGAAATCACATTCGAATAGTCTACGTAATTGTAATCTTCTTATACCAAAAATTATCTTGAATTCTAAGAAATCTATAATTGTCCTTACCCCACCCACCAATTTAGGCTATGTCTACCCCCCTCTACTTTAAGATGTCGTTAAAAAGCCAAAAACTCATAGATCTGCTTAAAACTGAGCGAATGCATTTCTAAGTACCAGGAAATGTTTTTAAATTTCTAACATGGCATGTTATTTGATAAAAAAAACACGTTTAATACATGTCCGCAAGTTGATATATTTATTGAAAATTTGAAGTCTACTTTTGAAAATAGATTATAGTTTATTTATTGGCAGATAATACAGTCACAATTTTGCACCCAAATCATCAAAAAAGACTGATAGAAGTAATGAAGAAGGAGTCAATTTAGAAAATATTAACGAATTCTACTGTCCATTTTGTCCGTCCGACCGTCTGTACGTCTTTCATCACCCAAACTTCGTGTGCTTAACGTAATCAACATTTACGTGTAAGGATGGGTTGCAATAAGAGGTCAAAAAAGGATTTTCTTTAAATTTCGTGGATTGATAGGGTTACATAATATCTTTAATTTGTATGTGTAAAAAATCTGGTTTCGGCTAATCTTTCGAGATATGGGTAAATAAAGTGGGTGGGGTAAGATAGACTGAAACACAGTTAGGGCTTATTCTAAGTCGCTTATCTTTCTTATTTTTAGCCCAAGATGCGTGAAAATGTATATGCGTGTATTGTGATATATGCGTTAAACATTTGTGGGTTTATATTTGATATTCCATGTATATCTTTTCCTTAATACTCATTCTTCTTTCTTTCGAAGAATTTCGCTATTTTTTAACGACCAACTTTACCAAACTATCTCCACACGTTTTATTTGAAACCCGATTTCTATGAAACTTTACAGATGTATTGTCCAGATATTTATGTAACGTTTTGTGAAATTTGAAAGAAAGGCGGTGGCTCGTTGTTGAGATATTTGACCTTGACCTTCAAAATGACTTCTAAACTCTGGAAATGCCAAAATGTGATGGTTAAAGCGTCAATTTTATCCATAAGGATTGGACGCATGGCTTCTCCTTATTGTTCCTAATGAGTTTCGTAGCAATATTTACTTTTTTGTATCGTACAACCCATTCGGAAGAATGGGAAAGAAAAGAAATTCTTTTTACTTCTCAGTTTTCTTATCAAACTAAATATTGCACATGAAACATGTCTACGCAGAAAGCGATGTGATTAATATTACTACCACAGGTGAGTGAAATTAAATATTAGCATTATGTTAAGATTGTTAGAACTACCAAAGCTTTATGTGCAACTTGAATTGTCTTAGAGTTTATATTCACTCATCTCATGATGGACAAGAATTTTATCAATTTGCTAGGAGAAAACTAATCATTTTCAGATTGTATTTCTTATGTGGTTATAAAGAAGACGCATTGTGAATAATTTTACTAAATGACCAAATGTGCTTACAATTAATTAACTTAAGCTAATTATTTAAATAACGTTATATAATATCAACAAAAAGAAACTAATGTTAAATTTATAGACAGGCCTTAAACAAATATCTGTCTATCAATGATTTCATTAGATGAAATGTCCAGGTAATTCTGAGAGGTGACCAAGTTTATTATATTGAGTATATCAATTTTAACGGTAAAATCATAAAATAAAAAACCCAATCAGTGTGAAATGCATTTTTTATGAATGAGCTGTCACATGCCATTCAACCCTAACCATTTTCCCAACAATGCGTAGTTTTAACAGACATTTCCGAATTTGATGTTATTTTTAAGTTCAAGGTCAAATATCTCAACAACGGGCCAACGTTTTTCTTTCAAATCTCACATAAAAGTACATTAATATCTGGATAATGCATATGTAAAGTTTCCTGAAAATCGTGTATCAAATAAAACGTGTGGAGATAGTTTGGTAAAGTTGGTCGTTAAAAAATAGCGAAATTCTGCGAAAGAAAGAAGAATGAGTATCAAGGAAAAGATATACATGGAATATCAAAGGTAAGCCCACAAATGTTTAACGCATATATCACAATACACGCATACAAATTTTCACGCATCCGGGGCTAAAAATAAGAAAGATAAGCGACTTAGAATGACCCCTACTGTGTTTCAGTCAATCTTACCCAAACCACTTTATTTACCCATATCTCGGAAAATAAGCCGAAACCAGGTTTTTTACACATACAAATTAAGGATATTATGTAACCCTATCAATCCACAAAATTTAAAGAAAATCTATTTTTGACCCCTTATTGCCACCCATCCTTTAAACGAATTTCGCATTTTCAATGACATTTAACGCAAAACCTTGGTAAAGAGTTTTGGTTGTCAGATAGTCTTAATAAATAACATGAGGACCATGATGGTCATAAATCGCTCACCTGAACCAAGATAATATGAGCCCCAGTTTTATTCAAATCAATTAATATTTGTGACTGCAACACTGAATACTCGTAAACAGTAGTTTTGTCGAGTTCAAGGGAAAGCAATTAAGATTGTGGGATCATGATCAGGCTGAAAACTGAACCAGATCTTGTGGTCACCAACATTTTGTCCACGTTTCGTATCGTCTGATCAACATGTGTGTCTTTTGCAATGAAAACAAAGTCAACGAGGTCATTTTGTCAATTTCAAAGGCTTATAACTCAGGATGTGAGATTTATTAAATTGAAAATAACAGTATTAAATATGTCTCACAGTCACAGGCTGAGATTTGTCTAGCTTGGTCAATGTTTGTGGTTGTTAGAGTGACAACAGGATCGAAAAGTTAATTTTACAGAATTCAAGAGCAAATAACACTAGACTTTCTATCCTGACTAAATAACCGAATGTCAAACTAATCCAAAATCTTATATTCATCACCTTTGTGTCCAAGTTTTGTCTTGATTGGTCACTATGTGTGGTTTTGAGAGTAAAAACAACGTCTGAAACATTCTACCCATCAAAGATCGTATGGTCATCAACATCCTGCCAAAGTTTTGTCTTGATTTGTCAATTTATCTGGTTATTAGACTGAAAATAAAGTCAAAATGGAAATTTTGCCCAATTCATTGGAAGATAACTTAACAACTTCTGGTCCAAATATGCCGAAATTTTTATGCATCTTATTAAAATGGTCACCAACATTTTGTTTTAGTTTTGTCTCGACTGGCCAATATCTGTGGTTGCTAGAGTAAAATCAAAGTCAAAACATAAGTTTTTATCAAATTCTATGGCACAAAAACACAGCTTTCTGATCCTGCCTGACTGAAATTAAAATCATTCTATACCTTATGGTCACCAAGATTGTGTCCAAGTTTCATCTGGATTGGTCAATAAATGTACATGATAGAGTGTAAACCAAGTCGAAAATAGTCTAAAACAGCAATTTTGTAAAATGCAAGGGCATATTTCATGACATCTTGTCCTGATCATTCTGAAAATAATACTCGTCCTAGATTTAATGGTCACTAATATCGTGTATAAGTTTTATTCGGATTGGTCGATTAATGTAAATGCTAGAGTGTAAACCAAGTCAAAAGAGTCGAAACGGTAATTTTGTAAAATTCAAGGGCATATAACTCATGACTTTATGTCCCGATCATTCTGAAAATTGTACTCAACCGCGACATTATTGTCCCAAACCAATTTGCAATCCATATGTATAAGTTTCATTTGGATTGATCAATAATCATACATGCTAGAGTGTAAACGGAGTCGAAAATAGTCACAAATGGCAATTTTGTACAATTCAAGGGCATATAACTCATGACTTTATGTCCCTATCATTCTAAAAATTGTACTAATTTGAGATCTTATGGTCACCAATATTATGACGAAGTTTCAAGTTGATTGGTCTCTAGTTGTAGATACTTAAGTGTAAACCAAGTGTAAATAGTCGAAAACGGCAATTTTGTAAAATTCAAGGGTATATAACTCATGACTTTATGTCCCGATCGTTCTGAAAATTGTACTCATCCGAGATCTTTTAGTCCCATTTGTTATGCATAAGTTTTAGTCTAAAACAGCAATTTTGTAAAATGCAAGGGCATATTTCATGACATCTTGTCCTGATCATTCTGAAAATAATACTCGTCCTATATTTAATAGTCACTAATATCGTGTATAAGTTTCATTCGGATTGGTCGATTAATGTAAATGCTAGAGTGTAAACCAAGTCAAAAGAGTCGAAACGGTAATTTTGTAAAATTCAAGGGCATATAACTCATGACTTTATGTCCCGATCATTCTGAAAATTGTACTCAACCGCGACATTATTGTCCCAAACCAATCTGCAATCCATATGTATAAGTTTTAATTGGATTAGTAAATAATTGAAGATGCTAGAGTGTAAACCAAGTCGAAACTAGTCTAAAATGACAAATATGTTAAATTCAAGGGCATTTAACTCGCGATGTTCTCTTCTGGTCATTCTGAAAATTAAATGCCTCCGAGATCTTATAGTCAGCAACATAATGCCCAGGTCTCAACTCGATTGGTCCATATTTGTAAATACTAGAGTGTAAACAAAGTCGAAAACAGTCAAAAACGTCAATTTTGGAAAATTCAAGGGCAAATAACTCTGATTTTCTGATCCGATCAGGCCGAAAATCAAACTCATTCGAGATCTTACGGTTCCAATCATTATGTAGAAGTTTCATTGGTCAATAATTGTGGATGCTAGATAGTAAACAAAGTCTAAACTAGCTATTTTTGATGTTCAAGGGCAGATAACTCAGGACTTTCTTGTCCGATCTGGCCAATAATCCAACTCATCGAAGAACTAATTATCATACTTGTTCATACTTGTTCTGATAAAGTTTAATTGATATTGGTTTACTTTTGGGAGAACTAGATTTTAAACGGGTCCACGTAGCTGCGATATCGTAGCCACAAACTTGATGATGGTTATTGGTTTGTGGCTACGAGTCCACCCCTTTCCTTCTTTGGAGCAAGACAAAAAAAGTGGTAAACACATTTTTTGTGTGCGTTGTTTGTATACCAACGTATCTAATCAGAATTAAATCCCACTAAAACATAGTCCATGGCACAAATTCGGTTAAACTGTATTAACAAGAATTGTTTTCTATTTTTTCTTACAACAGAAAATTCACGCCTCAGTAGAATAAAATGGGTGGGCACTGGGTACTCCACTTCAAGAATATATTGATTTTTAAGTGATTTCAACATAAAACTACGCTGAATTGACAGAAAAAAATGGCTAACCTGTTGTCACCAAATATTCTTACTACATTTCATAGCTTCATTTGGAAGTTTGACTATACTAAACTTGCTGGAATGAATCATTCCAGCACCTGTTCCATTGCAACAAATAGGAGGGAATTGTAACCGAAACCAGATCAAAATTCTGAACAGTTTCGATTACATTTTTACAACTAGATTGCCCACGTGTAAATTTGCATCGAGAAAAAATTGTCAAACATGAACCCTAGTAGTAAACTGGTCTAGCTCTGACGTAAGGAAGAATGCGAACGCGATTTTCGATTTCGATTTTAGAAAAGGCCATCGTTATTAAAGCAGTACCCTTACCAAAATATTAGCCCTGCCGCAAACAGTTGCGGCAACTTCGCTGCAAATTTGCGGCGAATTCGCTACAAATATTTGCCGCAAATTTGCGGCCACTTCGTTTTTCGTATGCAAATTAGCTTTCTCGCAAACTATTTGCCGCGAAGTTGCTGCAAACTGTTGCTGCAAAGTTGCAGCGAACTGTTGCTGCAAAGTTGCCGCAAACTGGTCCAAATTCTTCTCGCAAACTTCCCGCAACTATTTGCCGCAAAGTTGCGGCCACTTCGTTTTTCGTATGCAAATTAGCTTTCTCGCAAACTATTTGCCGCAAAGTTGCTGCAAACTGTTGCTGCAAAGTTGCAGCGAACTGTTGCTGCAAAGTTGCTGCAAACTCGTCCAAATTCTTCTCGCGAACTTCCCGCAACTATTTGCCACAAAGTTGCGGCCACTTCGTTTTTCGTATGCAAATTAGTTTTCTCGCAAACTATTTGCCGCAAAGTTGCAGCAAACCGTTGCTGCAACTTTCCAGCAAACTGGTTTGTTTATATTTCTTCCAATCTTCCTGCAAACAAGAAAGCTATTTGATTGGATGCAGAGTAAAATAGGTCACCTTTCATTCAACCAAATACTTCCTCACTAAAACCGGAAGAGGCTTTAAATGAAAGTAAGGCCTTGGAAAGCTTTTGATTACATTTGGTGATAGTGATCAGTTTCACATTTTCTTAAGAAACCTCGCTTTACCCTATCCCAAACAAGACCTGGTTTTGACGTCCCTACTAAATAAGGCTGGGGAAAACATTGAGGCAAAAGAAGTAAATACTGATAATCAGCATTTTCTCCTTTTGCCTTAGTATTTTCTAAGCTATATACACAAATCCTTTCTTTTTCTATTTTGTTGTATGCCGCAACTTTCTAATTAATTAAATACCAATTCATTACAATCTTATCCGAAACTTTTAATTTCTTAAATTAACAGAAGTTGATGTAGATAACAGTTTTTAAAGAAGGCATATTTCTCGGATAAAAGTTATCTTTCTCAGCTCATTTTCACAAGCAAAACAAATAACATTCCTCACCAGGAAGAACAAGATTCTCAATAAACACTTTTAAGGTAGTCCACCCCTAATGAGATACGCGAGACATCGGCATTATTTGGGCTATGTCGAAAACATTTGGCCATGAAACTTTCCATCGCCGAATGTTCACGACCGAGCCTGAATAGCTTCGGATATGTAATGATGCCGCCAAAAAACCCTGATGTTTTGTGAATCCCAAAATGGCCACATTACGGGTATTCTACCTTAAATCAATATCGGTTGTTGATGCATCAAGTCTATTAGGCTGACATTATTTTGTGTTCATCAAGTCTGTTTATTTGATTTTCGATGCGGCATGTTGTTAATTCTGTGTATCAAATCTTCAATCTATTTGTAGAAACGAATTCGCAGTCTGTTGTCCAAGAATCTTTCGTAGTTTATATTGTGCAGGTCCTTCTTCTCCGAATTCTGTATCTCTTATTTACACTGTAGATTTTTCTAACACTTTGATATTCATTCTATTAGGCAATAATATAGCACATTCACTAAAACACTCCGGCAATACATTGCGGCCCTGTTACACTTTACACTTATAGGGCATTACTACAGCCCATATTTACACCAAGCTGTTTCACAAGTGGACACAGGCGGTCAACTGGTCTCTTCAGAGTTTTGTTGATTGGTATATATAGATCTCGGTCCCCATGTAAGTTTCTTATCTGTGATAGGTCTACATGATCCAACCAATTTTCCGCTTGTTCAGGTCGTACATTTAAATCAATCACCATTATGATGTCCCCAATAGCAAAGTTTTAGTAACAAGCATTTGATTGACCATTAGAAGTAGATGAAGCTAAATTTTTTTGTAACTTCTTACAAAACTTGTCTGTACATGTACATGTGATTAAAGGTAAATATTAGTCCAAACTGTCCACTTTAGATGTACATTGATGTTCAACACTTCAGTTTAACTTTAAGTATTTTAGAAGAGCTGACGGACAGTTAATTGTCAAAGTTGTTTAAATTTCAACGACGTTTTTCTTATCTTTCATGTCAAAATTGGACTTCTCTGTTGCTGTACGTAGTAGCCAACAGTCTTCATATCTCCAGCATTGTAAGGTTCTGTTTACCCTGGAAATAAACAAAAACAGATTTGTAAGGTTTAAATTGTGAACAAAAACATTTTTCTCATAATGTGGGGCATTTGTAAACATTGATTTAAACAAGAGGACCATGCTGGTCCTATATCGCTCACCTGAACCTAAATGATATGAGCAACACTTTTGTTCAATTCAATTAATATTTATTACTTTAAGACTGAAAAAGAACTTATGGTCAATAGGTTGTGAAAATCTAACTCATCCGAAATCTAAATTATGGTGCCAAACATTGTACAGGGCTCCAGATAAGAGGGGGTGGTGACTTTGCAAACTGCAATAATGCTGTCAGTGATCATCAAACCCTATGTTGTAGGTACTCATTTGTATCGTCTCGAGATGATTCAAATGAGTACCCACAACATAGGATTTGAATTTGAAAAAAAAACAAGAGATGTTTGTAAAACATATATGCCCCCTCAAGGGCCTACATTTGATGTAGGTCAAAGTCCAAGGTCAAGTTAACAAGGTCCAAGGTCATGGTCAAATATGAAAAGTCTTGGTAGGAGGTGTCTATGTTTGAAATATCAAGGCTGTATATGTAAAAGTAAAATGAAACATAGGCCAGGTTAAAGTTTTTAAAAGTAGCCCAAATGCCAAGGTCAAGTTTATGGTCAAATGTGAAAAGTCTTGGTTGGAGGTGTCCATGTGTGAAATATCAAGGCTGTAGGTGTAAAAGGACATGATATATATGCCTGGTTTCAGTCTTTTTAAAAGTAGGTCAAAGTCCAAGGTCAAGGTTGCAATATTCAAGGTCATGGTCAAATGTGGTAGGTCTTGGTAGGAGGTGGCTATGTGTGAAATATAAAGGATGTAGATGTAATAGGACATAAGATAAAGGCTAGGTTAAAGATTTCTAAAAGTATGTAATAATCAAAGGTCAAGGTCACACAGGCCAAGGTCATGGTCAAATGTGAAAGGTCTTGGTAGGAGGTGTCCATGTGTAAAATATCGAGACTGTATAGGTAACAGGACATGAGAAATATGCCTAGTTTAAGTTTTTTAAAAGTAAGACAAACTCCAAGGTCAAGGTCATGGTCAAAAGTGAAATGTCTTGGGTGGAAATGACGATGTGTGAAATATCAAGGCTGTATGTGTAAAATGACATGAAATATAGGCCAGGTTAATGTATTGTAAAAGTAGGTCAAACACCAAGGTCAAGGTCACAAGGTTCAAGGTCATGGTCAAATGTGAAAGGTCTTGGTCGTAAGTGTCCATGTGTCAAATATCAAGGCTGTATGTGTAAAAGGACATGAAAAATATAGGCCCAGTTTAATTTTTTTTAAAAGTAGGTCAAACTCCAAGGTCAAGGTCACAAGGTCCATGGTCATGGTCAAATGTGAAAGATCTTGGTAGGATGTGTCCATAGTGAAATATCAAAGCTGTATGTGTAATAGCACATGAGATATAGGCCAAGTTTATTTTTTTTAAAAGTAGGTCAAACTCCAAGGTCATGGTCAAAAGTGAAATGTCTTGGCTGGAAGTGACCTTGTGTGAAATATCAAGGCTGTATGTGTAAAAGGACATGAAATATAGGCCAGGTTAATGTATTATAAAAGTAGGTCAAACACCAAGGTCAAGGTCACAAGGTCCAAGGTCATGGTTAAATGTGAAAGGTCTTCGTCGTAGGTGTCCATGTGTCAAATATCAAGGCTGTATGTGTAAAAGGACATGATATATATATCTGCTAGGTTAAAGGTTTTTTTAATCGGTCAAAGTCCAAGGTCAAGGTCACAAGGTCATGGTCAAATGTGAAAGGTCTTGGTAGGATGTGTCCATGAGTGATATATCAAGGCTGTATGTGTAATAGCACATGAGATATAGGCCCAGTTTATTTTTTTTAAAAGTAGGTCAAACTCCAATGTCAGGGTCACAAGGTCCAATGTCATGGTCAAATGTGATAGGTCTTGGTCGGAGGTTTCCATGTGTCAAATATCAAGGCTGTATGTGTAAAAGGACATGATACATCGGCCAGGTTAAAGATTTTAAAAAGTAGGTCAAACACCAAGGTCAAAGTCCAAGGTCATGGTTAATTGTGAAAGGTCTTGGTAGCAGGTGTCCATGTGTGAAATATCAAGGCTGTATGTGTAATAGGTCATGAGATATAAGCCCAGTTTAATTTTTTTAAAGTAGGTCAAACTCCAAGGTCAAGGTCACAAGGTCATGGTCAAATGTGAACGATGTTGATAGGATGTATCTATGTGTGAGATATCAAGGCTGTATGTGTAAAAAGACATGAGATATAGGCAAGGTTAAGAATTAAGTGTAAAAATCAACAAAGGGCAATAACTCCAAGAATTTGATCGGCAAGGTTATGATTCTTGTGCACTGCACCTCTCCATAATGAAATCTATCCACCTGTAAAGTTTCATGATTCTACCTTACATACTTTTTGAGTTGTGCTCTAGACAAGAATCAAGTTATAAAATCAACAAAGGGCAATAACTCAAAAATTTGATCGGCAGAGTTACGGTTCTTGTGCACTGCACCTCTCCATAACGAGATCTATCCACCTGTAAAGTTTCATGATTCTACCTAACATACTTTTTGAGTTATGCTCCGGACAAGAATCAAGTTTGAAAATCAACAAAGGGCAATAACTCAAAAAATTTGATCGGCAGAGTTACGGTTCTTGTGCACTGCACCTTTCCATAATGAGATCTATCCACCTGTAAAGTTTCATGATTCTACCTTACATACTTTTCGAGTTATGCTCCGGACAAGGTTTGGTCTACGGACAGACCGACCGACTGACGGACCGACCTACCGACACTTGCAAAACAATATACCCCCTTTTTCTTCGAAAGGGGGCATAACAATTACATGACTAGAATATTTATAAAAGACTAGATGCTTGATTGCCATGTGCTAAAGTTGGCAAGGGAGACAACTCTTGCACTACATGTACGTTAAACTTGAACAACAAAATCTGCGGAATCTTTTGTAAATTAGGCTGTCGCCTATGATCAAAGTGCGCAATATACTTATACAGGCATTGTTGTACATTATATGACATCGACAGAGTTATTTGTTACGTTTGTCGTTTGCAAACAGAATAATTCTCTTTGGGTGCGTTCCATTGGCTGTTCAGAGTGTGCCGAACAGTCCGGTACTCAATGGAATGACACAGAACAATGTCCGGAACATGTTCTGCTTGTTCCCGGAGAAAAGGTGGTGCAAGCAGAACAGTGACATCACCAGCATGTTACTTTCGATTTCAACTGCGCCGTGTTGAAATAAATTAACATTTCTAATCAAACCATGTAAGAAAAATCAAATAATTTCAGCAAAAATAAGAAAAATATCAATTTTAAGAGACCATAAATGACAAATAAACGACAAACAGCAGGTGGTCAAGGTTTATTTTTAGATCGGCCTGCAGAGTTTTGTCTGCGTTTCAGACAATCCCGCACGTGTTCTGTTCCGTGAGCATTCCATTCGGCTAGACTGGTACCCATTCGTGTAAATAACTGAATTTACGACTGGGAACAGGTACTGAATTCTGTCCTTTGATTGGTCAATCGATATAATCGATAGACCAATGAAACGGCTCGGTGTATGGAAAGCGTCACCTGTCCAGGCCGTCTGAGTGACCGTCAGATATTAGCTATTACCATACTTAAATCCGTAGTAGATTTCAGGTACGGGAACCAGACTACCATTCGGCTTGAGTTGGACAGAACAGTTAGAACAGTAAGGGACAGCCCAGTGGAACGCACCCTTAGTTTAAAACTGTTCTAAAAATAGAATTCCTTTGTGTACCAGCGTGGTCTCGATTCAACTGCGAATATCTTCGCCTATACCAAATGTCATGCAGTCAGACTAAATATGCATAAACAACAATGTTTGATACCTCGATTCTCGACCAAGCTGTTGAAAATAACACGTTATTTGATGAATTAAACTGACTTTTCGTTCTTCTTTTTAAAATCGTTCGTTGAAATCTGTTTGAAAATATTCGTTTGCGCATGCTCAGTTTAGACTGGATTTATTCACTTAGTAGACTAGATGCACAGCCCCACAGTCTGGGAGAAAAACGATTTGTAGTGTAAGCATGACGCGAAGCTTACAATTAAGGCATGAAAAGGGCATGATTCTATTTTTATTTCACAAAACAATACAATAAAAACAGATATTACAAATAAATGAATATATACCTCCCTCCCCCCCCCCCCCAAAAAAAAAAAAAATAAAAAAATAAAAAAATGGGGATATTCAGTTTATTCAAGACATTATTTTGACTAATTAGAATTAAAAGCTACAGAAAAAAGACAGTGAAGAGGACTTCCAAAACCAACATAAATGTGTGATTTGAATTAACCCTTTCTCAAACAAGACCCAATATTGACATAGGGTATATATATTTAAGAGTGAAATGCTGATAAACAGCATTATCATCTGACCTTAACAAAGTAATTATTTTCTGTGACATGGCATACAAAAATCATATTCTTATTAATATTCTATTTCTCCCCTGCACTAGCAGTAGAAACGACGGTGGGGGGGGGGGCGGCTAGAATGGGCTAAGCCCCTCCCCAAAGTTGCCCAAAAATGCCGAAAGTTTCTTTTTAAATACACTGTAAATTTAGGATAAATCTAATTTTACCCCTCCGATATCTAGTCACTGGCTCTGACAGGGGCCAGATTCTCCTTCCTTATGAAAATCGCTTCCTATGGACTTGACAGGCCCGTAGGAACAGGGGGGGGGCTAAGCCCCCAATGTTGGCCAAAAATGCCGAATTTTCCTTATTTCACACTGAAAATTCAGGGAAAATCCAAATCAGCCCGCCTACGAATATTCAGACACTTGGGCTTTAGCCCACCACCCAATATTAAATTGCTTCCTACGGGCCTGGGGCCTGTGTAACATTATGCCATTTGGGAAGGGTACAAAGGCTTTGCACAAATATATGCATGCATGTTTGTGTAAAAAATGTGCACACATGTACATGTAACATGTACATGTGTGCACATTATGATGTACACTGATTAAAGGGATATTTCATCCTCATTTTGATTTTTTAAAGTATGTCTTGATGCCAAGATTGATTTTTCTAATGGGTATAAATGGTATCAGTTTTTTTAAGTTGTTGATGATAGGCGATAAACACGCCTTCAAAGTTGAGACAGAAACGACAAATTCTATATACATCTGAACTGTTGTGGACAACAATTTGTTTAATTTTAACACAAACATATATATTTCTCGTAAACGGCGCAATATTTTGGCTTGAAATTTTCAGAATTTTCGTAAGAAAACATGCTCTTTATAATAAAAATGAAAGTGAAATTTATGAGAAAAAATTCTGAAATGTCACTTTAAAAAAAAGTTAAATGACTGAGCTTATATGACTCTGTAGATGAGTTATTTGGCAACTAAAATAATTATTGGATAAATTCAGAAATTGGAAACCGATTTGATTTATTGGGGTTTTACGCCGTTTTCAACTTCTATGGTCATATCGCGGCGGCTGGAGCACCTAACCGTGGGTTCCTGGTATTTCTCGCACCAGTACAACCACAATATCCAAACCGAGCCTCCAGCTGCTCTCTCACATAAATGATTCACACCCATTGGTGAGAGACAAATGACTTTGGTCAAATGTCAGAATGGATACTGGCCGAGCCGGAGTTCGAACTTGCGACACCTGAGTTGACAGACTACGACGTAACCGACTGAGCTATTAGGGCTCGGCAAATTGGAAACTGAACTCTTAGTACCTTAATTATCTAGTTTGCTCTGTCGTATCATGAATTTGTTAGATTATCATCCATTCTAAATAACAAACTTGTCAACGTGAAATTTAAGCATGGACATTCTACACTTATATTTGGCAGTGTACACATACCCCGGACTAAATGAAGATAATTTATAGATATACACTGAAAACAAAATGAAGTCAGTCTTTATGTATTGGTTCAGAATTGTGAGTCTATCCATGTTTCAATATGTACATGTATATCGTCATAGTAAATGCAAAACCTCGTATCTCATTTTTGGAAAATTTTAAAGGGGAGGGAAAAAGTGTAATAACTTTTCCCAAACTGAAATGTTTTACTTGAAATTTGGACATATTGTTCGTAATTAAAGTATCATTGATACTGATCGGTAAAATTATCTCAAAACCTGCGAGAATTGTCTAAATGGACACACGAGTTTGTACTTTGAAAATCGGAAGAATCGACGCACGAGGTTTTGCATTTACACCGACGATATGCAAGAATTTTACAGGTATTTAAAGCTCCTTGAATGAGCACTGGACAAGTTTAATTTCCTGCAAATTTCTTGCAAACTGCATGATATTCAATAATGTTCAAGATAGGCTTCTTGCAAAGTTCCTGCAAACTACATGTAAAATATTTGATGGATGACTTTCCTGCGAAGTTCCGACAAACTTTCTTATTTCTGGCAAACTTGTCGCAAACTGAAACGTGTTTGCCAGAAGATTGCAGGAAGGTTGCAGCTAGCGGCAAACATCGGCGAAGTTCCGGCAAACCCTTCTAGCGAACTAATTTGTTTGCAGCAAATTCGCGGCGAATTTGCTGCAAATTTGCAGCAAAGTTTTCATTTCTGTAAGGGTAAACCTCGCAAAAATCATATTTCAGAAAAGCATTGCGAGAAAAGGAGAAACTATTTCTGAAAACACTTATCGACCGCGACCAAACTAAATATAGCTGAATTTGACATTGACATCACGCGACATTGATATGTTTATCAACATGTACATCGCTCTAATATATAGTATTGTCCAGCAAGATTAACCCGGTACATCTACATATGTAATGACCCCACTTCGGCAATGTTTTGTTAAGACACTCAACTAACGGATTTTGCACACGAAAATTAATCAGTATCAGTTTAATGTGGTCAGATAATAATAGATAATGATCGACTAAATGCAAACACGACTTGTAAATGACATTTGCCGATTTTCTCTACCGAAATCAATTGAGTATTAGATCTTCGAAATGTGATAATTCACTGCTGACATCATTCTAGTTTGTTGAATTGAACAACAGCAGAGTATTTTGACAGATCGCGCGTGAAAACGTAAGCTAAGGACGCGCGAATTTGTTTTTCAGGCAATCATAATGTCCGTAACAAAAACGATCGGTATACGTCATTCGGACCGGAATTTGAAAAGTCTTGACAAAACTTACCTTGATAAAAAGCAAAATTCCGTGCAAAACAAAGGTAAGAAGAATATTGTTTAATGTAAGTTTGGATTGAGGGGTTACTTGCTATCCCCCCAATGAATATTTTATAATTGTACATATACTCCTCATAAAAAGTTAAGCAACAAAAGTAATTCTCTCAATATTCTTTTTATACATGCGGAAATTTTTGCACAGATTTGTTTTTCGGACAGCCATATCTATGCTTAAACACACTTAAAAGAATACAGAATGTTATCGTCTCCAAAAACAGCTATCACGTGATTAGAACACACTCACCCCCAAAACATGCATGCAAAATGTGTCGCATATACGGATTTCAAACTTGGCATTAGCTCCGTATGTACTTAAAACGCATCAATTTGACAACTTTGATGTCATCAACATTTGAATCATGCCAATACGTCACTTGCCTCCAATTGAAGTTGCTCAAATTGTTGGAATGCTACAGGGTGGGGCAACCAAGACTGCTGCTGCCATTCACTTTAAATTTCATCGCAGTATTGACTGAAGAGCAATAACCCGATACAATCAAACTGGACAGATGTCAGAGAGACCACATCCAGGTCGTCTAAGAGTAACAACACCTTGTGAAGACCGATATGTTGCAACCTTAGTCCGTAGGAACTGGCTTACAACGGCCAGATCGCTGGAAAATGATATCCAAAGGGTGTCAGGAAACAGAATTTCCATCCAAACCGTGAGGAACATGTTTAACACAGAAGGTCTAAGGTCCTGGATACCACTTCAACGGATCAAACTTCCCCAAAAACATCGACGGCAAAGATTAATATTGGAACATCAACATCAAAAACTGAGGGTCACTCGTTGGCGTCACAAACTCTTAACTGACTCGTCAAGATTCTGCCTCGATTCTAATGATGGTATGCCACGTGTGTGGAGAAACGGTAATTAACGGTTTGCCGACTGTAACATCGCTGAACACGACGAATATGAACGTGGGAGTTTGATGGTCTGGAGAGGTATCAGTGTTTGCCACAGAACAGAGCTGGTTGTCATCAGACGAGGTTCAATGACTGGTGTAAGGTGCATTTACGAGATCATCACGCCTGTTATCATCCTTCTGGCACAGTAAACAGACCCAACTGTTATGTTAATGGATGGTAATGCCCGTCCCAATCGGTCTGGAATTGTGACTGAAGTACTGTGGACCAACAACATCAAACATATAGACCGGTATGCTACGTCTCTAGACCCCTATTCGATAGAACATGCATAGGACATTCTTTGAGGGCGTGTCTATGGTCAGCATGTTCGCCGACAGACTCTGGATGAACTGCAACAGGTCTTGCAGACAGAATGGAGGATCAATCCACAGCGGACATTAGACAGACAAATCTGCTTGATGCCAAGGTGTGTTCGGGCGTGTGTTGAACATCGTAGGGGTCATACCAGGTACTTGATGCTCGATCATGGCCTGGAGTAGCCGGAAAACAACTTTTTACACATTCTGAACTGCCGGCGAGTGACGTTTTGCACCATTGTTTCGTCGGGACGGTTTTCGGGGATCTGTAACTGTGATATTGTTTGAAGATTTTCTCAATCATTTAACGTAATTTGTGTAATAAGACCCCAACTTTGTATTATATAAAACATAGATCATTAGATGTGATAAAGCACATTTGAGAAAGAAAAGCATCTTTGTTGCTTAACTTTTTGTGAGGAGTATATATTGTAAAGTTACTTTTTCTGAACAAAATATAAAAAAAAAAATCAGGGTAAGTTTCCTGACTCGTTTTCGTGTCAGACTTATCTGCCCTTGACTAGTAATGACCATTTTCGCAAAATTACCCTTATAATTTTAAAGTCATATAGCAAGTTATTCTGAATGGATAATGTCAAATGTTCTATGAATTTAGAGACTTGACATATGTACAAATGTGATGAAATGATTGAAAAAAATATTTTAAAATTATTTTCTGGAAAAAAATATGGGAAAAATTTGAAAAATCACTTTTTTGGGAAAATTTGCAACCTTTTTTCAATTCCCCAAAAAGTTACCCAATGAATATTTTCTGTTTTTTTTTTTGGATATTTTGAAGATAATTAATGCCAAAAGATATTTTACACAAAAATTCAGCACACCTTACCACGCAAATAAAAAAGATATTTGACTTACCCTATTTTACACCACCCCACCCCTATTTTAGCCTAATTATGACAAAAACATCTATATTTTTAAAAGTACTACAATTTTCTGGCAAATGTTTACATTTAGAACAATGAAATACTTCATCAGACATTCACCAGCACAAAAAAGGGGAATGTTTCGCTTTAAAAATGTGATGAAAATTGAAGCATGGGCATTTGGTGCCGCAGAATAAACACACAATTTGCATGTCACGTGGCCCCTCTCCAAACTTACCTTAAAGTTATTTGGCGATATCTTTTCCATGTTCGTATTAATTCGTATCTCGTTGATCATAATTTTATTTCAAGCAAATTTCAAATTTTTGGAGTCAATTCTCTCAGTTTGTTTAACTTTTTATGCCAATACTTTAAAAACATTACCTAAAAGCACGCAGTGTAGGCTAAGATCAGACTGAATGTTTGTGCAAGTGAAATTTCGTCTTAACTGTCTGTCAAAGCTATGGTCAAAACAGGATTGCGAAGTGGAAAGCGTGTAAAGGGTAAGATTTCAAGTGTGGTAATAGTGATGGACTATCGTGCACACAAAATGAATAAGAATAATATGCATCTTTAACCAACTTTTGTAAACATTTTATACAAAAACAAAACAGTGGAAAGCACCAAATTTATTATTTCAATTGAAATATGAAGGCAAGCAGAAAATATGTGCTGTCTTTATATTTTTGACAATGAAAGAATACACGCAAGTCGCAATCAATCGAACTATGGGTAATTAGAATTATAGCTCTATCGATTAGATGCACCAAGCAAAGAATTACCAATTAATCATCCATTTTAAAGATATTATGAACATCGAATCATTGACTTACAATTTATCCTCCATTTCTTTTAAATCGAACTTAAGGGATCGTATGGTTTCTTCGTTTCCGTCATTGTTTTTCTTTAGTTTCTCTTTCTCTGCATTGGCTTTCTGCCTGTTTAAGTGAAATGCAAAAAAATAAGATAACAGTAAGTTAAAAGAATTTTGACCTATGTTTACTAATTCGTTACTGACAGCTACTAGTTGCACAAAGCGCTTTATAAATTGACACATAAACAAAACCATGAAAAATTAGTTTATACAACATCGAAACACATAATACATGTATCCATATGACAATACAAATGACACAAAGAGAGCCTTATGTCAAAAAAGTCGTACTTGATTGGACCTATTCCGTCCGCTATGTTTTCAGAGATAAATATGCAGTCCAATCAAGTGTTTTGGGACATAAACCTAGATAATTATTGCCTTTAATGATAATTACCCTATTAAAAAATCGCCAAAGAAGGGTCGCACTTGATTGGACTTACTCCGTCCACTCCGGTTTGAGAGTAAATTATACATTCCAATCAAGTGTTTTGGAGTAAAAAGCAGATAATTATTGCATTTAACAATTATTGCCCTGTCACAAAATCATTAGAAAAGATGTAAAAGTTGTTTGATTTGTTTCTTTAGTAAAATCTGATGTTTTCTCAGTTGTAGTTTTGTCTTTCATACCCGTAAAATTGATTGAGAGAAAATTATACCAAACTTTTTCTATTATTGTCGTCTATCAGAAACCATGTTGATGACGTCACACTCCCAAACGCCCCTGCTCGGTAGGTGAAGTACTCTGAGTAGATCGGTACTTGATTGAGATTTGGAGTAAAAAGAGTACTTGAAGAGTAAAACGGAGTGGTCCAATCAAGTCCACCCAAGATGTCAAAGATGCTTGTTTAGTTTCTTCAGTAAAAGCTCATGGGCGGATCTAGAGGGAGGGGGGGGGGGGGTTGGGGGTCCGGACCCCCCCCCTTCCCTGGCATTAGCCGAAAATTGAATTTTGACTATATAAATTTAGTGTAACGTTACATATTTACTACATTTTAAGCCATAATTTGGGCTTGGACCCCCCTGGAAAAAAATTTAGGCTTGGACCCCCCCTGGAAAAAAATGCTGGATCCGCCCTTGAAGCTGATGTCTTTTCACTTGTAATTTTGTCTTTCATATCCGTTAAATTGATTGAGAGAAAATTATATCAAACTACTTTCAGTATCACCGTCTATCAGAAACCATGATTATGACGCCACACTCTTAACCGCCCCTGCTCGTTAGGTGGACTACTCGGAGTAGATCCGAGAGTAAAATTTTGGCACTTGACTGGGTTTAAGAGTAAAAAGAGTACTCCGAGTAAAACGGAGTGGCCCAATGTAGTCCACCTAATTTAATGCGATTATGTAAACATGTATAATATACAAACAATGCAGAGAAATACGCCCAATTAATGTGCATGCTTGAGAGTAAAATAGATGTATTACTAGAAAATGTAATCTCTGTTGTATTTATATTTCAAACAACGAAAGAATACACAAATTTCATTCTCTGCACTTCATTTAGAGCGCGTTATTTAACCAAATTAATCGATCAATCTGTCGATCAATTATTCCATTAACAAATTAATTAACTAACCAGCCATTCACTGTGGAGAGTATTAAATTTCATACTTACAGTTTACTTTTCATATCTTTTACATCCAGCTTAAGGGATTGTATAGTTGTTCTGCTTTTCTCTAGTTCTTCACTTTCCTCTTTATTCTTCTGTCTGTTTCAATGTAATTTAGGAAATGGTGATAAAAAAGGGCTTGTATTGTAATAGTAAGTTTAGCTATAAAGTGTCTTTAACTTAGACATACTAGTACAGGTTACAACTTATACACCATGAATTGGCACAGAAATTACTTTGAATAAACAAAGCGAGTGTGACAACGACAATGCCAACATTTTAAAGAGTATTATGACACGTTTCCGTAAAATCCATATATAGCGAAAGAAGAACTGCATCGGTTTTTATTTGTCAACAAAGAATCTATGTGTTAATGCTGTGTATGCAAAATTGTAACACAGCTTAACTCCATCCCTTAGTGATGCATAAAAAGGCAAAGAAGAAACACCACCAGCGCGAAAGAATGACGATGGAATTTTCTCAGAAAAACAAAATATCTAATCGCATGAAACATGATTTTGATATAACCATTGTTCGTTTAAAATTGTTGACATTGAAAGTAAGAATGTAAACAACTTGAAGGCAATAAGATTGCAATGGAAACCGACAGCATCGAAACTCCGCCCACGCGCCAAAACGTCATGTGGCGTCAAGGTAATGTCAAATGAGGTCATCAATGACGTCATTTAACCGCCAATGCGTTTCCTACTCCGAAAACTAGATCATGGCAGAATTTCCACGAAATAACACATTTAGAATGTGCGTTTCGTTATTTAGATTATTTAAATGGAGATACATGTAACAACAAGTTTAGAGGTCTTTATTTGCCAACTAAAAACCTCTGTGCTCTGCACTAGCCTATAATTTTTTTATGTTAAGGCAAATACCTCGGCGCTGTGCGCCTCGGTTTTTACCTAAACGTGTAGTTCGTCGCACATCGGTTTTTATTTGGCAAATAAAGACCTCTAAACGTGTTATTATTTCATTATTGTAACGTGTTTCCGTAAAATCCACATATAGCGAAAGAGAACTGCATCGGGTTTTATTCGAACAACAAAGACTCTATATAAGTATGCATAAATGTTTATGTAAACGTGTAACAGCTTAAGGGGAATGCTCCAGTCTTCTAATTTTTTCCCAATCATGGAATTTATGTATATTTTGTATGTTGAAATTACATGTTATTACCAATTGCAAAATGAAATAAAAATGGGTGGTCAGCGATCTTGTTTGAATTATAATGCCATTCGTATCACATAACCCTACAGCGAAAAAATGCACAATTTCTTGCACCTATCCAAGGTCACCAAATATGTAAAAATGCTTTATAATCATCGTTTAGTCCTGAAAATGGATTGAAAGTAACGTCTTACATTTAATAAGAAAAGAAACCCCAAAATATATGCTATGATAAACGCGCAAATCTATAAAACAGCATGCTCACGTGTTCGGTTAGATCAACGAAGCTTGAGTGTTTTATGTCAAAATTTGCATATTTTTGGGAATATTTAAAGTTCTACAAAATAGAATTTGATTAACTGCATCACTGTATTAAACAACATGTCCCGGTAATAATTCAAAAAGAAAATGTATAGGTCAGCGCACTTATTAGTGAATTACAGCAATTTTTATCAGCTACACACGAATGAAATGACGCAAAACAGTGGTAGTTGCGTACACACTTACAACTGTCTAGCTCTAAATAATCGATTTCCATCTTGAGGAAATCAGTTTCGCATAATAAATACGCTTTTACCATGGAAATGGTAAATTGTAATGACGTGTTATATTATTGAAAATGTGCGCCTCGGTTTTTACCTTCACACGTATTGCGTCGCACATCGTTTTTATTTGCGCTCTCTCTAAACATGTTATTATTTCATAAATAAAGATCGCATCCCACAATACAACTAACTCACGTTTTATAAACATAATGCAGAGATCAATTCCCATATAATGATCATGTTTGGAAAGAAGATAAAAATATACAGAAAGTTAAAAACATCTACACAGATGTCCTTTTATTTCTGATAACAGGCCCGTAGGAACAGGGGGGGGGAAGCCCCCCTCCCCCCAAAGTTGGCCAAAAATGCCGAACTTTCTTAATTTTACACTGATTATTTTTGGAAAATCAAAATTAGCCACCCCCAATATTCAGGACAAGAGCTTTAGCCCTCCCCCAATATGAAATTGCTTCCTACGGGCCTGGATAATGAAAAAATACACACACCACAAAGTTCTTTATAAATGCTTTAAATCAACTAATTAAACAATATAACCCGTCAATCAATATTCCCTATCTACTTACAATTTACTTTTCAAATCTTCTACATCCCACTTGAGGGTTTGTATTACTTGTTCGTTTGTATCATTATTTTTCTTTAGGTCGTCTTTTTCCTTCTTTATCTTTTCTTTCTCTTCCTCTGCCTTCTGTCTGTTTCAAGAAAATGTAGGATATATTAGATGACGACTAAAATAACGTCGCTTTTCAACAAAACCATGTTACTTAAGAAAAGTATGCAATTTATTGAATTTTGTGTGCTAGCTTTTTTGACAAATTGCATGAATCTGTTTGAACATTGAAAATTGAGATGAAATGTCTTTTTTCTTTTTTGATGCAACCATCTAGAATAACAATGCGCTACTTTTCACCGAAAGTCTCGTAACTGCAGTTTAAAACAAGCTGCAATTACGAGATTTGTGCAGAAAAGCGATGAATTATAGTCTACATAAGGCCAAATTGTCAATATAATGTGGATTCGGTTGTTTAGTCGCCTAAAGACAGCGTACGCGCCTGAGTTACTACAACTGCAATAAATTTTAAAGTAAATTAATTTGAATTCAGTGCATATCTAACTTTTTAAAGTTTTCCTATACATTTATGTTATTATATCATTAAATTATTTTTATTATTGTATTCCATACGAAATAGAAAAATACGGTACGAAATTCCTATGGTACAAATTACTGAGCCGAAGTTGGAATGTTAAGGTTTCCTGTTCGGTACTAAACTAATCATTTGGTACCGAACAATTAAAGGTAATTTAAGATTACTTCTGCCTTGAAACATGACATACCACTTTATCAATAAAAATAATTATACTGTTATAAAATCGCATATTCGAGCAACCGGAAGTTGGAATGTTCGGGTTCTCAGTTCGGTAGTAAACTTATACAGTTCGGTACCGAATCAACTAAATAGCTTTGAATTGATGTGAGCTAAGATTCAATCTCAAAAAAGGTAAATTGAATGTGAGTTATGCCCAGAGACTTGACCGATCTACTTCCAAATAGCAATAAAATGCTATATCGCTCTTTTATGTAAATCAGCAAATGATTTCTGCAGGAACTTGCTGTGTTATGTATCTTGTCAATTATAACATCATCAAATACTTATATGCATCTGCACTATAGATGGGTTGATTTGGTCGGAGAACTGTATAGTGACTCTGTAATCCGATGGTAGGGTGGTCACAGTCTTGTTTTGAAAATTGTGCCTCTATCTGACTCTATATTGAAACAAGTAATTTACAAATGGCAATTTTAGCCAAAATAACATATTGAATTGCTAAATAATGTTTAAAAACTTGAAGATAAATAGTTATATTTTAATATGATAAAATATTCTGTACCTTATACATTTTCTTTTTGTGTTATATGTCTGTTTAAAAAAGTGAGTCAACTCGGCGTTTCTTTGTAGGAACTCGGTCGTCACCTTAGAACGACACGTGGGTATGTGTGATTAAATTGCTCTGGCACAGCCATTTCCATGCGGATTTTCATATATTGTATATCAAATTAAAGAAGAAAAACGTATCTATTAATCTAAGTCCGTTGATACGAGCTGTGATGAATTATGAGTCGATTATTTTGCTTTCAAAATAGGCCATTTTACTCGGCTTCTAATGACAAGAACTGTGCAGCAGAAAAGCCTAGAAAAGCCTATATATCCTCTTCAATATCTTATCTATTCAAACAATAAAACAGTTTGTGATTTTAGTTTAGCGCATTTAAGCGCAAAGGTTTTAACAACGGGATGTGATTTTCAACGCCCCGTAATTTATCGGTAATTTCTGTCTAAACTCCATTTACCTTATTTATCAATAATTTTTAAAGACAGTGACTCAAAGAATATTCTTGCAAAGTTTGATTGAAATTGGCTGAATGGTTGATTATTAAAGAATTTTATCGTGGTTTCTCTAAATCCGTTAAGCCCCATCCTGTCACGCCCATATTTTTTAACAAATCAAAAAATCGCGAACAGGTTTCAAATATGGTCATCCAAGGAACATTCCTATAAAGTTTGGTCAAAATCGGCCCAATGGTTAAGGAGGAGAAGGTGTTTGAAGAAACTATGGGCAAACGGACGGACGGATAGAAGGACGGTGAGTGACCATAAAAGCTAACATTGAGCACGTCGTGCTCAGTTGAGCTAAAACAGAAACTTCTCTACATGGAATTGTCAACTTGTGAAAAGTATTCAAAGAATGACGTACTTTAAATACTTTTCACAATCTCAACAATTCCATTTAGAAGATGGCAGTGTAAAAAGAAAAAAATCTTCTTTTTCTTCACTGTTAGCAAGTATATAGTACATGTATTTTTTACGTTATTGATGCTTTAAAGTTACATTTCGCATTCATTTTCTATAAATTCTACTTTTATTTTTATCAGAAAGAACAGATTTTCTCATGAAAATTCTGAAAATTCTTGGCCAAAATATTGCACTGTTTACGAGAAATATATATACTAAAGGAAAAAAGAAACGCAACAAAAAATAAATTTGATCATAATTTATGTTTTTGTCTTTCTCAAAATCACCCTAATTCGAGCACTTTGTTCTATGCATAATAAAACTTCATCATTTGACTTTCTAGTGTCAAAATTTCATCAAGGTCGCAGGTTTTGCGTGGCATAGATATGCATTTGAATTAGAGCGATTTGGCGTCAACGTTAAATGCGTTTTGGCATGCAATCCAATTTGACGTTAACGATTCCTGGCTGGAATTTGATTACTGTAATGTCTATGAATAGCATAAACATGTTTTTTCGATAAGAGAATTTGTTTCCGTAGGTAAAATGAGCGAACGTTGTGGTCCTAACGTCGTGAGGTTAGACGTTGACGACCGCTTTTCGGGCGACCATCAGTTGTTCTGCTCGTTCTAAGACGTTATCTCAAGCAATATTTTGTCAACCGATGTACACCAAAGTCAGCAGCAATTGCGGGTTGAGATGTTCCATTCGTAAACATCTCAGTTGCTACCGGATGACGTCTTTGAATAAGTTGCAAAATGATATGAGGGATTAAATCCAAACGAAAATCATTGCCTTTTGTCGAGTCGACGAGTATCTAAACAATCCAAAAGAGTTTTATGTAATGTTTGGGAATTTAAAAGTTGGCACGTGAGAAACGTGTAAACGTCTATTTTGACGTTATCTCACAGGTAAGACAGGTTCTAACGTTAACACAAAGATCAATATCAAGATACAGTGCTTTGTAATTATCAGTAACAACTTTGACTAAATAACATAAAGAATTAGGAGAAATAACAAAATATAGTTGTTGCGTTTCTTCTTTCCTCTAGTATATTTTTGTGCTGAAATAAAACAAATTGTTGTGGATAACAGTTGATATTTATATAGAATATGTCATTTCTGTCTCAATTTTAAAGGCGTATTTTTCGCGTACAAATAACAAATTAAAAAAAACTAATGGCATTTTTACGCGTTAGAAAAACCAATCTTTGCATCAAGTCACGCTTTAAAAAATGAAATCGGAATGTTATGTCCCTTTAAGTACAAAGCATAGGCGAAAGGGACCTACAGTATTTGAGTGTCTCATGGACTTCCAAATGTTCATTTAATCATTTCCTAAACAGCAAAACTTTAGGCTCATACAACTCGAAAGCAGTAACATGCGACAAAATGAGTGTGAAAGAAAATAAGATTCTTTTGTCCCCATCTTTCCCCACAAAAATCCACTCTGGACGTCAAATCCAGGTTTCAGCTAATCTTTTTCGGGAAAGGGTTAATCAGCCAAAGTTAAATTGAATTTACAGGTTGCAAAATGGATATTATGCGACAAAATATTGACGAGAAAATAAATGAAAATCAACATGATCAATAGTGTGGTGTTCTTTTGGGTTAATGTTTTGGAAGGCTTTTTCTTCACGAACCAGAGCCATCATGTTATGAATTTTTGTTTTAAATTCCTATTATGTATGCTGAAAAATATTTTATTATCGGAGGTAATGACACGGAAATGATATGCGAACGATGAAGCGCAGAAAATATACTCAGTTTCTTAAGAAAGTGTGCACTTTTAAATTTTGAATATCTCAAAAAGTATATCGTCTACCGCAAGGAAATTTTGTACGACATATCTCAAGACTATTGACAAACGATATATTGATGAAGAAATCACATAGCACGCACGAATTTTCGGCTTGATTGTGATTTTGCATTTTTAGTGTTTTGCCTCACGTGCTGGATGAGTTATCGATCAGAAATTACACTCGTTGCACTCCTTTTGGCATATCGTAGCATAAAATCACATGTTCATTACATTTGTACATAGTGCATTAGCGTGAAACGAATTACAATTGACGTTGGTGAGCAAGACCGAACCTGGTGAAAACAAAAACCTTTCGAAAATTTGAATTTGTACGGTATTTATGTTCTAATAGCAATTGGTCATTTGTATGGCATCTTAAAGGCAAACAAATTCGCTTTAGAACGTTATTGCACCGTTCGACGGCAATTCACTGGTCTACTAGAAAGTTCAAGCTTTAACGTGGAAATGGCTTGGAAAGCCTGGCCAAACCCTACAACGGCATATAAGCTTGTAACTCTATCCACGGGAAAAGTTGTAAGGAATGCAAATCTCAACACCATCAACACCACAATGATCTGACTCTGTGTATGCAATATGAGCATTCTATCGACATCTGTTTTGATGCCAATTTTCTTTAAAGTCTAATCTAAAGTATGATATCACTTTTACTCCCTAAATTGCCATTAACTTTGTAAAAATTAAGGTAAAGGTAAAACGGAAAAGTGCATACTTTCTTTTGGAACTGAGTATATTTACACAAACGGTGAAAATGCTGGTTATCGGTATGTTCTTCTTTTGTCTCAATGTTTTCCAAAACCTCTTCATATACATGTATAATCGTGAAAACCATGACTCGTTTGGGGAAGATTGAAGATAATGTACCAATTGTTGTTGGGTAGATATTGAAGAATTAGATTGTTTAGTAGAATTAGTTCATCCTTTGTAAAACTTCAAAGGGGCTTAACCATTTTATTAAATGTCCGATTTTAAAAGTGTGAACAATTTTGAGTTCCCCTCGTTCAAAATGATATATAAAACGTTGAGGTCAAATGAAAGATAAACAATAACACAATTCGGCAGAATTATCTCCCCTTTTGTAAAAATCTAAATTAGCGTTGTTCCACAACGCAATGTCCGATTTTCACAATTCAACCAGTTTTATGTTTCTCTCAATATTCTCTTTAAACTAGTATATATTTTGTAGGGGCTGTACTACTTTTGGAAAAAAGTGTGACCACCCTGCCGATGGAGGACATACATTTGATAGGGCGATGTTATCACAAGACAAACACAACGATAAAGCTCTATCTACATGTTTATACAACAATCTATCTTTAGCACAATGTACTTACAATATTGAACGCCATTGACTGTTCTTGCCTTCTACATCTTGTATAAGGGATTGTATCGTTTCTTCATTGCTCCTCTGTAATAGTTCTTTTTCATCCGTAGCTTTCTTTCTGTTTCAGGAAAATAAAGAATATGACAATAGGTTTATAGATGGGACCCCCAGGTAGGTTTTGGTTTAAAATACAAAACGTCGCAAGCAAAAGATAACCAAAAGAAATGTGGGGAAAATCCTCAATTTGTTAGCGTAAGTCCGTTCTGTTCAGCGAAAGGTTTTTTTGAATTAAAGAGGCCCATGCTAGATATTTCAGGGATCAGAATAGCATGGGGACAGTCTCTTTCTGGAGTGTACATCGCTTTGTGGTGCATTGCATTATCTAGATACCATAAGTACAGGATTTTAGCACTAGTACCAAGTTTTCACTGTCTATCAAGGTTCGATATTCCATATATTTTATGTTAAGTATTATAAATAATATAGAAAGTGTGGGTCGGTAGAGATAGATACAGACTTGATTGAGAGGGAATAAATGAACTTTATTCGAAATTTGCTGGGGCGGAAATGGTCTACCCATATGGGATCACCCATGCATTCGATATTTCTGAAATATGTATTTTTACCTGACTTTATGTTCAACAACCTTTCATTGGTCTCTAAACGGCATTCTAGTGTGTCAGAATGTTCTCGACTTGTACCTAGCTACGATATCTTTAGGAATACGGTTGAAACATAATGTACCGAAATCGAACAGAATCACATATTTCCGTTCGGCTGCTCCTATGTATGTTTTGCTTCTATCTATGTTTTGTTTGTAATATTTAATTGTACATTCAAAATTGAAATATAGAAGGAAAAAAAGAAATTACTCTAAAACGAGAAATTGCAATGCAACATTTCAATGACTGTGTCTATTTGATCTAATCTACATGTGTTAATTTATTAAATGATTAATTTACCTATTTATTTAGTTACTTTCGTTGCAATAAGGACGGGATCAATCTTTTTTTACTTCGATTTCGTATCCGATGTAACCAAAAGAATAAAAGAACTCACAAGGCAGATGCAAGTGCTTCGATCGTGACATCTTTGTGCAATAATTCTTGCTGCAGGCGCCCCTCAGCCATTGGCGTAATTCTGAAAGAACGTAATGTGAAACGTCAGGATAAAATGGATCTTCAGGGAAGTGTGAAAAGTATCGAACTCCGTCAGTCTACAAGGACTGTACAGACTAACTTTTCACTCTAGGTCAATTATCTGGACCTACATCACTGTGTATAACCGTACAGTGAGCCAAACCGGAAGTTCCAATGACTGTACGCTCAAATACCACTAGTTCACATCGATAAACAGGTAGGGTCACGTTTTCATATCGAGATTAAAGAAAGCTCAGGAATCGAATCTAAATGTGGTTTTCGATGATGATAAGCGAACTTAAACGTTGTTCAGCCTGGTGATGATTTTTGTGATAGTATGTATGTCGTAAGCGATCTTGAAACTATGCAGTCTTAAGACTGCGCAGATGTTACGGAACTCATTTTGAGCAGTTTCGAAACTGCGTAATATAGCGATTATATTGTTATTTTGACGTATAAGGGCGTTCTCTCGATGCAGAACTCATCTTAAACATATTCCTTTTGAGAAGAAAACTTAACAGATCACAAAACAAACCATATTAGGCTGTTTTTATTTGAAAACGTGTTCTGTACCGAACAGCCGAAGTTCTGCACCGAACCGAAAAACAGCTTCCGGTTTACCGAAAATGATTCGTACCCTAGAAATTTCGTACCTTAATTTTACCAGTTCGTCTACATTTACAAAACAATGCATATCGTCCAATTTATAGACAATATTGTCATAATGGTGAATCTTGAAACTATGCAGTCTTAAGACTGCGCAGATGTTACGGAACTCATTTTGAGCAGTTTCGAAACTGCGTAATATAGCGATTATATTGTTATTTTGACGTATAACGGCGTTCTCTCGATGCAGAACTCATCTTAAATATATTCCTTTTGAGAAGGGAACTTAACAGATCACAAAACAAACCATATTAGGCTGTTTTTATTTGAAAACGTGTTCGGTACCGAACAGCCGAAGTTCTGCACCGAACCGAAAAACAGCTTCCGGTTTACCGAAAATGATTCGTACCCTAGAAATTTCGTACCTTAATTTTACCAGTTCGTCTACATTTACAAAACAATGCATATCGTCCAATTTATAGACAATATTGTGATTATGATGATATGGTTTCTCGGTTCTGATTAATTATTTTGGAAAATGATGCAGTAAGTCGTACTATTCCATTTCGTAACATTATTTACAGATTGTAAATGTCTGTAGGCCAATTCTGTTTGTTAACTACGATTGTATGTATTGTTATGAGCATCCTAACAACCTATCTATAGGAGTTTTTTTTTAAAAAATAAGATGAAATTTATGTAATCAGTTCTAATAGGAAATTTTAGTTGACAAAGTTGGCATTTTGAAAAAAACCTCCTTGAAAGTAAGCAAGTTTTATTATGGAACATTTCAACCTTTAAGGGGGAATGCTCCAGATTCCTAAATCTTTTCCCAATAATAGAATTTATCTATATTTTGTGTGTTGAAATTACATGTTATTACCAATTGAAAAAAAAAATCATTCATCCTATAATATTGGTCAGTATATGTGAACTACCCGGTGAAGCTAAATCATTCATCCTATAATGTCGGTCAGTATACGCGAACTACCCAATGGAGTAAAATCATTCATCCTATGATGTCGGTCAGTATATGCGAACTACCCGGTTGAGCAAAATCATTCATCCTATAATGTCGGTCAGTATACGCGAACCACCCCGTGGAGCTAAATCATTCATCCTATAATGTCGGTCAGTATACGCAAACTACCCCGTGGAGCTAAATCATTCATCCTATAATTGTCGGTCAGTATTCGCGAACTCCCCCGTAGGAGCTAAATCATTCATCCTATAATGTCGGTCAGTATACGTGAACTACCCAATGGAGCTAAATCATTCATCCTATAATGTCGGTCAGTATACGCGAACTACCCCGTGGAGCTAAATCATTCATCCTATAATGTCGGTCAGTACACGGAAACTACCCCGTGGAGCTAAATCATTCATCCTATAATGTCGGTCAGTATACGCGAACTACCTGGTTGAGCTAAATCATTCATCCTATAATTCGGTCAGTATACATGAACTACCCAATGGAGCTATATCATTCATCCTATAATGTCGGTCTGTATACGCGAACTACCCGGTGAAGCTAATTCATTCATCCTATAATGTCGGTATGTATACGCGAACTACCCAATGGATCTAAATCATTCATCCTATAATGTCGGTCAGTATACGCGAACTACCCGGTGGAGCTAATTCATTCATCCTATAATGTCGGTCAGTATACGCGAACTACCCAATGGAGCTAAATCATTCATCCTATAATGTCGGTCACTATACGCTAACTACCCAATGGAGCTAAATCATTCATCCTATAATGTCGGTCAGTATACGCGAACTACCCGGTTGAGCTAAATCATTCATCCTATAATGTCGGTCAGTATACGCGAACTACATGTACCCGTAGGAGCTAAATCATTCATCCTATAATGTCGGTCAGTATACGCGAACTACCCGGTTGAGCTAAATCATTCATCCTATAATGTCGGTCAGTATACGCGAACTACCCGATGGAGCTAAATCATTCATCCTATAATGTCGGTCAGCATACGCAAACTACCCGTAGGAGCTAAATCATTCATCCTATAATGTCGGTCTGTATACGCCAACTACCAGGTGGAGCTAAATCATTCATCCTATAATGTCGGTCAGTATACACGAACTACCCAATGGAGCTAAATCATTCATCCTATGATGTCGGTCAGTATACGCAAACTACCCGGTTGAGCTAAATCATTCATCCTATAATGTCGGTCAGTATACGCGAACTACCCAATGGAGCTAAATCATTCATCCTATAATGTCGGTCAGTATACGCGAACTACCCAATGGAGCTAAATCATTCATCCTATAATGTCGGTCTGTATACACGAACTACCCGTAGGAGCTAAATCATTCATCCTATAATGTCGGTCTGTATACGCGAACTACCCGGTTGAGCTAAATCATTCACCCTCTAATGTCGGTCAGTATACGCGAACAAATAGGCCTAGGTAGATCTGGGCCCAGCTGCGGATCAAGGGTTTCTGTGGACGGGGTTCGAACGTATAGGAGGGGAGGTTCGTTTTCCTAATATCACACAAATTTTACTGAATTTCTACATGAAATTGAAATAAAATGTTCGTCCTCCCCCCCCCTAACCCACTTTGGATCAATTACTGGGGCCTACAAAATTTCATCTGAATTTTTGTTCCCCGATCCCGCTAATATTGAAATTTGTCAATGTTGGCTAACGTAGATCTAGATCTATCAAAAGTTTGTAACAATTTCTTGTACCGACAATTTTAAGTGGACAAAAATATTGTCTTTTGGGACAGAAATCATCGTGAGAAATAAAGAAAATGCTCATGGTCGGAAGTAATTCCTTCATTATCTACGATGTTTAACTTTTTCCGAGCCATCTCATCAACAAACAATTCTGACTTGGGGATCATTGCCTAGCAACGTAACGCCAGGTAGATAGATAAGCAGGTGCGCAATAAAATCTCGGCTTACGAGACTCCACGTTATTTCGCGGAGTTTCCAATCTCTGTTGTTATTATTATGTCTTTGTCAGAAGTGAATCGATCAAAAATCAAAATTTACCCGTAAAAAGTCCTTTCAGGTCGTTGTTTGATTTGAATATCAATAATTCAGTGAAAATAAACAGTCTGAATGGTTCTGCATAACATACAGAACTCATGCATAAGCAGTTTTAAAACTGGATGAGCAGTTTCGAAACTGCTCATGCAGTTTTGAAACTGAGTAAAGTTCCGTATACGCAGTTTTAAAACTGCTCAAGTTCTAAAACGGTTCACAACATGTATACTTTACCCATCAAACAGTAATTTCGGTTGCAAATCACTGACTTTTCATTTTCCGGCCCGTCAAATTTGTACTTCCAATGTCTTTTTTCGTTACTGAGCGCATGGATTTTGATAAAATATCCGCTGAAAGACAGGTCAACCTTTACCGTCGAAACTCCATGTCACTGTTTTCCCCTAGTCATTATACACTCCTCAGTATTTAGCGAGGAATTACACCACTGTCTTCCTACTGACTGTACGAATAGCTACAAGTGTACAGAATCACTACTCAACAACCTGTCGTCAAACAACTGTACGACTAGTGTTACCATAACAACGTAGACTAATGTATTGAATGGCTGGATTTCGTTATTCTTCATTTGTCGCCAACTCGTATGGCACAATGTTTATATTTTGTTGAAATGTAATTGAACGTTAAACAAAACATAAACACGTGACATACGATGTGGCGCCAACTGTAGTTAATTGCTTTGTAGTTTTATGTTTATTTTTTCTTAGGAAATGTTGGCAAAGGGTATGGGGCAAAGGTAGAATACCCATAATTAGCAACAAAGAGCCAGCGGCGATATTTGAAAAATGCCAGAAAGTCCTAAACTTGGATATTTCCATTCTAAATATAAACATAGGCTAAGCATTTTGTACGGTTTAGAATTTTGAATTCATGCATACTTATGAAAATGTACTGTACCTCAGAAATAACATACCGCTTATATTTTCGAGTTATATCTTTTTTTATTATGTTACTCTTTCAAGTTGTAAAACCACAACGCATACTGATATCAGTTTCTGATCAAAAAATTGTTTCGCTACATGTACCTTAAAGCAATCAAGCGTGACTAGCTCGCAAACGTGACTACCCTCCAAAGTGAAAGTCACAAAATCAGTACTGCATGTGGCCACTTTGCAGAGCAATACAGTCTGTGCTTCGACGACGCATGCAACTGATAACATTTTGGATTCTGGCGTTGGGCATAACTCTTTGCTTTGCTCTCCTTGTATCAATGCGCTTTAACACGCTTACCTGCTTTGAGCTGCAATTGGGACCTTTGACGCACCGCTTCAGGGGCAGTCCAGCACTGTCCCACTTTGAAACGTTCTGTAAGCCGGCCAATAGTCTCGTGATGAAATCTCATCAAGTGTGCTATCACTTCTGACGTCAACACTGCCTGCAGCATCCCTATGGCACGATTACATTCGTCAGTGGAAAGTCTTGGCATTGTTTAACGCATCAAAAACTTCCAACCGATGAAATGTTTGTGTGTTTTCTTTCTGTCACCGACTGCCTGTACTCTATGAATCGATTAGCTGGTTTGTGCACGAGATCAATACTGCGACACATGCAGAACACCCTTTTACCATGTTTGGACGGCTAGCGTCACGCATGAATGAGTTTCGTGTGGTTTGTGTGCATACCTAGTGTCTGGCGGCTACCGAATTATACTGTGTCAACAAATTAAATTGTTTTGTTGACTAAATATAAAACAAGAAAAAGTGGTGCATTATTTATGAGGTTCAGTATATCTGACAAAAATTTGATGCATTTCGTATGGCTAGAAAGTGGTTGTTTTCATTATGGGTATTCTACCTTAACAGCCTTATACTTCATTTCAAGATGTGTTCTTTCTCTGTAAACCAGCAACCCTTTTGTTAGTTGACACTTTTTACATATATACACAATATAGTCTACATGTATCAAACAGGCATTCTGAGTATTTTAAAAGTAAATGAGTAATGACCAGACACTAGGAACGCCTCTAGGTCAAATAATCTGAGTGATCTTCTTTCAAATAATCGAATCAGTATTTTTCGATAAAAAACGAAAGTGGAAAGCGTTCACGTGCACAGAAATTTTATTTTGCTAGAATATTATAAGAAACCACTTGATTCGGGGCAAAGTCGAAATGTCCCTCTCAAGTGCACGTGACGCAATCCCAGTTAAAGTGGACAATTGACTAAATTTTTTTCGAAATTTTTCATTTTACCCTTCACTCATTCTGGACAAATTTTCTTCATGGATCACATCTTCCGCGCAAATTTCTCTTGTTTTGTCAAGTGGGCTTGTCTAGTTTTGGATTTATAGACTGTTAAATGATCGAATGTGTGTATAAAAAATGCGTATTTTAAATAGACCCCTTTGTGAAATGTGTGTCTAATTTCCCATTAAGTAATGCCTAAAGAATAATAAATCCGATACATTTTGATGAGTATTTGTTTGTAAAATGTGAATCAATTGACAATATGGGTGAAAATGGCGAATTGTACCTATGCGAATGAAAATACAAAACGGCCATCCTTGTACAATTCCTTTATTTTAGAACGTTGACTACTTCCAACTCTTCTAAAATACACCAAACAACCTTTAATTTTCTCTTGTATTGTTAAACAAAAGCAATGAGTTATTCCCTTAATCGATATGCAGAAATGGAAAGTCAATGATTTATTACAAATCAACAATAGTCTAAAACTGGTCTGTCCCGAACGTAACTACAGCTTGTCCCGTACGTAATGTGCTATCTTTTCTTTAACACCACAGCCTCTGTGTTGTTACCTGTTCAATCAAATCATAATATTATCAGGCGATATCCATTTGCCAGACACTTTGTCAAAAAAATTATAATGAAATGAATAAATGAAAATAAATACAACTCTATAAGCCATCTGGGTGTGTTGTTTTAAAAATTAAAACTTCCTAGCCAAATTAATTTCAAGTTATAAAAGTTGAGATGTTCGTATTGTTTTGACACATGAGGTATGTGTAATAACTGCTTAATTAAGTGAAATGTTATCCAAAATTTGCTAGACATCCTTAAATCTGATGGATCCAATATACGAAAACGTACGGGACACTTTTTATAAAGTTAAGAAACGCTGAAATAATCTATTTGAATGCATCAATCTAGTGTAATGTATATGGATATGAATATATTCCTATATATATCAACAAAAACCGACATATTCTGTGGAACTTTCCTCAATATTGTAAAAATAGTATCAATTAAGCGTAATTATTATACCGTTACGTACGAGACTAGTATGAGTACGTGTACAGTCTATTATGTGCATTAAAAGTCTATTTTGCTTACACTGGAGCCATTAAGGAACCAAAAATACATAAATAGAGCACAGGAAACGTTCCATTTCAGCAATTTAAAAACTGAAAACTAAAAATTGTCTCGAACGTTATGGACTCGTACGTCACTTTTTAATGTGTACCAAACTTTATTTGGTCTGCTGTATCAATGCTATTATAGTAATCGGTATAATTCTTTTTATCATATTTGAAGAGACTTCGAATAGTGATGTTACTTGAAGAATTAAACTATTTATAATTACACATTTTTAACTACAGTTACTTTAGTTCTTGCCTCGTACGTTACGGGGTTAAAATTACGGTAAATTGTTTAAGAATGATGTTGATTTTTTAAAAATATTGACAAAGGTATATCAAAATACGACTTCATTTTGATAATATATATTTATACTTAAGTAGATTACGCTAGATTAATGCATTAAACGTAGATTTATGTCAGTGTTTCTTAGCTTTAAAGAAAGTGTCCCGTACGTTTTTGAATTTCGGAGACAGGGACTTGGGGCTGTTCTAAAAATTTTGCATTACATTTTTTATATGAATCTTGGTATCGTTTTGGAGCTCTATGTTTTCTGTACAAGATTGGGACAGGTCTGTTAGGATAACTTATCGTTGAAATTGACATTTTTGGTTTGAAAGTTAGAATTTATACCCGGAGACATCGGTTTTTCGTACCCCCTAGTTTGATTGTCACATGATTTTCTTAAGAAATTGAGTTCTTACGAACGTAAATTATGGATAATTCTTTTAGTTATAGGTGTTGGATGAAAATAAATGTGGTGGGCATTTATATAATGTTGATTATTTACAGCTAGAACATATTAAAGGCCGGAGACATCAATTGTCCCCTTTAACTGGGATTGCGTCACGTACGGCGAACTTTATCTCGTCTAAATCCATAGAGTACGAATAAGCTGCGAAATCAAACAATGTGAACTATTCCCAATAGTCACGTGTTTCATCCAAGTTGTGATTTAACATTAAGAAAATTAAGCAGTATTTTTCTTCTATAAAATTTGGGAAAAGGGGGTACAATAGTTTCGCTCTGGCATAGCAACATGTTTAAAATATTATGTCCGTGAAGGAAAGGTTTGGCGTCGGCATTGTGACAAAGATGTTCCAAGTTTGATTCCCCGTAGCGAAGGTAATTCTTGTACTTTCCATCGGCCCACAAATTCGGCGCGAGTACTTGTCCAGTTACCAGGAAACAGAATCGAGAAGAACCAATGTAAGCTTTAAGAACTTGTTTCCCAATCGATCTAAAATTAATACTTTTAAGGGGGAATGCTCCAGTTTTTCGGAACACTCGGTCTTTACTGTAGTAAATTAAATGTTTCGTACCAATATGTTTCGCTACCATATTTTCAATAATATAATACATCATTACAGTTTACCATTTTCGACGGTAAAAATGTATCAATTATGCGAAACTGATTTCCGCAAGATGGAAATCGATTATTTAGAGCAAGACAGTCGTAAGTGTGTACGCAGTTACCACCGTTTTGCGTCATTTTATTCATGTGTAGCTGATAAAAGTCCTGTAATTCACTAATAAGTGCGCTGACCTATACATTTTCTTTTTGAATTACTAGTATTACCAGGACATGTTGCTTAATACAACGAGGGAGTTTGATCAAATTCTATTAGGTAGAACTTGAAATATTTCCAAAAATATGCAAATTTTGACATAAAAACTCCAGCTTCGTTGATCTAACCGAACACGTGAGCATGATGTTTTATACATTTACGTGTTTATAGAAGCACATATTTTGGGTTTTCTGTTCTTATTAAATGTAGGACGTTCCTTTAAATCCATTTTCCGGACTAAACGAGGAATATACAACATTTTATTAGCATTTAAATGACCCTATACAGGTGCAAGAAATTGTGCATTTTTTCTATGTAGGGGTATGTGATACGAATGCCTACAAAATTCAAACAAGATCGCTGACCATCTATTTTTATTTCATTTTTCAATTGGTAATAACATGTAATTTCAACATACAAAATATAAATAAATTCTATTATTGGGAAAAAAATTAGGAAACTGGAGCATTCCCCCTTAACCCATTAGCAGATGGTGTGGTGGAACCAAGGAACAACAACAATATTTGAGATGAAATCTTTAATGTAGCATCGACAGCATAAACCCCAGAACTCCCCAAGTCTCTCGAACCCATCTCGCTACTAACTATATATATCGTTTAGATCTGATCATTAAAAGTTATAACCCATCAATCATACATAGAAAGCGATATTTACAAAGTTCACATATTTCAAGGTATACGCAGTATCAGGCGAGACTACGTATAGTACCACTACATCATCATTGCATATAAATATTTTTTTTCTTTTTAATCAATGTTTCGTGGATTTGAACAACATTTAATAATAGTCTACGGACTTTAAATCCTACGATGACCCCTGATGGCATTCTTTGTTAATGCTCGGCATCCATGCTAGAATTGTTCCTTAGACTATTACAAACAAGATTGGGGTGGATGCCCAGCGTGATTTTTCGATTTAAGGTCACAGTGAGGTCAAAGGTCATTGAGTGCAAAAATCAAGAAAAAATGGCTTATAGATAAAGCAGAATTATTTGCGTCCACACAAATTGAAAGCAATTTAAACGAAATCAAATGAATTGAATCAGGAATGGACTGAGGCTCACCCAGGGCCTATATTGTCATTTTCAAACATTATTTTACCATATTTATGGCAAAAAACGCTCAGATCATTAACAAAATAAAGCACAATACTTAATGAAATTCATATTGAACTTGAATAAAGGCTTTAGTTCTTTTATTACACACAAATAATCCAAGACATTCTTGTAACCATAGGTAGCAATGCTAGAAATATTCTAGACTACTTCAAACAATGTTCGGAAGCATGCTTAGTGTCTCTTTCGAATTCCAGGTCAGAATGATGTCACAGGTAAATAACGTTCAAACGTGCGAAACTGGCAAAAAGCTTTAGCAGATAAATGCAAAAATCATGCACTTGATGATGCAAGCATCAAACTTGGCACACACATCTATAAAACCATGTAGCTAAATAAAAACCAATCAGCCATTCAAAAAGTATAGATGGCCGCCACTTTTCAAGATGGCCGCCATTGACGTATGAAAGATACCGCTTTTACCATAAAAGCTAATATATTTGGCCGATTTTTATCCTTTTCACAGCAAAATGATTGTTTCCAAACATGAGAAAACAGAATTTTATAATGTTTTGTGCCTAAAAATTACAAGATATCCAATATTTTCCAAGGTGGCAGCCATTGACGGGTGGGAAATACAGTTTTTACAATAAAACTTGATATGATTGGCCGCTTTTTTATATAACAAATGTATGTTTTTAAACACAAGATAACATAATTTGAAAATGTTCTGTGCATAAAATCACTATTTCCTAAATTTATCAACCCGGAGGCAGTAATAAAATTCGTGCAGACAAAACGCAATCTTTTAAACTAAGACCCTTTTAATTTCTAGTAATGGTTATGGTGAACTATTTCTCAATGGGAAGTGTTATACTTAATACCAGTTCTAAGTTTCCTTTCATTTTGGTCAGAAATAATGTGATGTAAGCCTGATGCATAAATTACCTAACATTGGTCTCTTTAAATTGTAGCGTGCATAGCTCACCACTCTGAATTCTTGGAGCGTCAGCATACATCTGCATAATCCAGTGCAGTGTAAGCTTAACCTATAGCACCAATTTTTGCAAGACTTCTTGTACCCACAACAATTGACGGAAGTTAATCCAAATCCATACAACATGCTATGTGATTCTTCATCGCTTCCTTTCCTATTTAGGAAGGCTCATTACTTCCATTTTGGGGAAAGTTATTTGACCGCAGGTGTATCCTACTTGGTAAATATAGACCTTTCCAAAGCTGCATGCGCTAGTTGGGGATTACGCATCATATAGCTTTGCTGGCAGACATGATAAAAAGAGAAGAACTAGGCCCCGTGTCCTATAACCGTAAAGCTGAAACAATATCACAGCCAGTGAAAGCATGAACGACTTTCTATTTCTTCCCAAAAAAACCTAGTGCATTGTATGTAGGGGCGTTAAGCATACGTTTATAATCATAAACGAAAGCTTCTCAATACCAATATCATTTAGTCCTTTCAATGCATTGGTTATTATTATAAGGACGTCTGTGCAGCTGACTTTGATTATCAAACACGTATTTGCTCATGATTACAAGGCGCAATTTCCCCAAGACTGGCTACCTATAACCCTTTCTTTCCCTTTTACAATGACAATATTTTGCTGACACATCTCAACAATCTTCGACCTGAAAGGTGTTGAAATCAGTCTTGTTGTCATTGTCTAAATAAAATATATGTCATACTTAAGATGGAATGCATTTGTCAGTCACTCTGTATTTGATGTCTAGACCATGCTTTGACCTTAGTTTCAGCATTTAGGCTGGCGTATCTGTGTACATCGACAAACCAAATCAGTTAGCCTTTAAAAGCCCATGAAGGTTTGGCACATTCGGCTGCATGTTCCTAAAGCCTTTGGAGGTACAAAGCGACTATATGTTTATCACAGCTGATCCATTAACTATGATAGCAAATGCTTTTGGTTTTGTATCTGCAGCTGCAATTTTGGTTCCGAGGCAATCTGGAACTTAGTACTGCTGTGAAGTATTTAGTTCCAACCAAGCACAACCGGAGAATTCAAAGAAATAGCTTCCTCGTGATTTGAAAACTATAAATAAGTTCGAGAAATACTTACAATTTCACTTTTAAATCCTAAATTGCTTTTGACCACAGGGAGTTAATTCTGGTTTACATTACTCAAAAGAAGTCAAGTAGTGACTAATATTATCTTCAGGTAGAGAGTAAACAAATCAGGATATTCGTCTTAAAAAGGATTCCCCATATCATTCATGACATCGTCAGCGCGCACCTTTCCAAAATTGCTGAAGAGTTGCTGTTTACCCCAAAATGTGTGTTCATGATATCTAAAAATTCCATTTAAGGCTGGTCATAGTGAAATCGATTTGCTCAGATTGAAAGAACTGAAAGACAGCTGAGTACTTTGAGTGTTCTAAAGATAAAATGCCTCTAAGATGAACAGATATCCCAGTTTGATTATCTTCAAAAAGAAACCGTAAGAGGAGTTGAGCACCCAAGAAATTGCTAACGGACAAAAGAACATACAGATGGAGGATAATACACTAATTCCATGACATTATTCGACCATTCTGGTGTATTTAGATGAAATTGTTGAGTCTTATCTTGAGACGCTTGTCGTATCAGGGCTTAATAGTAAGATTTGTGTCATTATTTTTCATTGATTGTATTGTCGTAATAGTTATATGTACCTTTAACTCTTTCCCAAACAACAAAATCTTATTGTGCTCCCATTTGGAAGCTTCTGAAGCCGACAAAACGAATCTTTATGAATACTGGAATGTGTTTGTGTATCATATAATCAGCATTTTCTTCTTTTGTCTCAAGGTTTTCCCAAGGTCTTTCTACTAGGAACATCAAAACCAGGTCTCGTTTGGAAAAGAGTTTGTGTACTTGTACAGACAACTTGATATTTGGACTAATCTTGTTTCAAGATTATGCTTAGAGAACTAGAAGAAAATCATTTACAGATATTATTTTACACTATATCCATATGCAAGGGAGGCAGATCTAATGTTGAACATTTTTTGTCAAATATTTCCTTAAGTATGCATTAGTTCAAAATTCGAAACCGCACAAAATGTTTATGTTTGTTTTCGGAATGGAAATGTAACACAGTTTAGGAATTACTGGCACTTTTAAAATTTCGAATCGGGCTCTTTGGTGCTAATGAGAGGTTGGATACCTTAAGAGCTATACGCCTATCAGCCTCTACAATAGCACTGCTACAACCACTAGAATGTAATTGAGTACCAATAGACTTCAGAGCAACCATTTCAATAGGAAGACTACAAAAGATAACTACAAATTTGCATTCACCGTTCTGTTCTGATCACTGCCATTGAACCATTTTGGCAAAGATATGTTAATTAGGGCAAAATTCAACGATATAACAAAAGTTTTGGACGAGATGCAACTTCTGCGGCCATTCCTGAACAGGAACATATTGTCATTTCAAGTGCAGACGTTATGAAGTAGGATTTGCATAGCATGTCATGAGTATTGGACTCACTAGATAGCATTTGGGACACTTACCGATCTTCTAAATTGAATGGAATTTTGTTACACCGACAAGGGACCCTGTGGTAGATTTCGCTGCATTACTCAGAACCGTGGTTAAATAGAGATATACCACGGTAGAACTCGGATTATTCCTTAGATATACAATAAAAGTGTACAAAGGACCTTACAAAATGTAGAGGACACAATTTCAAATTAAGAAATGCTTATGACTGAGGCATCGTGGCAAATACAGTTGAAAAAAGACTGAAAACGTCAGAAGTATGCAGAGATATACCGTTTTTAGCTTTGGAAAGTACATTTTTCCATCCCATAATAGTCAAAATATTCACAAAAAGTCATCTTTTTAATAAAGTAATGTCTCTGATGCAGTTTTCAGCATATTTAGCACAATTAGAAGTAACAATCAATCATTTAAAGCAGTTAAAAATGTCTCAATGACTATCTAAACATGAAATTGCACCCATTTGACCTTTGACCTTGCTGTGACCTTAATCCGAAGTTTCAGACTGGGCATCCACCCTAGGAGGTTTTGTGATACCCCAAAGAATATTATTAGCATGGATGCCGAGCATTAACAAAAAATGCCATCAAAACCATTTTCTAGGGCTCGTACGAATTAGAGTCCGTAGACTATAACGCTATAACGCCAGCAATAACGACGACATTAATCAGTAACTGAAATGTTTGGAAAAGAAGTGTTTGATAGCAAGCAGTAAGTTACTGTTATTGATGCCGTAGGCGCGACATGTGAAATGAATCATAACTGTTATTGAACTTTACCTATCTTTACTCTTTCCTGGGGAATTAAACAATGAATTTGAATGAATTAACAGTAATTATCCAATCTTAATCAACTAATTCTACACATTGCTTTGATTTGCACGTTGTTTCCAATGAATTCTATGTCTTATCGTTACTATCACAACAAAAAACAACGGTTTTTTACCAAGAAATCTTAGTTATATATCAATCAAACACAAGAGATATGAAGTAATCATTCTTTTAATCATGATTATCGACATACATTCTGTGTTCTCAGGTCAAGTAATCAAAGCAATGTATAAGGTTCAATTTAAATGAACTTTCTGTTTTGCAAGAAGAAATTTAATAATCTTAGTTTAATAGGCAGAATATAGCTTCAATTTTGGCTCAAAATTGTCGCTTTATTTTTAACCTATTGTTGATTTGTTTATTAACCTAACTATAGCATTTAGATATAAATAACATTTATACAATGGATTAAGTAAGGAAAACGGTAGATGGTGTCATTCGGCGCTGTGAAGATGAGTTCTGTATGATTCCTGATGTGGAGAAATGTTCACTGTTGTTGGTAATGTTCTGGTTACACACAGCTGATGGCAACGAAGAACGGAGTTTTCTGTGGCGTATATATGTAGTCCATTTAACGCATGAAGTCCATTCAACTCGAAACTTTTGGGATTGACAGGAATGTCTCTCGATAATCGGAATGGAATTATGTGGAACTCGATCAAAAGTTTCTAATTTATTTGTCCCTGCCCATATCTGATTTATTCGAAATGTTCATATAATGTCTGTGAGGATCCAGGGACAGTAAGTAATGTGGTTTTAACAGCTACATGTTTTAACAGCTACATGATGGATCGTGCGATGTGTTATCGATGATCGACCGAATCTCTGGTACAATTTCGTTATGTGATGGCGGACCTTGTAGTGACATGGTTAATTCACGCTGTTTGGTCAAATCCTGCCGTGTGGTTAATCATGCCGTTTGGTGGAATTGCCGTGTGGTTAATCATGCCGTATGTTGTCACGAGGCCTTACACATCCGTTTTGTAAATCGACGGATAAATGTATAGCGTTGCCGTAGGCGTAGGTACAGCAGCTTCTGTGGGTTGGTCGCCAAAGTCACGCTAGTCGCCCAATTCATGCCGTGCGATGAAATCATGCCGTCTGGTTCCAAGAGACATTTACGTGAAGCGTACCTCCGCAAACCTTACCCCCTGACCAGACATGTGGTTCTCAGGATTGCCTTTGCGGAATCTCTTACGAAAAACTAACGTAATGGTAATTATCAGAAACAACGGATGCAATTCCTACTAGTTTATCAAGTATCAATTTCTGTTGAATGTGACAATCTAATAGCTCGTCTGCAAGTCTACAGGAAATGGTACTACTTAATGATAAATCTAAGGTTATGTGGTGAACGCATCATATGGAATTTGAGCTAAAGCAAAAAACACGTTTTTGAGTACTTCTGATGATTTTCGTCAATCAGAACAAGGAATGCAATTTCTTCTATGATGCCAAAGCATTTTTATTTAAAAAAGTGATGAATCAGCTTTTACTGTAAGAATACTTTGCAGTATGTAAATGAAGTGTAATTAAGGAATGCGCTTATTAGAAATAAAAGCTAATTACTTATGTGCCTAGGGCAGTTGACCTTAACTATCTACATGGCAGGTAAGCGATTAAATAAGTCATTTTTTCTGCTTTAGTGTAATTTGTGAACTTGTCTGGATATACTCTTTTTATCGAGGTGTAATACCTTAATGAACTAAGTAGTATGTTTTTGCTTTGTCAATGGTAGATGCATGGTTCGGATTATGAAATTAAAAAAAAAACATTGTTCATAATAACTATGAGATAATTACAATTACATCAGATTCTGTTGGAATTTTATAAATTAGCTAACAATTAATCTAAGCCTTATAGTTTTTTTTATTACATATACATAAAAAACACGGTCATTTCTTTATATAGCGAGGTTATTTTTTATCAGCTGTCTTGTCCTACATGAGTATTAATTAAGTAAACACAGATTCTTAAATCTACCACTAACTACATAAGCCAACTATCATAGACATAGAAAGGTGTCCTGCATTATGGAAAAAAAGTAAATGGTGCATAATAAAGCTTAACGAGCTACTAGTATTCACTGGGGTAACAACAATGACGATATACATCTCATCAAATCTAACTAATGACTTATTTAGTAGAAAAGGAATAACATAACTCCTTTATATGGTTCAGCAACCATACCTGACGTACGATCAGTCTACAAGTCTTATCATTATCATAGCCTATTCAGTATCACAATAAGATACAAGCTATTTATCAATTACACAGACAGTGTCCGAATTATCACTGAGACGCAAATTAGCGTATATGGAAGATGTCCATAATAGTCTTAGAACTACCCAGCTACCCGCAACACGTCAAAAATATACACAAAAAATCAACATATAACATGAGATTTATCTCAAAACGACATTGTTGTTACCCATAATTACTATAATTTGGTGAATTGAATATGACAGTCGAAAGCCTCCAGGTACTAAATAACTTTATACTTTCGATGACCTATCGTTATTGATTCATGTATTTTGAAATCTTACTTTAACCCTTTTCTGAAAAACGTAACTTTCTGTTTTGCAAGAAAAAATTAGCAATCTAAGTTAAGTACGCTGAATATAGCTTCAATATGGCTAAAAGTTGCTGTTTTGCATTTAACCTAACGACGGGATTTAGATATTCGACCATTCTTTTACTTGTAATGCATTTTTATCCTAATTTGCGTGACTTAACTACAGAAGTTGGATTTGTCTGTCAATTTAATTTTTCATTTTTTTTAAAGATTATTATTCATTTGTTGTTTCCTCCTCAAATGCCTTTCTCTGACCATCAATTGCAATGTGCAAACACGTTCTGTACCCAATCCTAAACATTGTATTTTGTTTAAAAAAAATGTCCCTGTGGCCTAGCAATTTTCTTATTATCTTTTGTATGAATTGAATTTGTAGACAGAGATTGTGTTATTTCTGAAGAAATTGATACATGTAAACCAGAATTTCCTGAAACTGAACATTTAGTTTTTCGAAGACCTTCTGCATGGTCCCGATCAGCACCTGTCATAATCAAAAGAGGCGAAGTAAACATTAGTAGCAACACTAACCTTTGTCTCTGTGGCAGTACATGGCTGGATCGATCTCTGGTCACGAGCACCAAATAAGCCTATGTGGTGGAACCAAGGAACAACAACAATATTTGAGATGAAATCTTTAATGTAGCATCGACAGCATAAACCCTAGAACTCCCCAAGTCTCTCGAACCCATCTCGCTACTAACTATATATATCGTTTAGATCTGATCATTAAAAGTTATAACCCATCAATCATACATAGAAAGCGATATTTACAAAGTTCACATATTTCAAGGTATACGCAGTATCAGGCGAGACAACGTATAGTACCACTACAATGGCCAAAATTTAAGGCTTGTCCGAATTCAAAAGCGTTGCAGACGACATTTCAACGTGAATGAAATTCTACATTTATTGGTCTTTTTCGATAGAAAACATTGCGGGAAATTAGGAAATTGCTTGTACAGTTGAAGCCCTATTCAACCGGTCATCAATGCGACACATTGTTTCGTTGCGACTTGCTTTTGTACTCTCATTTTCAGCGACGTTTATTTTCCAGGATTGAAAAAGTATCTCGTACACTTAATTTGAATGCGATTAAACATTGTTTTAGCGATGATTAGACGACATGGCGCGACTTAAATACGACAGAAATGATTACTTAATAGTTTGGCAGACCCCGATATCTATTCCCATGTTCTATCTATATCAAACACTTACGAGCAAATATTTCATTAAATTTTGCATTATTTAAGATAATTCATATAATTTTTTATGCTGTGAAAAAAATACAAAAATACAAAAAATATTGTTGTGTACCTTACATATATGTCATTTTTAAACGGTTCTGGTGGAAAATGTTCTTATTGCCAATGAAATTAACTTAGATGCGTTATAATTTACTTAAAAACTTCATTTACAACAGTTTTTCAAGTGCTATTAAAATACACAAATATTTGTTATTTTCCTTGGCTACGCTCATAAATATTCATATTTTACTCATGAATATGTAATTTCGAATACAGTTGGTCCACACCGTCTTGTGTGCGATGGCCTTTTAGCGAGGATTAGACGACATGGCGCGACTTAAATACGACAGAAATGATTACTTAATAGTTTGGCAGACACCGAGATCTATTCCCATGTTCTATCTATACCAAACACTTACGAGCAAATATTTCATTAAATTTTGCATTATTTAAGATAATTCATATAATTTTTTATGCTGTGAAAAAAATACAAAAATACAAAAAATATTGTTGTGTACCTTACATATATGTCATTTTTAAACGGTTCTGGTGGAAAATGTTCTTATTGCCAATGAAATTAACTTAGATGCGTTATAATTTACATAAAAAACTTCATTTACAACAGTTTTTCAAGTGCTATTAAAATACACAAATATTTGTTATTTTCCTTGGCTACGCTCATAAATATTCATATTTTACTCATGAATATGTAATTTCGAATACAGTTGGTCCACACCGTCTTGTGTGCGATGGCCTACTAGACCACGGCGCCCCACAAAGCTGTAGTTACGGCATTTTCGGGCGTAGTCAACGCTATATGCGCAGTCGGTTTCGTCGGAGTCTGTCAATCCACGGGTGTCGAGTTCGAACCCCGGCTCGGCCAGTATCCATTCTGACATTTGACAAAAATAATTTGTCTCTCACCAATGGGTGTGAATCATCTATGTGAGAGAGCAGCTGGAGGCTCGGTTTGGATATTGTGGTTGTACTGGTGCGAGAAATACCAGGAACCCACGGTTAGGTGCTCCAGCCGCCGCGATATGACCCTGGTAGTTGAAAACAGCGTAAAACTCCAATAAACTCAAATATAAATAATCAAAGAGAAATATCAGATTACTTACGTGATTTTACATGTGTCTTAACATTCCGACACAGCCCAAATGCATAAAGATAGGTCTTATCACAAATGCAGATAATAAATGTTAACCCTTTCACAAACCCAAATTCTAATCCTTCCCAATCTACACTAATTCAGGCTGGTCTATTTGACTTTTACCCAAACAACACATGGTTTTTACGTTACAAATGAAATATGCTTTGGCAAACACTTGATCTATAAAAGAAAATGCTGATAATCAGCATTTTCTCCTTTTGCCTCAATATTTTATGTGCTTTATTAAACACAAATCCCTTCTGTGGGATCATCCATTTTGTCTTCTACAACAGCTTTCAAATTGTATCACCCGCCGAGGTCACGGAATTTTCTGAGCAAAAAAGTTACCCCACGTTGCTCCTCTTCACCCAGGTATATAAATTGGTACACGAGAGAGTTGAAAGCCGATGTACTGTGGCTGCCGCAGGCGCCGGCTGTAAACAGCCGACTTGAAGCTCGATGATCGTGGAGTAAAGTGTGAAAGTCGCGCGAATATGGACCTAGTTCGTAAATTTGAGACTATAAATCACCTTTACTTTACTTAAATGTTGCAAAATGCCGACTTCGCTTCACGCTGTTCACTGTCTTAGAAATATATAGTAGATTTGAAAATTCTTTCCCAAAATCATTGAATTTATGACCAGTTGCGGATCCAGAGGGGATTCGGAGGTTCAAACGAATGCCCCTCTGTAAATGCTCCTCTGTAGCCTTGATATTTAATTTTCATACAGAAAATCAGTCAAAATTGCGTATTATTAGGAAAAAGAACCCCTCTATTTGTATGTATGAACCCGCATCACAGAAATCCTGGATCTACCGCTGAAGACCGATCCAATTTGAGCTTTGTTTACAAACAGCATATTCGTCACTGAATATAAACTCGGCAAAACTGCTAACGCGTCATTCAGATCTTTGTTAATTTTTTTTTTATACAGAATGCGTTCAAAATTTACATGTGCCGACTACCACCATTTGATAAAAAGGCTATGAAATTTCATACAGTAAATGCTACAGCCTGTTCTGAAATATTGAACTTTTATTTCTAAAATTCATAAAGTCTGAAAATTAATTAAAATAGGAAATTCACGCATAACTTTCAAACCTTTGGTATTGACTGAAAGAGCTACTGTGTAGAAATGTTACCCTTCATTAAACAAACCGACGGCTTAAACACTTTTGTGGGCGCGTAATTTATTCCCGCAGAGGTAATGTTTCATCACAGTGTCGTAAGGTGTCATTGTTGGCGTCAACGACGACGTCGGTCACCTAGACAAAAACGTATGGGTCTATACCTTATGTATAGAATAATTGAAGCATTGTCCCTTAAACAACACACTTCAGGACTGATTCGACAGCAGCTACAGACAAAGAAATATTGGAAAAAGAAAATTTGGTGTTACTACTGGAACATATGTTTTCTAAACATTAAATATTGAGGGAAAATAACAAAAAGTAGGTTTTCAGATCAATTTTCTTTATTCTCGTCTAAAAGAAGGGAATGATGTGGCTCAAACTATTAAGCTCTGTGTTTAAGTCAAGCGAAGTGAGTATGCAAGGGCAGATCTCGCGGGAGTCGGTTGGGTATGGGTCAAAAGTCTAGATACGAGGTGCACCTCTAAAGAATACAGGTGCACCTGTATATTTAGAGGTGGTTTAATAAATCTTATACGTGCACCTGTATTTTTAGAGGTGCACTTGTATTATTTATAAGATCACCTCAGAATATACAGGTGCACCCGTATTTTTTGTAGGTTCATCCGTATTTTTAGCCTCGTTTTATAAAAAAAAATACAAGCGCACCTGTTTTATCCAATCAGAATGTACGTTATATCCAACATTTTGTCGATTTCTTTAGGAGATTAAAAAGAGATGGAAAAAAGATTTATTATTGAATTGTAACTCCCTACTAATTTAGATCTATTTGATTTTTTATTCTCGTCTAATTGCAGGGAATGATATGGCTCAAACTATTAAGCTCTGTGTTTAAGTCAAGCGAAGTGAGTATGCAAGGGCAGACCTCGCGGGAGTCGGTTGTGGGTGGGTTGGTGGGGGTCGGGACATTCCGGTATTAGTAGGAAAATAAACTTTGTCTATATAAAGTTAGGATAATGTTACATATTTAACACATTCAAAATTCAAAATTTTGCCAGCCCTTCCTGGAAAATGGTCCTAGAATCGGCCTTGGTGCGTACATTCATATTTAAATGGACATTGTTGAAGATAAAGGAAAAACTATCGCCATTTGTTCTCTCTCTCAATGTTTTCTAATGATTAATAAGACATTAACAATTCACAGTAGGTTTCGTTTTGGGAAAGGGTTTACATGATGTGATTTGATGCCAAGTTTTAATATGTCTATTGTAATCATCAACTATAGATATTAACCTGTAAAAACTGTCGTCATGATATAATTTGATAACTTAAGATTCTGGAACTGTAATTAGAACAAACACTTCTAGCATATAGATCTCTATGAAAGTTGGATATGTTGTAGACATTGATAAATAAATAACATTTTACCATCTTACTTTATACATATTTTGAATTCAGTGGGGGGGGGGGGGGTAACTGTCTTCAGAGTTTGCATTGAAATATTTAAAAGGTAGAAAGATGTCAATGAATTATTTCCCTCCATAACATATCGTACACTGCTCTGTTTCGGTGACTGACCTAAATCGGTGACCTTTTCTTTTTGTGTGCGATTTTCAAAATGAATAGTTTCATCATGTCAACAGGTTTTGAAGTTGTCTATGAAAACAAAAATATGGTCATTTCCGTTGACAGAATTTGAGAAATTCCATCCAAAGCCTCTTTTACATGCTTAATTTCTTTTTCCGTATTATTTTACTATGGCTTTGTAAATGCTCCTTTCTAACATCCATAGAAGTGTCCCTCTAATGTCATATTTTCAATTCTGAAACTGAATTGGCCATAGCCTGCATTTTTGAAATATAATTTAGTATAGACATTTGCATGGAAAATGTTTATGAGAATGAAAGTAAAGGGTCACTGATTCTGGTCATACTTATGTGGTAAAAATGTATGTGTCAACAAAATGCAAGCTCTTTTGCTAATTTTGTGATTCTGAAAGTGGTATTTTTAGGATAAAGGGAAGATAAGTCAGACTAAAGATGTATATCATTCTTAAGACAGTTAGTGATGATGTAAGGAGAAGTTCTTAGGGTCACCAAAACTGGTAAGTTAACGATACAATAAAATAGTTTTTTTATCACTTACATTTTGAAAATTGAAGTGTTTTTATTTTTTTGCAGTTCAAGATGATTCACTAAAATTTAAATTACAGACAGGATAATGCATTATTTCCAAATCAGAAACATTTGCCGATTATTTACTATTCACACCATAACATGTTTTCGAGAATGCAAGTAATTGATTTAAAATGATAAACACTTTCCGGCATATTTGTATTGTAGCCAATTTTGATTGAATGGAACCCTAAGAGGTTACAGACAGCACCCGTAATCAATGTACGATTTTAGCTTGCTTAAAGTATTCCATCTCTTAAAAGATAGCAAACACTTCGTACAATTTCGTCTTCTACTTCACTGTTTTTTCCGTGAGAGTATCCGGATTTTTTTAAATACGCCTACCTTCGCCAATCTTCGTTGCCACGGACCACGCCAAAGTTGCACCAAGTGTGTCGTAGGCGTTCAAATAGGTAACTTAACCGAAAATAAACCACATTAACTTCAGATGTCACTCTTAAAAAATCTTACTGAAACGGCTCCGCTTAAAGTTCAAAATGACATATTGAAATCGCTAGATATTGGCAATATCACTATCCTTGTACTGTTTGATATTTCGGAAGCGTTTGATACATTAGATCATGACATTCTTCTTCGTAGTTTAGGACATGACTTTCATATCTCTGGTGAGCCGTTTCGTTTGCCTGGGAGAAGTCAAATTTAAAGATCAATCTGTGTTGATGAATGGTGTTTTATCACATTATTATCAATTTTAATGAAAAAAAGTGTTCCTCATGGTTCCGTGCTCGGGCCTAAAAATTGTGTCATGTAAACAAAGCCAGTTGGAATAATCTACAGAAAGCACGACATAGAACGGTGCGTGCAGCGCGACGTACAACAAGTATTTCATTCCTCGCTGACTGACAGTACTTTCAGTACTGTGATTTTATTTGTTACGCCCCGGCCTCTTCCCGATAAGCCGACATCTTAAACCATATTTCAACTGATTAATAATGTACACATTCAACATGCGACATATCACTTTAACAGTGAACATTTACAAACACAATGTCGCATACGTTCGAAAATGTCCGAGTTTTTGAAGCTGTAGTTACGGCATTTTCGGGCGTAGTCAACGCTATATGGATATAAACTTTCCCAAGAGATGCAGTCCGGACTCATGTTGCAGTTAGTTAAATCAATTCTACTTTAATTCTCTTTAACAAAATTGAAATATTGCAGAAAATGAAGTCAATACTGATAATCAGCATTTACTTCATTTTCTTAAATATTTCCCCATGCTCTATTGTTTCGTGGAAAGGTACCACTTGTTGGAAAAGCGTTAATTTATCGTTTTGCAGCTACTTCATATTAAATAATGTTGTACATTTTCATTGCAGTACTATAATATGATTAATATAAAATATAAGGAACAAGCCGTCTACTCCAAAAATACTCTTTAGTATTAGATGTAATGGCTGTACAGTAGATTCTACGCGAAATGAACACTCAAATGCGCACAGGACATTGAGTGTTTATATATCGCGTAGAATCTACTACACAGACTCTATCTGACTTAGTGTTCGTCGTAGGAGATGATGATCTTGATACCCATTATGTATAGACGTCACATAAACTAGCCGGTGTAACGTAGTAAAGTGACCCCCATAGAATACTGACCCCCGGTCACTTTGCTATATAGAATACTGACCCCTTTCTATAAAATACTGACCTCCCATGTAAAATAATGACCCCACCCCCCTGATTTTATTTATAAAATACTGACCCCCACCTAGCTTATTGCTAATTCAACATACACTACATGTATACATATCGTTTCAAATCACATCCGTGTTCGTTATGCTCCTCGAAAAAAGTTTCGGGGAGCATTTAGTCGCCATGCTATCCTTCCGTTCGTTCGTCCGTCCTTCCGTCCGTCTGTCTGTCCGTCCGTTTATATACAGTCAGATGTCAGCAACCTTTAGGCAAAATTCAATGAAACTTCACGTGTAATCCCTGAATACCTTTTGAGTCTGTGTTTTCGTTTTGGTTTTTTTTTTTTGTTGTTGTTTTTTTTTTTTTTTTTTTTTTTTTTTTTTTTTTTTTGGGGGGGGTCAATTTGAGGTTGCGTCACAGAAAAAGGGGCCTTAATGTAGAAATTAGTGTTTCTCTGATTTCTCTTCATTCAATGAACATAATTTAATGAAATTGTGTTCTTCAGTGGTGAATGAGATGTTCTGTAGCTTATTCAATTAAAAAATCATGTACAAAAATCCTGTCATGTGAAAAGGGGACTAAATGTATAATAACATTGCGTCTATATCTTTAAGTCTGCCTGAAGCAAAATCTCCACAACTCTTGCACAAAATTGGACGAAACTTCAATATGAACTTCTGTCCAGAACCTTTTCTCTCTGTTTCTCAATTTGATGCTGTGTTATGGGAAAATGGGCCTAATTGTAGAAGTTTTTCTCATATTTCTTTTATCTATCTATCTATCTATCTATGTATTCTGCTGCACACCCTCACGGGTAATTTTGAGCAGTTGCGCGTCTGTGCCTGGTTAAAAAGAGTGAGAAAAAGTAAAAGAGCTAAAAAGATGATAATGATATGAATGAATAATGGATGAAAAATGTTAAAAGAGGGGTGAAAAGATAAAATGATAAAAACACACAGACGCAGTGCTTACTGTTTATGGTGAGGGATGGTACTGACAGAAGACCTGAACTGGTTCTGGTCTCCTGCCAGTACAACATCTGGTGGCAGCGAATTCCATTGCACAATGGTAGCAGGAAAGAAGGAATATTTATAGAGGTCTGCCCAGATAGAATTTAATGAAATTCTAATTATATTCTATATTCGATTAAATATCTTTTTCATATCTTACATCTTTATTTTCCATTTGCGGCAGCTGCTTGACGCCTTTTTAGTCTGACTTATTTCACTAAATTAAATTTTATAGACTTCCCATCATGTCCTCTTTAGCGTGACGGGTTACTTATACCTTCCCATGACAAACACATAGTTCTACACTGAAATGTGACGTCATCGTGACCTAGTTTTCGGATTAAATCGCTTCGCCAATCGTTGAAGCGTTTATGTAATTGGTCAGAAAAAATGTCACAGAAGATGACCCCCTGCTGGTGCCTGTCAGATTTACTGTCAAGTCAACACAAGATTTTAATCAGATTGAGAAGCATAGATAACTATCTCGGTATTTAAAGTGACATTTCACATTTATTTCATATTTCAAAAGTATGTCTTGATGCAAAGATTGTTTATTCTAATGCGTAGTTCTAAATGCTATCAGTTTTTTTTTTTTTTTTTTTTTTTTTTTTTTTTTTTTTTTTTTTTGAAGTTGTTATTTATAAGTGAAAAATACGCCTTTAAAGAGACAGAAATGACAAATTCCATATAAATCTGAACTGTTGTCCACAACAATTTGCTTAGATTTAGCACAAAAATATATATATTTCTCGTAAACGGTTCAATACTTTGGCTTGAAATTTTCAGAATTTTCATAAGAAAACACGCTCTTTCTGATAGAACAAAAGTAAAATTTATATAAAAAATAATCGTGAAATGTCACTTTAAAGGGACTAAATGTTAACATAATCACTCTATTATATGCAACCGCCAGGTAGGAAAGTGCGTATGGCAGACACACATACACACGGTGGAGATTGTGCATGATGGGATGGATAACGAATATGGACAAATTTGTCTCGCTTCAGGTAAGAAATTGTGCAATAATTTTTCTTATTTCTGTGTCAATTTTCAAGCGGTTTGTTGCATGTACCCTGCATCACTAAGCTTTTTCCTCAGATGTATGATTTGTTTGTAGAATCTTTGTACTTTGTCCAAAAATTGATCCCAACCGACCAGAAAAACGACAAAAAAATCAGGCCACTTTTTCTAGTCGGTTGGGATCGGTTTTTGAGAAAAGTAAAAGGAGTTTCCAGATAAGTAATACATATGAGAAAGGGGCTCAGTAAGACGGAGTACATGCATCAAACCGCATGAAAATTGACACAGAAATAAGAAAATTATTGCACAAATTCTTACCTGAAGCATGGTCAATTTGGCCGTAGTCGTTACCATTTCGCTTTCTGGTCGGTTGGGACAATATTTCGGAAAAAGTACCATCTTATATGTCATACATCCGATGAAAGAGCTCGGTTTGCCGGGGAACATGCAACAAACCTTTTGAAAATTGACGCACAAATAAGGAAGTTATTGCAAAATATCTTACCAGAATCGAGATTAATTTGTCCGTATTCGTTATCCATCCCATGATGCACAATCTCCACCGTGATACATAACTCTGTAAGGCTTTTAACTCACAACGCTGAGGGACAAATGATTTTCGGTCAGAAACCTTTTAAAATCATTTACCCTTTCCACACAAATATACATCGGTAGTAGTTCGATCCATGAACATACTGTACACCTACTGTGCACACGATTAAGAACCAAAACAGCTGCCCTGAGACCGGATAGCTTAGTTGGTAACGTCGGGGTCTGCCAATCACGGGGTCTTGAGTTTGAACCTGGCTCGGCATTTATCCATTCTGACATTTGACAAAAGTAATTTGTCTCTCACCAATAGGTGTGAATCATCTATATGGGAGCGCAGCATGAGGGTCTGTTTGTATTGTTTGGTAGCACGGGTGCGAGAAATATCAGGAATCCATAGCAGGTGCTCCAGCCGCCGCAATATGACCATAACAGTTGAAAACAGCGTGGAGTTTAAATCAAATCAATTCAGATGCGGTGAAAGCGTCTAACCAGCCAGTTTGAATCGGGTTCGCCCAATAATGAATGAAAAGCAGTCAAAACACTCTGTATACGTGTACGGACAGACGCATGCACGGACGAGTGCCATTGCACCATCAATGTCTATCGATGTCCATGATTAAGTTGTACGGGTACCATAGTTTGGTTTATATTAGAATAAGATTTTTGGTGTGAATGTGGAGAAGGGGGTCGGTATTTTATGGGGGGGGGGGGGGGGTCACAATACTACGTGAGGGGTCACTTTTCTACGTGTGGGTAGGTCATAATACTATGACCCCCCGGTCATAATATTATGACCGGGGGGTCAGTATTCTATGTAAAATAGTGACCGGGGGGTCAGTGTTCTATGGGGGTCACTTTACTACGTTACACCGGCAATCTCGTCTATGGAAAATCAAGCTGGAACATTTTAAAAATATACCGCTATTTCATATGTCCAAAAAGTAGGTCGAACACTTTCCTACACTAAATACTTTCAGAAGATACCTGGCTCACAAGTGATCCATATCACAGGCTTGCACAGGATACTGCATGTAGAAAATGCCATGTTAAAACTCGGATTTCTTTTGTCAATAAACGGCCCGGGATGACGTCGAATAGATTGACGGATTTCCATTTCGTCAATTATCGGAAACATGTCGTTGATATCTCGCCGTGCAGCATTGGGTGTATTATAGTTACCCGCTCGGGTCTTGTCCAATGTCATGCATGCTACCTGCTAAATGTAGTAACTACATGTTGATAGAATCGGTAGTTACAGTATTTTAGAAAGATGAAAATGGCATATAAAATGTCTGAGTTCATTGCTGTGTTGTGTGATTTCCTATCGTGAACACGTTTTCGATTACATTATAGAAATAGCATAATAAAGGGGGGATAATTTGCTTGAATTGTTCGTTATTCTAAAACACACGAATACATTACATTGAGAAGAAAAAATGGAAAAAAACTGATACTTTATTCTCCTTATTGAATCACCTACATGTACCAAAATACCCGGTATATCAGAGAACAACGGTCGTCCTTTTTTGGGTAGGTATTTCATTACAGTAGAGAATATACTAGGTCTTTATTCAAATAGATATACAGACTATTCTTAGACCACAATGAAAGATTAAAACTTTATTATCATGGTGCATTAAAAAAGAAACGAAAACACAAAACTTCTTAGACGACTGTGAGCTTCGAACCCACACCAAAAAGCAAACTCGGTTTCAGGTCTATGGCCGTTACCATTTGACCACTCTGACTTCAAGATCGGATGCCAAAAAGTATTTTAGAATCGAAAAAAGCGTTTACAACTTTTCAAAAGCCAGCCAAAATTTGATTGGTCCGAAGAAAAGTCGAAGAAGGAGACTCCCAATGGGTAGTACACAGATGTAACTGAAAAGTTAATATCTTAATTTATTTAGATTGAAGAAAAATGTATTAATTTACAAAAGTAAATGGAAATAACCATAAGAAAGTCACAAGATTATCGAACGTGTTTAGGGTGGTTATGTTTAGGGTGATGGGCAACACTTAATGTGGAATACCCGTAATGTGACCATTTTTGAAATTCATAACACATCAGATTCTTTACTTGTCCGAACCTATTCGGGTGCGGTCGCAACATTTGGCGGTGGAAAGTTCCACCGCCGATTGTTTTCAACATCGGCTGATTAATTCCGGCGTCGCGCGAATCTCATTAGGGGTCGACTACCTTAAAAAAGTCGGTTGTTAGGCTAAGCGAGAAATTAATGGGGAAGTCTTTTCGCTGCGTGACGGATAAATTTTTGTCAATTTTCCCTATCTTGATCAATTTCTAGTTTTCAAATAAGCTTTAAATTACGTCTATAATACCTGTTTACTTAGATTAGTTAAATTCCGACGTCTAGAAAAAGGCTCATCCTTTCCAAAACCAGCATTTTCTCCCTTTGTCTCAATATCATCTGCGCTATATTCACGGTGTATAATCACGTGACTCAGAATTTCCGATAATCTTCAATATTTTTTTAATACTTGACCATTTTGAATTTGGTTTGAAGCAGAGAAGACGTGAAAATGCCAGAAATAAGTTAGACGCGTTGGAATTTTGAAAAATTAACTGATAAAAAAGTTATTGAAGATAAACCAAACTTTTGGTTTATTTTCAATAACTTTAGTATTAGTTGATTTTTCAAAAATCAACTACGTCCATCTAATCTGTCCACATTCTCTGCTTCATAACGAATTCAAATCAGTTCCGTATTAACAAAGTTATTGAAGATATTCACTAGTTATTGCATCACGTGTTTATCCACCGTGATATTGTATACGAATGCTTTCTTCGTGAACATCTGTTTTGTCGTAAACAACAGCTTTCAGATTGGACCACCATCAACTACTGCTGTATAAGGAAGGGATAATTTCATGGATGAAGACCAACTCACTGAAGCAAATGACGATGATGAGATGATTAGTTTTTACCTTCGAGAACGAAAGGGAACGAGTCGACTATATGTCTACTAAACTTCGTGTCACATTTAGATATCATGATACTATATTTTTCTATATGTTCTAAAGCCTCGCCATGCACATATTTATAGCTCGCGATAAGTGACCTGCCAGAGTATATCTAGCTATTATTTAGGGATGCTCTTAAGTATATCATTTATCATTAGCTTGAGCTATACGTTCTAATTGCAGCCACAGTACGCACAAAAAAGGACCACCAGCAAAATGGATCAAAACTTTGAAATGAATAAATGTTTAGGTATGGGTTAAACGTAGATAATATCAAATACTGAAATTAGGGGGTACATTTACATGCAATCCGGAAAAGGGGGCCTTACGTAATGTTAGACAAGCATGGTCCCAGAACATTCTCATTTATCGAAATGCTGTTTGGTAATTCTGGTCAGGACGTTTAGATTGCTCTTAGAGTCTTGCCACAGCAACATCATGGTGGATAATCACATGACTCAGAATTTCAGAAAATCGTTAATATTTTTCCTATTGCTTGACCAATTTAAATTCGTATTGAAGCAGAGAATGTGAGAAAATGCAAAGAATAAGCTTACGGTTTTATTTATTTTTTTTTTTTTTTTTTTTTTTTTTTTTATTTTATTTTTTTTTTAAATCAACTGATAAAAAGGCTATTGAAGATCAACCAAAATGTTGGTTTATCTTCAATAACTTATTATCAGCTGATTTTTTCAAAACTCCACCACGTCCATCTATAATGCGTGACGTTTGTCCATATTTTCTGCTTCAAACCGAATTGACCAAACGCCGACTGTCAATCAAAAACATCGACTAGCCAATGGAAGATCACAAAAATGTCATGCCCCAATTGTTCATCGTTGCACGTGGTTTTGTATCGATTTATCGACTGACAATCAAAACAATCGACATACCAATGGCAAAGAATTTTGTGCTAACAATAGACTAGGTTCGACGTTATGTTTTGATAAACGGCGTCGGTGTTGTTATAAAATCTCGTAACTACGGCTTATTTCAAGCCGTAGTTACGAGATTTGATTACAACAACTACGAAATACTACTTTGTTTGTCCGAATTTACGTCACGATCAACTGGATAAAACCGTTCCCTATGAACGACCACATGCCCATTGTTTGCCTTAAATTCTATGTTGGGCGGAGCGATCTGTCGATTGGCGTTTGGTCAATTCAAATCGGTCGATTATTAGCCTTGTATCACGTCATTATCCACCGTGAACACGTTATGATTGAAGAAGACGTAACAGAACGGCAACAGAGAGCCAGACTGTGTTTTGAACGTGCGATCAATATTGGTCTGAAATGTAACAAGGGCCTTTTTCCCACATCCTGATTATTCATACGGTTTATAATTAATCACCGCTTCAATGAATTCTCTCCGTATACATAAAGGTATAATATTATTACATTCATTTTGACAAATTATTCAAAATGGAGAGTTCTTTCGGAGTTGTCGATTATATTGTTTTCGTCACTACTTTAATGACGTCATTATCCGTTGGGATTTACTTCGCAGTTCTTGACAAGCGGAAGCAGAGGAATACCCCGGATGACTATTTCCTTGCCGGGCGGAAGTCTAAGCTGTTTCCGGTGGCGCTTTCATTCGTTGTGACTTTCGAATCTTCGTTGTTGATTCTGGCATTTCCATTGGAGATCTACATGTATGGAATGGTATTTACATTATTTGCCGTAGGACTTGCAGTTAGCTTTGCTTTTGCTGCACTTGTGATTGTACCAGTTTTCTATCCCCTGAAGGTTACAAGCGTGAATAAGTATCTGCACTTGAGATACGGAGATAATTTGGTGCGATATCTTGCTGTTTTCAATCAAGTTGTTTACAGCATATTCTACATGGGTACCGTTACATTTGGCACGTGCGTTGCTGCGGAAGTTATAATGGGAATACCATACTGGGTCACAGTTTTAATATACACCATAGTTACAACAATCTATACTTCTATAGGAGGAATTAAAGCTGTAATCTGGACTGACGTTTTTCAGTTTGTAATTATGATGGCCGGAATATTAACAGTTCTCATAAAGTCAACAACTGATGCAGGTGGCACCGATGTTGTCGCTGATCTAGCTGCAGATCATTTGGAAGTGTGGGAGCTAAGATTTGATCCGACTATTCGGTACACCGTATGGAACGTCTGTTTCGGATCCTCCACAATGATGCTGTTTGTATGTGTCTCCCAATCTGGAATTCAACGCGTCAACTCAACACCAAGTATTCGAGCGGCAAGGATTATGTACATCATATCAGGACCGCTTCATGCTGTTTTATTGGTGCTGACTGGACTGGAAGGTGTCACCATGTTTGCTTACTTTGCATCAAAAGGATGTGATATCCTGGAAGGAGGTGTTGTGAAGAATGTGAATGAGTTGATGCCTTTCACGGTGACGCAACTCTTCAGGAACATGCCGGGTATCAACGGTCTATTTATAGCATCTCTATCAAGTGCCACTCTGAGCACGTTGTCCTCTTGTTTAAGTAGCCTTTCAGCGATGACCTATGATGACGTAATACGCGTGAAATATCCAAATATTGAGGACTCTAGAGCAACTTTCATATCAAAGATTACCGTTCTTGCCTATGGTTTAATTGGCATGGTCCTTACATTCGTTATTGCTAAGTTACCTGGATCAATCATTAATATATTCAATGGTTTTGTGGCTTGTCTTGACGGACCGACGTCGGCAATCTTTGTTGTGTCAGTAATGTCCAAAAGAGCGACAAGTAAGGGTGTATTCATTGGCGCTTTGTGCGGGATGGCCATCTCTTTCTGGTTGATTATGGGTAAAACATTGGCGCCCATTCCTCCAGATCCAAAGATGCCACCCGGTCCGATAGACCAATGTTCGCAATACATTAACCCTACAATACATGTTGGTAACATATCTGATATACATGACAATATTCCAAACAACATGAGCGAACCATTCGAAACAGCTACAATGTATGTGTACCAAAATGTCACTTCTCCTGCATTTGAACCTTCGGCAGCATCAACGAGTGATTTATCGATTCTTGAAAGATTATACACCATTTCGTATATTTTGTTTTCACTGATTGGATTCACAGTGACTGTAGTTGTTAGTTTACTTGTCAGTTGCTGCACGAAACAAAGCACTACTGTCGATGAAAAATATCTTTTCAGCTTTTCCAAACATATAATGCGTGATCTTTTTGGAAAGGAAAGACAAATTGTTGATTCCAGAGCAAACAATCAAATGGATGAAATGGATGACTTGCTAAAGAAGTCTTAACTCTTTCCCAGATAACTTTAAAAAATGGTTATTATCAATTAAGAGATACTTTCAGAAATTGCTTGGGCAAATTCACGTGGAAAATGCCTAAACACTTTGATACGCTATCGAATGTAATTTACAAGTCTATATTCACATTTACAAGTATTTTGTTTCGCCAGTACTCTTATAGCTTCAATAAAATCTAAAATATTATATTATTAGTTTCTGTGAGCTTATGTACTTTGTTTTTCGACCCTCAAACATGTTCATTTTCTTCGACTCCTTCCGTTTTATTTAACGTTCGAAAACGCGATAAAATTGTGACCGACCATTCCTTTGCCAAATGTCGACGTACTTACTCTACCAGTTTGACAGATACTTCAGATCATAAAGTTGTTGTTGATAAGGTTAGAATTAGAGGACAATGTAGTCAAAATAGTACAGAGACAAATGTGACCCGTCACGCTAAAAGGGACCTTATCCGAACTCCAAAAATCCAACTTTTGACAAACTTGTCAGACTCACCACAGGTCAACCTGATACTGTATGCGAAAAATGAACATATAGTAAGGTAGGGAAATATTCCAGATTTAGAAAATTACATTCAAGTGAAAAGTGTCGGCCCTAGTCTGGCTGCGCGGATTGCGCAGACAGACTAGGGTCGATATTTTTCACAAAACCCATAAGGTCCCTTTTAGCGCGACGGGTCACAAATATGGAAATGCTGGTTATCAGGATTTTTTTTATTCCTGCCTCATTTTTTCGCCTTTTATAGGGGTCTTGTTTAGGAAAATGTTTCACTTCCCTACTAGCCATAGGTTTCACGTTTGGAAAAAAAGAGCAATGTAGTAACTTAGTCATCCTATCAAAAAGATTGGACGATTACCGGTGCAAACGTAATAATCCTTTAGATTGTGTCGTTATTAGAAATTCTGAGAGCGAAAGTCTGACACTATCAAGAAAGACAAAATTCCAGAATTCGCAACAAATTCTTCTAGGAACTACTTTTTGCGATACAAACAAAAGATAATTGAGTATTTCAAGAGTATATTTGAATAATCAATTTAGTATATTACTTATCCCTAAATTGAATGTTAAAATTAGAATAAGACAGATAAAAGGATTCGCTTAAAAGATTGGATGATGTGAAATTAACGTTTGCTGTAGTCCAAATGACGATTTACTTAGGTAAGAGCTTGAACTTGATACAGGCCCGAAGGAACAGGAGGGAGCTAAGCCGCCATACACCTGCCTCCCCCGAGATGGCCAAAAAATTCCTTATTTTACACTGAAAATTTCGGGAAAATCCAATTAAGCCTCCTCTCAATATTCTGACACAGGGGTTTGAGCCCACCCAATATAAGAATGCTTCCTACGGGCCTTGTGATATATGACTGTGATTATGGTTCTAAATATTATCTTTCGCTAGAAGGCATATCAAATCGTCGCCTCGTTTTTAAGCTGTGCTATCTCCATTTTTGAAAAAATCCTATATTTGGTATTGTTGTGTTCGTATTTTTATCTCCTGAACACCAGATATCGTCGATTGGCGGGCTGGTTTTTGAGAAATCGCGTATGCATATTGCTCTATGTCCTGATTTTTGTCTATAGGTTGATCCGAATTTTATCCTATGTCCAAGACATAGAGCAATCTGTGCCTGAAAATTTCTCTCGTCCAATGAAAATAAGAATAAAAACCACGTGACCTGTTATGTGACAAAACACGAATTCCGATTACAATAGATTTCTATTGAAGATTTTGATAATATGTAAGTACATATATGTTAGCAAGTCAATCGTTAACAATTTCAAAAGCTATTTTAATCAATAGCCGTTCATAATAACACTATATGCGTGCCTGCATTCTGATTACCAGTCCTCGATGGGTAGAATAGCCGGATAATCTTTAAAATAAATGTAATTGAAATTGATTTTGGCACACAAGTGCTTCAAAAAGTAGATTTTTCTCAACTATAACTCATGTAGCCATCATAAAAAGCAAAATATATTTCTTTGGAACGAAAATGATATGAATTTGTTGCAATTTAAGTCTATGGAGACAAGAGTCTGTATCCTTTACGATGCCATAAAAAGTTTAAATCAATTTGTACTCGAATTACTTTTTTACTTTATCTAGAACAAAAGCCACCGGTTCGTAATACAACCTCATGCGTTGTCCCATTTCTACGACAAAACGACAATTTGTCTTTTTTTTATGATTCGTAAGGTGGGCCTATATAGCAAATTGTGATTTTCTGAGTTATTTTGCTCTATCTCCTTTAAAAGAGAGAAGTGTGTTTGAAAATCACAGAATTTGCTCCATCTCCAAACAGAAATAATGATTTTTCTCAAAAAATGCTCCATAGTTTCTTATCAAATTGCGCATGTTGATAGATAAGGTTATTTCTGACAGTCATGCAGAATTTGGGTCAATTTCAAGCAAAGATAAAAAAAAAGTTATGAAGGTCTGAATCTTTAAGGTCGATTTTCTC